>OZ025239.1:63784849-64027349 GCA_964019155.1 Osedax fenrisi | reverse complement strand
GGTATGTGTTTGTATGAGAGGAGTATTATTCCGGTTTCCATTGGGCCATGTGATCTAGTATGGCTACGTGACCTAGTATGGCCATGTGACCTAGTATGGTCTCGTGACCGGTATACCGTTATCATGTGATCAATATGCAATTAGTATTCATTTAGGAGGAGGATTAATAGCCATATGGACATACACATACACTACTTAACATACATATACAGATACTCAATATTATCAAATATACTATTTTATTGATAATAAACATATGGGGTTATAAATATATATAATGCATATATTTATTAAATATTATTTATTAGTTTATTTTGTATATATATATATATTATAGAAATTATTTGTAATTTAATATATTCAATATATTCCTCATTATTTATATATATATATATATATTATAGTTATTGAATATATTAATAATTAAATTAATGGTTCGTTAATTAACTTGATAATAAATGTATTAAAATATATTCAATTGAAAGTATTTACAGGATTATGATGATGATGATGATGATGATGATGATTATGATGGTGATAATGATGAGGGTGATGATGATGATGATGATAATGATGATGTGGGTGATGATGATGTGGGTGATGATGCTGATAGTGATGTGGGTGATGATGATAAAATAAATAATATGAAAGAGCTTTAAACAGTAATACATCTACATACATAGGGGAGGGAAGGGGGTAGTGGCCGATAATTAATATGCCTTAGAAGATTTCTAATATATCGATAAATACTGAATTTTAGGCTCTTATTTTTTTGAATTAACTAGAAATCATATAGTTCTAGAATACTGTGATTTCACTTTTATATATAAAGTGTTTATCCTAATAATATAAACGTTTGATTAAGCATTAAAAAAGCACTAAAATAAGGCAAGGCTCTATAGACTACTATAGTAGTGGCCGCTAGTACCAGAAAATGCGATAGGTGTCATGTAATGTATTCGATTTATATTTTTTTAATTATGAAATATTAAATAATTATATTGATGATGCATACGTACCTTATTTGATTCAATGATTTAATTATATATATATATATACATACTCTTACATATAAATAAGCATAAATATATATATAATCATGTTTTTGTCAACATTTGATAAAAAATGATTATATAATAAATTAGAGTAATTAATTAATTATTTTAAAAAAAAATGTACTATATATTATAGATATTTGGATTATCTAAATATTGTATATATAATTTTGTATCCTATCAAGCACCATTTAAGCGTTAATTAAAACAGCCACTACTCCTTCCTCGGCCACTACCCCCTTCCCTCCCCTACATATAAGACATGTTTGTATTATTAAGTAACTACCCAAGTAACCAAAAGTTGGTTCAAGACTTAGGAAACTTAAGTCATATTGACTTAAGTCAAACTTGGTTCAAAAGTTAGTAACCTGTGATACCGAAAACCTAAGTCAGCGAACCAGGTATGGACCAATATAAAACCTAAGTCAGCGAACCAGGTATGGACCAATTTAAAACTTAAGTCAGCGAACCTGGTAGGGACCAATTTAAAACTTAAGTCAGCGAACCAGATATGGACCAATATAAAACTTAAGTTAGCGAACCAGGTATGGACCAATTTAAAACTTAAGTCAGTGAACCATGTATGGACCAATATAAAACCTAAGTCAGCGAACCAGGTATGGCCCAATATACAAATTAAGTCAGCGAACCAGGTATGGACCAATTTAAAACTTAAGTCAGCGAACCAGGTATGGACCAATTTAAAACTTAAGTCAGCGAACCAGGTATGGACCAATTTAAAACTTAAGTCAGCGAACCAGGTATGGACCAATATAAAACTTAAGTCAGAGAACCAAGTATGGACCAAAATAAAACCTAATTCAGCGAACCAAGTATGGACCAAGTATGGACCAATTAATACCTAAGTCTGTGAACCAAGTATGGACCAATATAAAACCTAATTCAGTGATAATGTATTAAATTACATAGTATTACTTAAATAATTTTACTTTTTAAAATAATATTTTATTTATTAAAAACAGTATATTAACTTAAATATATTAATTAAAATTATAATCATTAATTGATTTGCATATATAAAAATTAAATCAATATTTCAAAATAATTAAAAGTTATAATATTTTATTCTTTCTATAATAAAATAATGATATAAACTTAATAATAATACTTACATCAACAACTTAAGTTGAACTTAAGTCATGTATCATAAGTTTATAATATATTAGTTATTATATAAATATATATTTATATATATATTATATACCATTTAATATATATATATTAATATTATTATTATTATTATTATTATTATTATTATTATTATTATTATTATTATATATTTAAATCTATTATAAACGTATGTTATATGACTTAAGTTTAACTTAAGTTATTGATGTTATCCTATTATAATTATATATATAGTTTTTATTTATTTATAAAGAAAATTATAAAATATATTCTAATTATAAAGATAATTAAATCAAAACTATATACAATATAATTAAATATTTATATAACATATATCAAGACAGTTGGTGTATCACTTGATTATAATAAGATGCACTGTAAATACAATGTTAATCTCTGTTATGACACTTTTTTATAACAATAAATAATTATCTTTTTTAATATAATATAATATATTATATGTGTTATACACACAATAAAACTTATTTCATTTAAATTAAGTTTGACTTAAGTTATAACTTAAGTCATACACACAATAAAACCTAGTTCAGCTGACTTAAGTTTGACTTAAGTTATAACTTAAGTCATACACGCAATAAAACCTAGTTCAGCTGACTTAAGTTTGACTTAAGTTTGACCTAAGTTATAACTTAAGTCATACACACAATAAAACCTAGTTCAGTTGACTTAAGTTTGACCTAAGTCATAAATTAAGTTTTTCATGCCTTAAAAACTTAAGTCATTTCGAATTAAGTTAGACTTAAGAAATAACTTAAGTTACAGTGACTTAAGTTATATAAAATTAAAAATACTTAAGTTTGACTTAAGTTTTGAACCAGATTTTTGACTTAAGTCAATATGACCAACTATGAAGCAAGTATTTTATTTGTGAACCAAGTATGGACCAAGTTTGACCCAATCTGTGTTACTTGGGTACTATCACCTAAACACACCTTAACTCGTTTTGTATAGTTAGTGGTTAGTGATGTATAGCTACTGTGCGTATGTGTGAATGTATGTGAACATAGCACATGTACATGTATATGATTACACACACACACACACACACACACACACACACACACACACACACACACACACACACACACACACACACACACACACACACACACACACACACACACACACACACACACACACACACACACACACACACACACACACACACACACACACACACACACACACACACACACACACACACACACACACACACACACACACACACACACACACACACACACACACACACACACACACACACACACACACACACACACACACACACACACACACACACACACACACACACACACACACACACACACACACACACACACACACACACACACACACACACACACACACACACACACACACACACACACACACACACACACACACACACACACACACACACACACACACACACACACACACACACACACACACACACACACACACACACACACACACACACACACACACACACACACACACACACACACACACACACACACACACACACACACACACACACACACACACACACACACACACACACACACACACACACACACACACACACACACACACACACACACACACACACACACACACACACACACACACACACACACACACACACACACACACACACACACACACACACACACACACACACACACACACACACACACACACACACACACACACACACACACACACACACACACACACACACACACACACACACACACACACACACACACACACACACACACACACACACACACACACACACACACACACACACACACACAGTTAACACGTAACATAAACGTGTGTATAACAATATATACATTCATAACTAATCAATAATATTAATAAATATATGTTCTGTGAACACATTATGATGAACACACAGTGATAGCAAATCCCCTTTGCTGATACTATACATCATGCTTACACACATATATTTAAAGCATAATTTAATAATAAAATAAATGTTGATGCCTATGGTACATACTTAGTCATACAAGGCATATAGATAGACACCAGTACTAACACAGTTGTGGAGGCAGCACATATTTATCAATTAAATTGTGTTATTGATACATGTATATTTGAAAATATTAACTATATCCTGTATATATATATATATTAAAAATATTATTCACAATTCATGAATAATTAAAACATATATGTTGTAATGTGTATGTTATATATCTATAGTAAATACGACTGCTCACTATCTCCTAAATGGTTAATCTCTTCAATGGTTACTTTTTTTTTACTCCGAAATGGATCATTTTCAATGGTATAATTAATATCATTTCAATGATTTCAAAGATAACATATACTTATTTATTTTTTAAATAAAAATGCATTACAAATTTATTAAAAAAATACGAATGTTCATATAAATTCGGTGTTTTTATTGTATTGCATGAATGTTAAATATATATTATATTAATCATTATATTATGATTATATTACAATAATATGTACATTTAAAATCTAGTTTGTTAATTATATATATATATATATATATATATATATATATATATATATATATAATTAAAATATATACTAATGTACTATAATGCAATACGATAAAATCTTCTCAGCTTACAATTCAAGCTTAAAATAAAAGATTACTAAAATGTGTGAAAGCAGACGTGAAGTCCTTGGTAGTAAATAAAACATGCGATCTTATCAGTTTCTATGTCTGTCTATATATAGAAGATAGCGGATTGTCATCAGCATACGTTGTTTAACTGCACCGGAAGCGATAGCCACAAGATAACGAAAACCTCGTCATTATGACGTAACTACACGGTGAACGGGCTGATATGACGTGACGTGCGGCTGCATGACTCATCCAGCCTATACGCTCCAACTAGACACGGGTCACATATCTAGGGGCGTGGTTAGGGGCGTGTTTGCCCACTCCATATTATCGGTATCAGTGCAGTTACTAACCGCAAGACGTATAATCTACACGATAGCTACTGAACGTGGTAGTCGTGTAGTACAGTGTAGCAGTGTTAACGAGGGGAGGACTATAGGTGAAGCATAGGTGAAGCCTTTAGATTAGCCAGCTAGACTGCCGCGGTAGTGGAAACATGCACGCACACACGAGGGCATGTACCTATAGACTATCTTAGATATCTAGGCCGCATTAGCTCTATAGATTACGAAATAGGCAATTGATTACGAACTGTTACACACGCTACGTTGATTGCCGATAATCGAGACATCAATGCGCATGCGTGTGTAGCTGTCACGTGATGTAAACATGCTATCTTACACACACATTGTACGCCGTAAGAGAGAGTTTAAACATAGTGTTGATTAAGGATTCGACGACGAAATGTTAATCATTTAAATATGAGTATTGAGAATACCCAACACATTATTTTTTTAATTTATGTCAATATTGTACATGCGCAAGCCTTGTCAAATTTAACTAAATTTAAAATGGGAATAGATAGGAAAATACCAAAAAACATAAATATGTATATTTTTCACATTTATAATTAAGCTAAATCCATGACATTTTCAGAACATGTGTAATGCGTATAGTTATTAGTTACTATGAATAATATCAAAATCATAAACAAATTAATTTTATTTCAAGGATTTTTTTTTAAATTATAGCATTTTCCATAATTGTGTTGACCTCTTATAATTTTGTACAGAATCGTTATATTTGATAAATTTATATTTTATATAATAAAAACAATTCATTAACCACTATATATGACAATTTGGCTTAAAAATTATAACTACCATGGAATTTCTTTACCGCCTAATTTTTTAGAAAATTGTTATATATATAAATTTATTTTATTGTTTAAATTAATTATCTAATAACTAATATTTTAATTAAGGATACTATAGATAATATTTTCTATATAGTAATGTTATCTATTAGAATAATATAGTAGTTAATAAATACTATTTATATAGTATTTATATAGATCCATTACAATAAAATAAAGATACAATTGATAAAATTCAAATAAATGTCCTTATAAACAATACAATTATATAGGTATATTATAGTAGTATACTATAGTAACGAAATTTCGAGATCATTATTTTTAATTATTTTTTTTATAAAACCTTCACCGCATCACCAATATTGAACTAAAATGTATATTTATTAATAAAATAGTGCCATGAACATCATATCTATAGAATATACTATGTCGTGGTATGATCTGGAATAAAACCACTCTTAGTGTACGGAGTGCAATGTTTATACCACGTGGTTTCTACATAGTTCAGTGTAGTACGAAATATCATGGTTTATATTATAGGTCACGTGGTATGAATAATATTGAATAATATCCTATAGGTCATATGCCGTAGGTGAAATAGTTGAGAGCGTAGACAAGAATGTAGACAAGAATGTAGACACGTGACATCAAAGACTCGTCTATTAAATAACAATAGAATTAAATAACAATAGAAAAACAATGAGATTTAGTGACGTAATGTGTACAGTACATACTTTATTATGTAACAGTGACCAACAATGCCTCCATTATGATGAACGTTATAACATATACATATAGGATGTAGTAGACTATAGTGCACAATGCTAGTAGTGTTTTAAGGGCAAGTACACGAGTGTTTCACTAGCGCAGTGTACTGCGTGTCACATGTCAGTTATGGCAGGGCTATATTGTCATGTAGGATCAGCGTAGGACAATACTAGTAACTATTGCATACTCTGACGATAATGTATGATTTGATGAGAACAAGTGGGGCCGGTGATTTGCTCGTATACGCGATTCTTCATACACTGTACACTGCAGTGATAGGCGGCACTGTACACATGCGCCGCACTGGTACCGACACTATAACACACACACACACACGATGCGTGTGAATAGTAGTCTTTCCTGCAGATAGTACAACTATGTACTATAGTATATGTATACATACTATACTATAGTATTGCATACTATTATTTATGATATTGTTTAGTATATACTATAATATAGTAACTATATATAGTTTGTACTACACTATAGTGTGTTGGCCACAATGAAAACGTGATTTATAACATGTGATACCGAAGATGTAAACAGGAAACGGTTACTCCCAGATAACAGTAAGAGCAGCATAACAGCAGCATAATAGCATATCTGATAATAATAGCAGCATAATAGCATTACATTAATAGCAGCATAATAGCAGCATAATATACTTACTACGGCAGCATAATATACACAAAAACAAACTTTATTATAGCAGCATAATAGCAGCATAATATACTTACTTGGGCAGCATAATAGCAGCATAATATATACAAAAACAAACTTTATAGTAGCAGCATAATATACTTACTATGGCAGCATAAAAGCAGCATAATAGCATTAAAAACAAACTTTATAATAGTAGCATAATATACTTACTATGGCAGCATAAAAGCAGCATAATAGCAGCAAAAACAAACTTTACAATAGCAGCATAATAGCATCATAAAAGCAGCATAAAAGAGCATAAAAGCAGCATAATAGCAGCATAATATACGTTATAATAGCAGCATAAAAGCAGCATAATAGCAACAAAATCAAACTTTATAAGAGCAGCATAACAGCACAATGTAAACATTTGCGGCTATTATGTTATTCTATTATGCTGCTCTTACTGTTAGCTGGGCTATACTAACGGCGTAGGCTGTCTATAGGTTGTCTATAGGTATCACGTAGTAAACACTTACTTATCACAAATAAAAACTCTTTAATAAAAAGTAACTAAGTATTATAATTTCACCGAATCGCAATCTATCTATAGTATATATCTGAAGTACATACGTCATATAATATTACTATTAAATATATAACTATATATTAATCGATTCATAGAAATCAGATATATATATAGATTTACACATACCTATATGATTACATGCAATCGTTATTCCTCTATATACATCGGTCTAGTCACAATACCACAATGACTTTCGATACGCATTCTCGCACAGTGTGCGGCGCACACATACCCACTCAGTGCGGCACACACGTGCCCACTGATACTCCTTATAAGGTATATCAGTTCATTATATTGTAACATTTTTTGATTTATCTTATAATATACCGTTTTTATTTAGCGATCTAATATACTGTTTTATTTAGTGATCTAATATACTTTTTAAATTCAAAATCTAGTATACAATTTTATTCAGTCACCTAATATATTTTGTATTTTATAATTTATATGACATTCAAATAATAATATAGAAAATAAAATGTTAAAATGTATTTAATAATATATCTATATATTAATACAATAATGATAATTAGTTGTCAATATACCATAGTACATTGGTGAACCTTAGCCAGATTATTATGATGTTGAAACAGTGAAATTTCACTAATATTAGAGTCTAAAGTTTAGACTCTAAACTCATATAATTATAGGCAATTTTTTAAGATATTATTTTATTTATATAAATAAAAATATTAACTTTAATATATAATTAAAATAATAATTGGTAAATAATTATATTAATTCTAATATATTAAATATAAAGTGAAATTAATCCCCCCACATTAAAAAATTGAAATGTTATATTTTTTATAAAATCACATAATTTTACTAATAAAATGATATATGACATATTTTAATACTTATTTAATATGTATTTAATCTCCTATATAAAATAGTATAAACAAGTTATTATTATTTTTGATTACATAATTAGTACTACTTTATTTACTATATTAGGTGTTCATAATCAATATGGTATCATACCATCGATAACATAAATAAAACTGGGTTAATATATAATGTATGTAGACTAATTTATAAATAAACCATAAATACATTAAATATATATGATTTTGGTAATTTTGATAAATAAGCAATGATATTTTCTATTTGTCATTTATTAATAATTAATTAAATAAAAGTACCCTAATAAGATATATATGTTTTATATTTTATAATATTGTGATATTCAAATATATTATTAATAATATATTATATATATAAGCACATACATATATATATCACCTATACACATATAACTGCTAACACATACACACACTATATATAATACACTAATAATGTAAATAACACATTATTGAGAAAGGTATATTTGGTATTGCACGCTGATAATGTGATATGTACCTATAGTTCTGCATACATATCATTCTGGCATGTAAGGCATATCATAGCTAATATACAATTTAAATTCATTATATATAGGGATGGTAAACTAGTGATATTTAATTTGTACATAAGATAAGCATATATCACTGCAATACATTTTTATTTAATATCTTTACATATAGGTATATATAGGTAAGTAAATATATATAGGTATATATTATAATTAATATACCTTTTATGTTAGAGATACTAAATAAAATGGATGTGTCTTCTAATAATATGTACCTATATATAATATATATATATATATATATATATATATATATATATATATATATATATATATACTATTTAGGTATACCTATATATATATATATATATATATATATATATATATATATATATAACTATATGCCTAAATATGTCTATAGACAGTAGTACGTGCACATATAGATAGCATAGACACGTGTCATGTTACGTCACAGTAACGCATGCGTCGTGTCAGATAAACGGCATGCCGTAAACAATACGGAGGCAATAAGAAACACTATGGACGGACGAGGTGTCCTAATTAGGAGGTGTGCGGTGTGCGCAATCAGTCGCACTCTAGCGCGCCGGAGCTGACGGATTAGCGCTGTTTCCGGTGGCGATGGTACAAGCGCGAGACACTTAACCCGCCGCAACCACCGGGTATTCGATAAATCACGTGGTGCGGTCGCATCTCATGTGTGTGTGTATCTATGTGTCGGCCTCTGTGCGTGCGTATGTGTGAACGTAATGCTGAGATGCTTGCTTGAGATGATAGCTATACGCAGACCGAGGTGGTGATTTATACCACATACGCACGCGCGCCCACACTGCCGCCTCGCTACATAGCATCACTAGTACCACCACTAGTGGTAGTAGTGCTAGTGCATCACGCAGTAGGGGCACCGCCAGATGAACCACCGGTTCGCTATTGTGTCTTACGGGCACGTGGCCACTACTGGCATGTGTTGACTGGGTGGCGCGTGCGGGAATGCCATTAAAATCGAGGGAGCCACGCGTACTCTGTAGGGCCTTTATGGGGTTACATAATACCTACATGCGTTGTCTACGGGGCGTGAACAGAGCGAGATACGTACATGCGCTACGACACGCTTATGTTGTCTATCTGCGACACAAAAGAACAATGCAGCATAAAACGTGTGAACCGGAACTAATCACCTAGTCAGCGCGTCACGCCTAGCATGTAATCGGCCGCTATCGATTATTACGCAACTTACTGGGCCAGAATAGATAAACGATTCGACGAATGATGAAACGATTGGACGTGCAACTTTCGGCCAATCAGCGCGCAGCTCTACTTTTTAGGGCCCACCCCTTTCGTTATCATTTGAGAGTGAGCGAGCGCGCTTTTTTAGGTACGCCAGGCTCGTATAAAAGCGTTCGAGGCTGATTTGAAAGTCAGTTATAATTAGTTTAACTACTGTAAAGTTGTGCGAGGTGCTACTGTTCACACCTGATATAAATTGTGTTGCCACCGTTTGCCACCACTAATACTGTGATTATTACACCACACCACCACGAATATATATCTTAATAGTTTTATAATGGATACTCGCATTACATTATTAGGTAAGAGCATACGCATATAATATAGTAGTAATATATTTATATATATATATATATATATATATATATAAACATTAGTAAAATAACTAAATTTAATAATAATCACTGATATATATATATATATATATATTTGTGATGAATTATTATTATATATCGTTATTTCACTAATGTTTATATATATATATATATATATATATATATATATAGATAAACATTAGTGAAATAACTAAATTAAATAATAATCACTTTAATAATATTATTAATTTAAAATTAAATAATATTTATCGAATAATTTAAAAATGAAATAGCATTATAAATCATCTATTATAATTTAATTGTTATATAAAGCTATCCACATACAACGGTTGCTTGCGACATTAACTATGTCATTATCTTACTGTGCTAACCGCGGTAAACGTAACATTGCAGTACGGATCGCGATACTACTGCTAGTATGCACGGGGGTATGCGCTCGGGCACATCCGGTCAATAACAACGCCACAACCACTTCGCCGGAAACAAACTCCACCTTGACCTACGAGTCTACCACCACCTCCGACCCGAGGGATGACCTTCTACGCGGATATCGCACGTGGATCTCGCCGTGTATCGTCAAGATGCCCGGATTAGTGCCGATAGAGGTCAGCTCTGAATCAGGGGCAATCACTAGCGGAAGGTGGCGCAGACGTAGTCGTAACGATCAGATGTCCGTAATGAACTCGGTGGTCAGAATAGCCAGCGGTCAGATGAGGCTGTGGAGGCAAACAGTCACATATTACGTAAGTAGACGTCGCAGCGAGCGCTGATTGGCTGACGGTTGATGGTATTATCCGCACCGCTAGTTATTGCGTCACTCTCTCCTTCTATTGTCTACCGCTAGGCGTCTTCACACGTACACCTGCGGCTACTATATCTATTAGTGGAGTAGTGTGACTGCTACCTCTAGGCGCGCGTATCTATATGCGCGTAACACGACTACTGTGCTGGGTATCAGATTACGTATGGCTTGACGTCATCACAAAGATAACGAGGTTGTAAGCTATCTGCCCGCCCGCATCAGCCTCCTCTGATGATCACTCGGTAATGGTACATGCAATGGAATGCGCCATGTAATTAAATATGACCAAGTAATTAATAAAGACGACTGCGTCATATTCTCACTATATAACAGTGCCAGCTATCGCTCCGCATATAGTGAACACCGCATTATCCGACATGTGGTTACCTTATTCTGAGTTCACATACGCGTATAACTAGTGTTCACGTCGCTAACCAGCCCAGCATCATAGCTAACCACGCCCCCTCATCATCACACAGAGAATCCACGTAATGAGACTACCGGCGTTCTTCTTGCAGAGCATGTCCAGAGAGGACAAAGACGACCTCGTCAACGGAATGCCCTCTCCGCCCACTACCCACACCTATCCCGATGATATGACGGTTAGTGATGACCTCAATGATGACCTCAATATCAACAGCGTTCCAACCAAGTGATTTGATTGGTTCGCGAGTAAGTTCTATATTACGTAATGTTATTATGATTCGAACTAAAACTTATCAATCACTTGAATTAAAATTGTAATACATTTTATAATATTTGTTTGTACATAGGCCCAAATTACATTAGAATGTATAACAAACATAATAATATATATTGAATTGAATTGAATTGAATATGGTTTATTGAGTAGAAATAAAATATAATGCAGTTATGATACTTATGCAGTTATATATATATATATAGTCATAATATTATAACATTATTATGTACTTATTACTCTTATCTATTATGAAACTTATCATGTTAATAAAGGTGTAATTGTCTAAATAAGCAACATTGCTTCTATAATTACCCTGGCATTGCCTAAATCTGATAATAATATATATGTGTGTGTGTGTGTGTGTGTGTGTGTGTGTGTGTGTTGTGTGTGTGTGTGTGTGTGTGTTTGTATGTGCATGCATATGTGTATATGCATGAAATGGGGATGGTGTGCAATATATTAAATTGATAATCCACTTAATTAATATTGAATACAAATAAATGTATACACTTGGTAATATATACCATAGTATATAAGTATACTATATATTATACTATGTTATACTACTAGTAATGCCTATAGGCATACCTAATTATATCACAAGTATAATAACATATGTATGGCTTAGATGACTTATGTACATTGAACATATTTAAATTCAATTTAATTTAAACTATTTCAAATATATTTGAATAACTAAATCAATAACTAATGAATTTGATATAATAAATAAAAACTACAATATATATATTAAAATACATTCTAGGTAAACAACATATGTATAATATCTATATAATCTGGTAGAAATCAATACAATGTAATGCAATAACACTTAAGATAGAATTAATCAATATATTGATGTCTGAATAATATAAGTATATAGATATTGATACACAATACATATTACATAGAAATCCATTATATAGGATATATGAATGCTAAGTATGTATAAAATATATAAATACATATCTATATAATCTATATAACATTTATATAAATAATCTAGAGTTTTTAATAAACATAAATCAACACAATTGTCATTATTCAAACTTACAAACTATTTATATATATATATATATATATATATATATATATATATATAATGGAGTAATATAATTAGATACTAGAGATGCAAACAATTATAAACAGTAGTAATAATATTGGTCATTACAATAGTAATTATAGTGCACATGTTAAACTATTCATATAAAATTAGGTAATTATAGTGTAATAATAATATAAATAGTTCTATATTTAGATTATTTTTTAGTACTAAATCTATAGTAACAATAGAGATCATAATTCATAAATTGTAGATAAGCTTTAACACCTATTTATACATATATATATATATATATAGTCATGACATGGTTAATATATAAATTATATAGATTAAGTGAAATGTTTATATTATAGACATCCCTACATTAGTTAGGAATAATAACTCACCACTAAATCACTATTATATATATTTATACTATACATTGTATAGGCAGTATTGAATATATACTTCATATATTATCAATATATACATGCATGTGTATTGATGTGTTATTGACCGATGACAACATGTTAACAGGACGACGAGATAGGCGAGACGATGCAGATCTACTTGACGAGGGCGGTGCACTACTTCGAGACGGTCAGGTGGCGCCACCTATTAGCTAGAGGAGTTGGCGGCCGATCGGGCTTGAATCACCTCGCCGAGCACTCATTGAACACGCTAAACCGAGGCTTGACCGACCTATTGTGCTCGTTGAATCAGATGAGACAAAGGGAAGAGGGAAACATATTCGGTGGCCTAGATACCGCTACACTGGCTGTTATCGGTGACGTACATATACGGCCTATAGACCAGCGTTACGTGTCATTGCGTACCCAGCGTGCCTACTTCGTCATACATCGGATGGAACGAGTGATGAGGCGCCTCGTACACGACGCGAAACTGCTCCGCGAACGCGTTCGTTTGTAAACGCAATACGGGGCGGGGGGCGTGTCATCGTATCGGTTGACAGACACGTCTACCTTTACGTCGACGGGGCCGAAAAAGAGAGGAACGTACAACGCAAACCATTAAACAATGCCGAAAACCTATTATATTTAACGACGACTTCACATTTATAACGACCATAACGAGAGAGGATAGAAAACACACGAGATCTCATCATCATCACCACCCAGCCATTTGTAAGGGGAAAACAAGGATAACATAGGGCTAAACGAACGAGAGCCCGAGGATTTCAGTATTACGTGACGCCTTCGGAAAGCACTGGCGATTTCAACCATTATGTCATTTATTAATTATCACTGCTACTATTATCGTGCTACTATTAAAAGAATTTATTTATTTAGATTTAAATGCCATCTCATTTGTATCGCTAGTCACCCCTACGTAATTTTTCTGTCATATTTCTTTAAATTTCCCGGTTCCATAGACATTATTAATAACCATAGAATTTAATTGTTCGCAAAAATATCTATATATGCAATCAACCAAGGATCACCGGTGATATGTGTACACTACTATAGACGATTTATAACTTTATTTTTGTAGAGGTTGTTTATAGTTTATATAATTATCATATCACATATTATTTAGAGGTTATCGTTACATTATATTATTTGTTTTTAAAATTCATACGATTTATTTATAGAGAATGATTTATTATAGAAATAAAAATGAAATATATACACTCTCAATATTTTCTCAACATTTAAATTAATTAGATAGGATATGTATCATAGAATATTCTAAATACCAGTATAATGTTTTAGTATATCTGAAATATAATCCAGTTAAAGTGAATTAAAAATAAAATTATGAAATTAAATCTTTTTCAATTAATATTAATATTTAATATATATATATTTTTATTTATATTTGATAATATAAATGGTAAAATAATATTATATAACAAAATTAATTAAATAATATAATTATAATTTATATTATATAAATCATTATGGTTAGCATATAGTGAATACAATTTTATTAATTGACATGATAAGTAACAATATGTAAAATTACTAAGAGTTATTTACTTAGTTATTTACTTTAGTAAGTTAATCATAGTAACTATGCTGCATAGAAATTATTAAATAATTTAAATATTATATATAACTACTATATATAATAGACTAATATATTATATTAAATATAATGTAATAGCATATACTGTATAAAGTACATAGTGTATAATATATTATATAATTTCTCAAATATTTATTATAATAATTTCAATTATAAATAAAATTATTGTAATTAAATTAAGTATTAATATAATTATTATAATTATAATAATAATATTAATAAGATAAGTATAATACAACTTACATAGATAATTTCTATGATAGATATTCATTATTAGTATAGTGAATATGTTATTTATTGATTGATAATAATGAACCTTAGTATAGGCTATACTGTATACAATAACTTAGCTATTAGCTGCAATAACAATTTAATTGTCAATTATGTCTAACCTAGTACATCTCCATGGCCCATAGAAGCTAGAGCATGTAGCAAGTCAGGGGATAAAATAGGACTTATTCCCTTTAGCGGCATTGTAATCCAATAGTTACTGTAAGATTTATTTCAATTAAATATACAAATCTCAATATTATCAATTGGTTGTCAAAATATAACACTAACAAATTTATAAACCTTTGAAATTAATAATATGAATAGGATATATTTTTATTTATAAAGATTTTTAAAAATACCAATGATATGTGTAAATCTAAAATATGATAAAATTTGAATTAATTATTAAATTAGAACATATTAATGTACAATTTAAATACTATTTTATATATCATATACTTTTAATTTAGTAAATAATATATTATTATAAAATAACAAATTATTTATTTAATATTAGTATAGTCAAATTCTCTCTTCGATAACACATTTTCTCTTCTGTCAATCATTATAGTATTTACATTACCTACCAATATTATTTTATGCGTTGTTTAAAATATTCCTAATATATTTTACGAATATTACTATTTACGGTGTCCTTTAGTTGAATTTGTATATTTATTAATTATTAATAATTATTATTAATTAATAATTTAATAATATTAATATGTTTGAAGCTTCTATAAATCAACTATCCTCACTTATAGGTGATAATAAATTACTTCCAGTTAAATCACTAGACAAAAATGATAGTTATAAAGTGTTAAATATAATTATAGAGCATTCTGTCAGACGATTTTTTTGGCATCAACCAAAATATGAACCTGTCAAATATTCATTACATGATTTAATTTCTCCTCCAAATGAAACGTTCGAAAAAGAAATAGAGGTACAAAATAATGATATACAAATTATTATATTTAATATAATATTTAATATTATTATAATAATTATAATAATTATTATATTAATATAATAATTATATTACATGTGAAAATATGAGTTATTGTTACTGTGACAATGTGTCAATCATTATAATGTACAATGTAAATCACCGTAAAATGTATTATGTTAATAATACCAATTTATTAATCAAATTTACTTATGTAAAGTCTTCTCTCGCCATTAATTTCAATCCTTAACACTCTCCTACATGTATTACTTCATTCTCCTACGTCATTCTTCTTATTCTCTGCTCTAACTCTGCCATTTATCTTATTTGTCCTCCTCCTTTATACCTCACATTCCAGAAATGTGTATTTTTCTATACAACACCATCGGTATAAAATTCTGCCTGTTAAATATCTTGTACATCCATTCCTTCATTTCCTTCACTTCCTATATTTCATTCACTTCCTTCTAGTGCTGTAAATGAACTCACTTTTTGAAGTATTGATACTTGTTCGATCAAAATTGTTGAAGTATCAAACTTTTTCGAACAACATTTTTGAAGTATCGATACTTGTATATAAATTACGCCAAGTATTTTGATAGAGCCGTGCCTAAAAATATGCCTACCCGAGACTTTTACTAGCAAAAAACGAACCAAGACTATTACGTAATGGTCTCAAACTAAATTGATACTCTTACTAGATATAACTGAACACAAACGATGCTTTTTTTGTTACATTTTAATCATAATTTTAAAATTAATAAATAATTAAATTTAATTATTTATTATTGATATAAATATTAATCTATATATCTCTTACATAATCTGTATATAAATAAAAGTTATTATTTCCTGAACTGTCCGAGTTCATTTACAGCATTACTTCCTTCACTTCCTTCATTTCCTTAATTTCCTTCACTTCCTTAATTTCCTTCACTTCCTTCACTATACATCTTATATCCTAATTCTCCTATATTTAATTTTCTTATCTTTCAACTTATTTTGTATCTTATATCGTTTTTTGTATGTCATTTTTATGCACTTACGAGAGATGTTTATATTAACTTTTTTTGTGCCAAATAAATCAAATCACTATCATTATCGATATTTTCTATTTCGAATAATCATAATTAATTTAATATTATTTCCTGTCTTAAAATTCTAAAAATTATTTTTAATGATTATGAATTATTAAGTTATTATACACGTAGCGGTGGAAAACAAGCGCGTATCATTATATGGTTGCGGAGTGATATTTGTGGGTTGTTTAATTAATTGGTTTAGTTTTATTCTTGTGTTTTTTTAGCTGTATTATATCCCCAAGTGAGCCTATCAAATATTGTGCCTGTTTTGCCACGCGCGCAGATTTCGTAAGGTGTAGCGCGCCGGTCTTACACTGTATTCAGTTATTATAATAATGTTATATACTAAATAAAATGTACCAATATATGTATTGCGCAGTTTCAAAAAAATAAAATATATGTTTATAGCTCCATTCTCCTTCGCAATAAATGTGTACAATTATCGCAATAAAAATACATCGAAATTAAATTAATCCATTACAATCCATTAACCTTATACATGTTATGGTTTCACATGAGTACATATGTTGTGTAGTTAACGTGGAAAAACTGCTTTAATTATTTGAACTTATGATATAAATTATAATTATATCATATAATATATAATAAACATCTAAATATTAAATAACCTTATATATATGTATATAACTTCTAAATATCATATATATATATATATATATATATATATATATATATATATATATATATATATATATATATATACTTATAAAACTTATAATATATAATATATATAAAAGTATAATATACTTTATACATATAGTTTTTTATAATGGTTACATTATTGTAAGTCTTTATAGTTTATTAAAATGTAAATATTAGGCTTAATTCATTAATGCACATTTATTAGTATTTGAGAAAATGTATATTTGTAGTTTAAATGTATTTCAATATAGCAATTCAAGTAGTTTTAATACAAGAATGTTTACTCATTTAATATCAGAACAAAATATAAAAAAAACTAGAATGATTTAATATTTATCATTTACGTAGTTTATTATTCTAAATTGATTGACACGATAAGGTCATGACATATACAAGTATGTGTTAATGCTGTTGTAAGTTTACTCGTGTGCATATTTACTTCATCAATTGCATAAATTATCACACAAAATATTGAACAAGTTCTAACTAGAACATTATGTAATTAGCACGGAAAAAAAATCTCAATTTTACGATTACATTACATGATGACAGATAGATAGATATAGATAGTTTTTTGATTACAAACAAAAAAGAATAGTAAAAAGAACGCTAGGAAGAAATAATAAATAATACAATAAGATACGAAACAAGAAAAAAATACTAATTCCATAAATATTTAAATAGGTAATATTGCATTGTACATACATTGGTTTCAGGATGATCATGATAATGATGATTTATTTATAGATATATATATATATATATATATATATATATATATATATATATATATATATATATGTTTGTGTGTGTATATTTATATTATAAGGTGTATTACACTCATCCTATACATTGTGGTTATATTTATTTGTTTGTTTTACCAACACCATAGTTCTATTTTAACATATTCACCTTTATCTTTGTTTGTTACCTCTGCAATATCAAAACAACACAATTATTATTATATATAGACCTTTTATTTGAGAACAATATATTTTAAATATACATTTTTTAAATTCATATTTTCAACAGGATTTATTATGTATACAATTATATATATATAAATGAATCATTTTGTAATCTCATTAAGATTCAATACAATTAAAATTTGTTATACTAAATTATTAGATGAAAAGTCTGTCTCTCTTAAATATTAGCAAATGTAAATAATGACAACAATTATTATTGTATATAGATTCACGAAATTAAGTTTTAGCCACATTTTTGTAAAGAAAATAAGTCATTATCATTAGTATTTGAAAATCACAATACACAGGTGAAAACACACGAGAAACTCATTGAGTGCAATATCACAAAGACTTTTACTGCCCATGGAAAAGCAGGTGGAGAACTTCTACATTTAGTGGAGGCGAGTATTTCTGCGGACGATACGGTCAGTGATATAGTGTGCAGACGTTATTAACGCTTGTGTATATGTTTAGTAATGGTTAAAATTGTCTATTATTATTACTGTCTACATATATATATATTACCTATATAATAACTACATGTATGATTATTATATATATATATATATATATATATATATATATATATTAAATTATGCTTATTTTATATAAAATTTGTTTATTTTGTCATTGCCCCAGTGCTTTACAATAATATAAATGCATGGTGTAATAGTAAATGTAGTAGTAAATATAATGACATCATTAAGTAATATAAATGTCATTAAATCTAACAATTCTATAAATAGCTATACTGGTACATATAATTATATTTGCTTAATTGTAAATATACTAGATGAAAATTAGAAGTTATATATATATATTGTTGTTTTATTTGCACTCCAGGTAATTATATTTATTAATTTAATATTTTAATGATGTTAAATTGTGAGTTTATATAAAAATCCAGGCGGTGGTTTTTCCATTTTTTATTTTTATAAATTATTGTTTTTATTAATTTAACTGTGTCATATAACTATGACTATTCGAATGATTCATGATTACTCGTAAACATTGAATTTAATTATACTATTAATAATTCCTTATTAAAAATAATATAAAATAATATGTTTAATAACATAATTATAAAATTAAAAAATAATATATAATTAGATATCACATATATGAATTATATATAATTTATGTTTTCTAGAATTATACATTTCCAAATAAACTATTTTCTAATTTCTCAATTTATTTTATTAAAAATAGATTCAGGTAATTCAAATAATAATTATCAAAATAAATATTCATTCTTATAGAAATATATAATACTCTAGTGTTAAATTGGGTGTTTAAATTTAGAAATTAAAACTAGTGTAAAATCTATTGTTTATAATTATGAATAATTTCATCCAATCAGACATGTATTGCCTTGTTATTATGTTATAACTACCTATTACTATGTAATAAAGTGTTATTACTCTCTGTGTAATAATGAGAATGTTTTGTTACAAGGCAGCTAGAGAATAATATCAACAACATTACATACTATTACATAATATATTACTTAATTGATCAATATCATCTCATATACTTGTGAAGTTGAATATGTTTTATTTATATTGTACAATATTTACAATGCTAACAAGAATGCTTACAATCTATCATAATACAGCTATATTTTTACATGTAAAATATATATAAAGGACTAGTTTTCAAAGAATTATTAGCTTATCATATTCGAGCATACATTTTTTATAAACAAAATAAACTATATTTATAGATCAATATAAAATCGTACATTTTTTATAAATATTAATACTAAAATGTATGTTCTTTTTTATCGAATGGGGTTTTATACAAGTTATGCATATATACTTACATGACTTATATTACAATAGTTGTGGGGCATCAACTGTTAGAGGGCATGTGAACCGCCCACACTGTTAACACTTCAGTGATAATACCTTATCTATTCCCCTCCACTATAGTATCCATTGACACTTGTTACTCTGCACTGTTTATATTGTATAATTTATATGAAATCAGATATTAAAATTACATTAAATAATATTTTATATAATTATTTAATATGTTATTTTTACTTCAAATCAAATCATCAATAACTTTGTGATTACTTATTTATTAAATTATAATCAATAATGATAATTTATAATAGATTCTTTGAACATATACATTGAACATATATAACATACATTTTAAATAATTACATATTTATTAATATATATATTTATAACTACCTGTGTACCTCAGTTGGCTAAGGTGTAATACATACAAGCATTAGGACGCTGGTTCAATACTTATCCTGACCATTTAAATAGGTCTTAAAATAATATTTAGAAGTGATCTTATATAATTGTGTATAAATAAATGATTGGCTTTAGTTAAAACTATGGATGTCTTAATATGAGAGCAGCTTCGAAGGGACATTAGAGCCATATGGCTATAAGTGAAAACTTCATCTAAGTTTCTGAATGGGATGAAAAGGATTCCATCAAAATAACTAACAATATATAATAATTAGGATATTCAATATACTGATAATTTTATATTTATATTTGAATATAATCATATATTTATTTATATATATATATTAATTTTATAATAGATAAATATGCAATTTTAGCTCTAATATATACAAATATTTATACTATAATAATATCTATAATAAAGAGTGATATTAGATAATAAACAAGTATGGATATCAGTGTAATGCCGAAGATATACCAGAGAAGATATACCATCACTCTATATACATAACTTATTTCACATTTTTATTACATTAATTACGATTACATATTATTTATGAATTATTAATAAAATAATATATGTAATAAATTGTTATTATCATATATTTTTAGAACAAAATGGAAGAAACTCCATTTAAAATGAAAAACCATGAGAGCCATGATAAAAACATGTTTTTTAAAAACAATAGTAATGATAAATTAGTTAAGAATATGTTTACTTTTAGTGTTATAGTATTTTTATAGGTTTTTTTATATACATATTATTATAAAACATTATATTATTAAATTTGTCTTAATATCATATATATAAATATATAAAATATTATAATTAAATATCTGCTTACATCTACACTATTATATTGCTTAATTAGCTATAATTATCATTATTTGCATATGTTATACAACATGTGTTATATTAACTTCATTTATGATGAGTTATCAATGTATACAATGTATACCTTTAATAAAAATACCTCTATTATAGTTGCCTATTTGGGTTCATCATACATATGTACATCATTTGCACCATATAAAAATCAAATGTAAAATATATATGTATATATGTGGTGACTAATAGTTTAATTATTTTATGTATAATATATTATATATATATATATATATATATATATATATATATATATATATATATATATATATATATACAGTGAATATCGACATGACTGTATAAGACCACACAATGTCATTATAACCAATATTGTGGATTTAGCCTATAGGGAGTGGTTAATATTTTAAAGTTAAGTCCATTTATTATAAAAAAAATAGATAGATAATTTATAATTAATTTAGATTAGATACTAAATAACTAATAAAACAGATGTTAATAGATATATTAAATGTGTTTATATACATATTGAAAATAAATAGACGATGATAATAATAATTAAATTATTAGGTAATTATAACTTAATTATGCATCAAGAAATGATTATTAAAGGGAGACTTTGGATTAATGATAGCGTGAAGACAACTTACATGTATACAGGTGAATAGAAGTATGAGTCAATGCTATTAATAGTTTAATAACGACAAGGTGTATGAATTCCATGAGGAGGTGATAATATAGAAGTGAAAAAACAAATTGCTATTTTGCATTAATATAATGAATTAAAAATCTGTCTGGGAGTATCAAGAGTTATTTGCAGTAAACAAGGAAAGTCATTTTCCATGGAAAGAATAGTAGAAAGAGAAAATTAGAAATATAACATGTTTATGAATACAAAATGGGATACCTGTAGAGATAAGAAAAACTGTAAATGAAGATATAAGATAATGTATCTATGTTTAGTTGATATGGTAGATGGAAATGTTGAAATCTGATGTCGATTATTGCAATAAAAAAAAGGAAATTTGCAAAGTATTTAGAGACACATTAGTGTACAGGCTCTAATGGATGGCTAGAAAACTTTATAAACTAAAAATACATTTAGAGATAATATCCACAGATCACACAGATGTACATGTAGATTTAGTGAATGCTTATAAGGGTAATGTTAATGAGTTAAGCTCTGCATGTAAACAACACTATAACAATACTAGTAAACTATAATAGAATGCAACTGGCTTATATAAATACCCAGAATTAAACATTATTGTAATAGGGGCTCTCAACTCAATAATGTTTTTCATTTTCCGTCCGTCGTATTTTCCTCCTACATTTGTTATCCTCCAAATGGCATAATTGACAGACTGTAACAGACACTCTCACATCAATAACATCTATTTGTACCGACGTATACATTGTATCGATACAGACATTTTTCAGAAATATTTATATTTATATAAACTGTCATTCATTGATAAACGTTAACTTTATTTAAATAAATGATGTAGTGGCACATATTATTACAAAAATGATTGATTTTCATCTTTCGATGTAATTTAAAAAAAATAGAATCATTAGTTTCTCCACCTGTGAGAGGTCTCCAGGCTGTATTAAAAGATGCTATAAAAGTCATTATAAATTAGTGAACTCTAAATATTAGCGTTATTTTTAGTATAAGCGTATTTTCGTTATATCCGAATGGATTTCCATATAAATAAATGTAAATCCAACAAATTTTTATATAATACATTTTATATATAAATACTATTGTAATGTTACATTATTATTTCATTAATCTACTTGTAAATTAGCGTTATATTTGACAAGTTGTATTACTTAGTAACTTCCTATTTTATATAGGTTATTTTTTTTATCAAATTGTAATGTTACATTATTATTATATTGGTTATCTTTCCAATCATAGGTAATTGTCAGAGTAGAATTAGATAAGATTTACTTTTTTTTTCTAATTCATAGATCGCTACAACTTCTGAATTATATATATACATAATATATTATATATATATATATAATAAAAGTAATAATATTATTAATATCAGAATTTAGGCTTAACCATGGAAAATGAATAAGCGCTATGCTTGTCTAGTCGTTTACCTGTTACACTTTCCTACACAACAATTATGAGGAGAAAAGTATAGCAAAAGTAAAAGTAAAATAAAATAAAATGTTAAGATTTTAAATTAATAAAAGAAAAATATATACAAAAGACAAAATTAATAATACAAATTTAATTATTTAGTTTTCTATTAGAATCATACATTTATAAAAAGCAGAGATATTAAATTATTAAATTGATATCCAGAGTAGCCAACAGTAATTGAAAATAATGAGGATAGATTGTGTATCAACTTTGAGGATATAGGTTCATCGGGTTCAATGCCTTAGGGATCTTATTTGTGCCTAGAACACTGGCAATACTTGCCTCTCACTACAAGTATATCCTTTTCCTCGATACGTACCACAACCACACTAACACACACAACATCAGCCACTCAGTCACACAAAAAAACATATACAAAATAGATTTAACGTTAATATAAAGTTTTATTCCAATGAATTACTTTTTATAATGGTAATATTTTATTATAAATAGTATTTATTAAATACTATTCAAATAGATTGAATACATTTTTAAAAACTCCTCATAATGTCATTCTTCATGTAATAAATAAAATTTAATTTAGACATATAAAATAAAATAACTATAATAAAATGGAATAATTAAAACAAAACAAATAAATAATTAGACAATATATATATGTTATTATTCACAATGCATAGGTAGGGTATACTGTATAGTGTATCTATCTAATCTAAACCTCTTTACCTGTTTACTGCATTAACACAAATCCCCCTATGTTCACTCATATGATGTGTTACTTTAAAGGTATACCCACTTCCTCACTTCACAATCACACACACATTCTCCTCCTCGTCCTCGTCTCCTCATCTCACACCTTCCAGCTTCCCCCTGAGAAACTTTCACTTCAATACCTGATCTATTACATAATATCTATGCAGAATATGTGAACTTTATGAACTAAGCACATAACCCACTTAATAGTTTAAGCCT
Organism: Osedax fenrisi; assembly: GCA_964019155.1. Lineage (NCBI taxonomy): Eukaryota > Metazoa > Annelida > Polychaeta > Sabellida > Siboglinidae > Osedax > Osedax fenrisi. The sequence goes on along the minus strand of OZ025239.1, from coordinate 64,001,661 downwards.
ATTTATCACTATTGTTATTTTATTAATATTAATATTATAGTATAAATATTATCTACAATGTACCTTTTGATGATTGTCATTATCCTATTATTTTATCCATAATAAATATTATAACATTTTCATTATGTATAATATATTATTTACATTATTATCTAAATATTATTTATGTCTATATTTAATATTTTAATATTCATTTAAATTTATACGTTCAAATAAATTTGATTTCATGGAATATTTATTTCAGATTTGCTGATATAATTAATTGTTTTATTTACATAAAACAATGTATCTATCCCCAAATGATAATTGACTGAACTTACTGACATGTTTACTACTATAACTATATATAATTAGGTATTATCTTTGTAGAATGACCAGATATATCAAGTTGTTTACATCAAATACAAAGTTGATGATATTTTATTTTAAACATAATTATAATAACAATATTAACAATAATACTAAATCATAATACAAATTTATTAAATTTGTCTACTGCTACCATAGATTTATAGTGTAAACTATAACTCTATGACTGCTACTATATTTATAAAAGGGATTATATGTTTACTATAATATACATATCCATGCTAGTAATTACATGTTAATGCTGAATGTCAGTTAGTCATGCTAAAACCACTGCATTAACAATATTTACCTCGAGTAGTTTATATTACATTGTATTCATAAGATATCATATCATTGTAACATGTAATTACATCATGCATAAACTATTAATTGTATCCTGCATTTATTAAATATGAATTGAATTTAATTAACAAATATGTATTTTTTTGAATTCTATGATAAAATATTACTTTTAAATTAATATGCAACATATATATACATATATATATTTATTTATCTTATTTAACAAGTTGGTATTTTATTTGATCACTTCATTAATTACTTATAGTTTCAATAAATATAAATTCTTATATAATTATTTACATAAAAAGTTGCGCAGAGATTGTATTTATCATAAATCACCTACTATCGTCATCATGTTTATTATGATTGATGACTTTCATATGAAGAGTATTCAATGCAATGCAGTGCACATAGTGATAAACAATGCAAATATGTCTACGTGCATGTAATTCTGATTAAATGTTGTTTTGACCTCTAGGTAACTGTAGATGCCAAGTTTGGATATATCAATAAAACAACAGTTGACATGATATCACTGGAAAAACACCTACAAACTATGTAAGTACCTCAACTACCTCTGCTGCTACTACTGCTACTGCTACTGCTACTGCTACTACTACTGCTTAACCAACACCATAACCACAACTACAACTATCACACTATGACCATCACCATCACTATATCTTCCTACCTAAAACAATTGATATATTCATCTTTTATCTATTATCAGATAATGACTGCAGTTCTACTATAACTTTAGTGCAGTATCAGTTGTTATTGTTGTTGTTGTAATGTTAGCTGTACAGACTATGACATCACTGCCTGTATGACGTCACCTCTAGTGTCAGATTGCAATGATGCACCTCATACTTGTGTTTCTATTCACTGTAATATAGATAACACTTGTATTCTTTACTTTCAGTGATTTCTGTGATATCCTACCGCAATGCACTAATAACACAGTAACACAACCCAATGTATACTAGAATATGTCCTTAAGGGCCGGCGTAATCTTCGTTTTTATTTTTTAGTGAACATTTTATTATATTGAAATATTAAAATGTAATTCATTATCTTTAAAATGATGTATAATATCATATACAATTAAACATAAGTGCCTCAAATACGAAGTTTAATCATACACCTATTCAAAATGGTGGGATTTAATAATTAGAAAACATGCAAATAACACTTTAGATGCCAATATCTCTGGTGTTTTTTTTGTTGATTTTTTTGTTGTTAAATGTTTATATCTTTTGAACTCTTATATGAATCTTTATAAAATGTTATGAGTATATACCTAATATATGGTTATTATTATATAGGTATGTAAGTTAACGTAAATATAATCTATTAATATAATTATTTTAAAAATAATAAAAAAAAATTGGTATTTTAATATTATAATTAACTTTTCTTTAATTAATAATACATTTATTATTTTATAATATACCTATATAACTAGAGATGAATGTTATCTAGAATATTAAAAAAAAATTAGATACAAATACTAATAAATAGAAAAGATATAGCCTATTAAAAAATAGTTATTTTTCCCTATCTTTTACATGTAAACGCCGGCAAGGTTACGCCGGCCCTTAAGTGATATATACTAACCTCTACTAACATCTACTACGCTACCATACTACTACGCTCTCTATATGATTTACCGGTTCTACTAGTTTTGTAATACCATATTATGCAAGGTCGTCTGCCAGTCCATAATAGATGACCTCTGCATTAGCGTAATCTACGTCTGTTATTTTCTTGGGTTTACGTGTACCCTTTATAACACCTCACTTCATCATGTGATACACTATTGCCCAATCGGATGCATGTTCTTCAATATATATCGCAGTATGTAGCTATGTCCATATTATGTCCTCTCACGCTAATACTATAGCTCCACATACAATTTCATCAATACTCCTTGACACACACGCATACTTTTCATACACACCCACCTCTCAACCACTAGTCGTATAGACCTGAACAGCGACGTGTTGACTTCGTTGACCTTGAATCCATCATCTAAACTCTGCGTAGTCGTGGAAACACTCACCTTGGACGCTGATGCTACTTTGACTTCTACATCGACGATCATGGAACAAGAAAAACTCGATCTAGAGGGTAAGGTATGTCAACAACACCACCACCATAGCACTAGTGGTCAACACCATCACCACCACCATAGCACTAGTGGTCAACACCACCACCACCACCACCATAGCACTAGTGGTCAACACCACCACCACCACCATAGCACTAGTGGTCAACACCACCACCACCACCATAGCACTAGTGGTCAACACCACCACCACCACCACCATAGCACTAGTGGTCAACACCACCACCACCACCATAGCACTAGTGGTCAACACCACCACCACCACCATAGCACTAGTGGTCAACACCACCACCACCACCATAGCACTAGTGTTCAACACCACCACCACCACCACCATAGCACTATTGGTCAACACCACCACCACCACCACCATAGCACTAGTGGTCAACACCACCACCACCACCATAGCACTAGTGGTCACCACCACCACCATAGCACTAGTGGTCAACAACACCACCACCACCATAGCACTAGTGGTCAACACCACCACCACCACCACCATAGCACTAGTGGTCAACACCACCACCACCACCATAGCACTAGTGGTCAACACCACCACCACCACCATAGCACTAGTGGTCAACACCACCACCACCACCATAGCACTAGTGTTCAACACCACCACCACCACCACCATAGCACTATTGGTCAACACCACCACCACCACCACCATAGCACTAGTGGTCAACACCACCACCACCACCATAGCACTAGTGGTCACCACCACCACCATAGCACTAGTGGTCAACAACACCACCACCACCATAGCACTAGTGGTCAACACCACCACCACCACCATAGCACTAGTGGTCAACACCACCACCACCACCACCATAGCACTAGTGGTCAACACCACCACCACCACCACCATAGCACTAGTGGTCAACAACACCACCACCACCATAGCACTAGTGGTCAACAACACCACCACCATAGCACTAGTGGTCACCTATGCATCACCTCACTTGGCATAGATTTAAACCAACTCTCGAATCATCAATAAATATACGAAATAATTATTATTAATTAAAAATTTGTATTTTACTTATATTAGTTAGTTTACAATAATTTGATCATATAATGTATTGATAGTAATACAACATTGAAATTATGTTCATTTTTTAATAAGAATTATATTATTTTTTAATATTTAAGAATGGTATCTATTGTTTATATTTATATATATATATATATATATTATTAAAACATTCCATTATTTAATATTTACATATATTATACTACTTCATTATTTATACAGCATTGTTTACTTATTCATTATATAATAAATTTTATTAAATTATTTATATAAACATATTTACATTTAATATTATATTTATATTAATTAACATATATATATATACATTTAATATTATATTTATATTAATTAACATATATATATATATATGATATGGCTTAAATCATGATTAGATTTCATGTTACTTAGCATCTTTATTGAATACATACCTAATGAAAACTGATGTTGTTAGATGTTATTTAAATGAAAATATACTTGCATAATATCGTGAAACCAATTATGAAATGAATACGAATTAGAAGTTGTAATAGTACATAATTTAATAGACGAACCCTTACTTATCAACTTCGATCCCCCCTCACCTCTGGTAGAATTGACTGGAAATCGAATCCCTACCTACCTACTGATGTTGAGATTGAGTCTTGGTCTAAATCCTATGACTCTTTCTGTAAATCCTCCCGCACTAATGTTAAACCTTCGAATTGACTAAATACATACTCTCCCAATAACTACTCCTTTCTACTCCTCAATGCGAGATCAATCAGGAATAAAGTAGATTTAATCACTCAATTAATCATTGACTCTAATTGCTCCATATCGGCTATCACCGAGACTTGGCTTACAAATGATGACTCTGCTTTAGCATCTCAATTAACTCCCAATGGCTTCACATTACTACTCGCTAACAGACCCACACCTAACCGTGGTGGTGGTCTTGCCCTGTTGTTCTCCACTGAGCTCAAACTTATTTCCTCTTCCACCCCTAATTTCTCCTCTTGTGAAATGCTGATATGTGACATTCAGTTCCCCTCCCTATTTACCATTGTGTTTATAATCATCTATCGCCCACCATCATCCAGCATTCGGTCTTTCCTTAATGATCTCTCTACCATTTTAGAATCCATGTCTTCTTACAACACAATTATTCTTGGTGACTTTAATATTCAAGTGAATACTGATAATCATGCTTCCCTTTCTCTTAAGAAACTTATTTTTGAGCACTCCTTAACACAACACATTCATTTCCCAACTATATCTAATGGTAACATCATTGATCTTGTTTTATCTCCATCTGACTCCAATTTAATTTCCTCTCCCACCCAAAGCACTCTAATCTCTGATCACTTCGCTATCCTATTTGATTTACAGTTATCAGTAGTGCACAATACTCGACCTCTAAGATACTTTCGAAACATCTCCTCTATAAATCAACCCTTGTTTGTTAACTCCGTGTTTGATCATATGAATAATATTACATCTCCGCTCTCTGATCCTGACACTCTCTTTGACGCCTTCAACACGGCGCTATCTAATTCTCTTGACTTTTATGCTCCCTCAACTACTCTTACCCACCGTAATCATCCCAAATCCCCCTGGTTCAACACTGAACTCACCAATATGAGAAAGTCACTTCGTCGTCTACAGTCCATTTATGCTTCTACTAAAATGAACTCAGACCTGTGTTCCTTTAAAGTATGTCGCTCACTATACAGGAAAAAACTCCTATCCACTAAATCATCATACTTTACTAACTTGCTTTGTAAATATGGCACCTCATCTAAGCAAGCCTACAACCTATCATTCACCTTAGTAGGTAAATCAAAACCCAGGCACCTACCTGACCAACCGGATACAGTCCTCTGCTCCTCCTTTGCTAATTTCTTCCTGAATAAAGTATCGAACATCATAGCTGCTCTCCCCAATGTGAATGTTGATATCCTCACTCTCAACTCATATTCACTAGCTTCCCATAATCACTGGTCCTCCTTCACTCTCCCTACTCGTCCATATGTGCTCTCTCTAATGGCATCCCTAAAATCCAATTCCCCACTCGACCCTATTCCCCTTACTTTACTTCGTACCCTTTCGCCATTGCTAATTGAACCCATAACAATGATTCATGCGTCCCTTATTACATCGATCGTACCAAAGTCTATGAAACACTCATATATCACCCCAATTATAAAAAAAACTACCCTTAGCCACTCGAACCTGTCGAGCTATCGACCCATCTCCCAGCTTTCATCAATCTCTAAGACCTTAGAGCGAATTGTATCTGCTCAACTTATTCACTATATCACTACCAATTCAATTATTGATAAGTTTCAAAGTGCTTACTTACCCCATCGGAGCACTGAATCAGCATTGAATCTTATCATTAATGATCTACTAATATCCCTTGATAACAAAGCCCCGTGCTACCTTGTGTTACTTGACCTATCCAGTGCCTTTGACACTCTAAACCATGACATTCTTTCTTTACGACTCAATGAAATCAGTATTCATGGTCAAGTACACAGCTGGTTTATGTCATTCCTTTCCTTAAGGTCCTCTTCAGTGAAAATCAACTCATCCTTCTCTACCCCGTTTATCAGCACTCATGGTGTTCCACAAGGCTCCGTGCTTGGTCCTTTACTTTTTATTATTTATATTTTACCCATACAATCCATATTTCGTAAATATCCTTACATCCACTACCATCTCTTTGCAGATGATCTACAAATTTATACTTCTTTTCCCATTTCCTGTGACTCCAACTCAATTCAACTGTCTATTTTTAACTGCCTCACAGAACTTACTGACTGGTTCTCCCATAATTCCCTATCACTTAACATGACCAAAACTGACACCATAATTATCTCCAGACCTACCTACCCCCTAATCATCACCAACCCCTTTCTACTAGCCCTCGCTACATCACAATCCATAACAACTCTTGGTTTCACCATCAACTCCCACCTAGATTACTCTGACCACATATCTATAATGATTCGCAATGCCAACTATTTTCTTTACAATATTAGAAAATCACGTAATAAATTGACTTTTTCAATGACTAAAAGTCTAATACACTCGCTAGTCTTCAGTAGACTCATATACTGCTGCTCACTTCTATGCAATCTACCCCTAAAGCTTATGCTTAAACTTGAGAAGATACAACGACGTGCTATACGCACCCTATATAAACTGAAGTTCTCTTCAATAGTATCAATATCGACTCTAATGCGATCACTCGGCTGGCTTAAGTTTAGATATCTCTGCAGGTACTATGCATCACCCATAAGGTGATACATCTTAGATCTCCCGAGTACTTAGCTGACTTGATCAGTATGCATACCCTTAGTCGAGCTAGCAGGAAATGTCACACGATGAAAATTGTGCAACGCTCGACTATCTCTGCTCACTCTGAATCTGCTTTCTCTGTGGTAGCTCCAAAATACTGGAATTCTCTACCATATGACATTAGGTGTTTGAAATCCTTGTCACTATTTAAATGTAAACTCTCCACGCACCTATTAACATTGTAACCTACCTTTTCCTTTATTTTTATTGTACTTTATTTATTTTATTTTTGTTTCCTTCTCATGACGCCCATAACCACCACGTGATTTTGTAGTCAATAAAATATTTTAAAATAAAAATAAAATAAAATAATTCAAATAGGACATTAATGTCCTTCAGTTTGAATAAAGCGGTACACAATAAATGATCAAAATGTTAAAAAACTACAGATTATATAATATTTAACACCTTAGTACCTGTATCATCATCGGTTCCCAGTCAATAAATCACCATAATAAGTTTAGATGTATTCGTTTTCGCTGCACTAATGCAGTTAAACAATAGAATTAAGGACATACGTAGAGGACATACACATTTGTGATGTCAACAAGATGGCATAACTGGTGTCACACTTAGTCAACTCTTAGCCTACATGATTAACCCCACCTTCGTTACTAACTTATGGCATTGCTTCACGATGAACGTACCCCCCTACCGAATTCGAATCAATGACTCACAGAACGTAACGAACGTAGCTCTGTGGTCTAATTATATCCTGCACCACACTATATATATACTGCCACCTATTTATAGACATCTATGATAAATGATATCTGTTTGTTTAACTGATTGACTTATTTTAGTGTACCTAATTTAAATGTTGTTCGTTTAAATAAATATATCTACGATGATTTATATTTAGTATTATTTATTGGATTATAATTAATTAAAAAATATATATATATATATTCATATTATATTAAATATTCAAATATCATTAATTCATACAAGAATAATCGTAATAATATGTATTTAATAATTGTATTTATGAATTCTTTAATTTAATTCTAAATTACTTTTTTTTGCTATTTGTAATTATCTACATTATATATATATATATATATGTATATATTTTAAAGTAATTATATTTTATATATAAAAATTATTATATATTATCTTAAAATATTTGTATCTATATAAATACTACATTTCTTTATTCATATGTATTGTTAGTAATTGAAAATAAATACTACATTGAAAGGTGACTCCCAAAGAAGATGAGAACGCATCGAGAACAAATACGATGTCATTAACAGTTCCCGCCGGCAGTACCTTACTATACGACATAGCTGAACTATTCGTAGACGAACAAGGCAAGGTTTCCGTCAACTCTCAAAGTCGTTTAGGAATTCAAATTGAATATAACGGTTGGTGATTTTATTATAATAATAAATAATGAACGGATCTCGATTTTGTCTATAATTACCTATATCATATTAAATTGATCATAATATTCATCGTAATTTAAAATAATACAAATCAATTGTAAATGGTGCTTCTTTCGCCGACGCTACTCAGTGATGCATAGTATTCAGCGTAATCATTGAATTAGACCTCACCACTGTATCGTATCGCATTAGTACCCTACTGTGTCACGTAACCCCCACACACGTACACACATGTAGACGTATCACTGAAGGAGCAGTACGGACTGTTGTTCAATAGCGGACAGGAGAAGGAGCTGTTGCATTGTATCCTGACTTCATTCGATATGCCCTCCACCGCTAAATATATCAATAGAATGGTTTACATTACTAGCCATAGGTGGCGTTATCTGTCAACTTTCAACTTCATCAATTCACTATATCATATCATTTACTCCTTCCACTTAATGTTATGTACTGTAACTAAATCATTAACTCAATGATATTGGTTTTCACTACTTTGTCTAAACTATTTATAACCACTATTAATGTCTGTTTACTTTATTATTATGCCTTTAACACTAAGAATTGTATGATTAAATAGTGTCTAAATAAAATTATCTATCTATCTATCTAATTATCAAAACATCAATATATTAGTAATACGGTATGATATAAACATTTCATCGATGCGTAATGGCTTGAATCGAACATAGTTCATTACTTAATATTAATGATGCAGTTGAAAAACAAACAAGCTTCTCGAGAAAAGATCACAGTCTATAAAAGCATATTTGATATAACGGGATTCCACAGCAAGGTTATAACATTTAGGTAGCAATAAGTACCAGCATGGCTAGTCTATTTATATAAGTTGTTATAGTAATGCCCTATTAATAAAGTGCATTCAGCATCACTGATGATGCCTATGCATTCATTGATGCGCATCTCTCGTTGTAGTATGCTCAGTCTACTATACCACTACTACAGGTGTTACTATTGTTTACGTTTTGCGTAATATCAGCGGTATCTCTTTTATCACGCGAGAGCGATGTCCACTAGATTACCCGGAGAGAGAATCTATTTATATCTACCCCGGCGTAAATCATAACAACACATAGGCTTAGAATAAATAACTATTTCTATAAATAGACGACTCAACACCAGTGTATATTCTCTTACCTCCCCTTCTAGTGACGACATACTATAACTTTTTTTAAAGTTTGCGTCATCAATTACTATCTATATCGATATATATCACAACAAGAAGTGCTATTTCGATGCCTCTTTTTTCTGACCGCTACGCGCCCTGTTCTATTTTAGTTCAAGTGTTTTCACGACGCTGAACGTGCTACGTTGCACATACTACCCGACACATACACTACCCTACTGCTAAGCTACACCTCCCTTCCTATCAACGATTACAGAAAGACTCTGATGACGACCTTGAACTCGCTGCTGATAACGCTGTCTATGAGCAGATGTTGTCCTACTATGAGTGCGTTCTGCAACTGTCCGACGTCAACTTGACCTTGATACACGCAATCTACAAGGATCAACTTGAAGATCTGTTATCACTGGTTTGTGATCATCACTAGCGATCACCTGACTAGAGTGGGCAAGCTCACAAATACGATCATCTAGTTTATAGTAATGTAATCCAATGTTTCAAATATTATCGTTTAGTTTATAACCTCGTTTCACCATAAAACTAATGTCCTTTTTTTACTATATTTCTTAATAGTCCTTCAACAGTGCATTCCTTCACTGTATCAAAGACTAATAATATAAATCTGTACTATCTCCTTAATAATTATATATTAACTATATGGCATTAAATAATCGCTGTTTGTTTTATTATCCAGTTGACAGGGATAGTAACACCCGGCGCACGACAACCCTTGAACTCTGACCCAGTTATAAGTCGATTGTCCGCAAAGTCTCTGGCTTGGATCAATTCGTTGGGAATAAAATTCATGGAAGGTTCTTCTGAAGGACATGGACAAGGACTTACTTTAGACCACACCTACTCCAAGGACACATGCCAAGATCTCAGATGTAACGTTCACGACATCATTCACGTTAGCATAACTAGACTACTAATCTATTATACCTGATCTGATCATATTTACCTTGATTTAATATAAGATTAAGGCCAGATGCACCCGATTTTAATTGTAATGTAATTTAATTGTAATAAATATAAGAGTTACTAAAAAATGTTAGGATATAATATTAAAAATTAAATTTTAAATAGTGTTACAATATATTATATATATATTATAAATAAAAAAACAGTAGATGTAGTTATATATAATTAATATAAAAAGTGATCGAATTTTAAAACTATTATGTAACATTACATAACACGTCTATTATGTGCGTGTGTGTGTGTGTGTGTGTGTGTGCGCTACTACACAGTGAATTATTAATAGTAGCATACCACAATTCACTTTACAATCGCGAATATTGATTTTAATTTCGCTAATTGACCATTACATCATAGTAACATTATTGTTGAGGCACGTATAAATCTACTACTACAATCATTACATATTTATTTAATTTATTATTTTGTTTCGGTTCTTATTATTTATTATGTTAATTATCTCTCTCTCCTTGCACTACAGTCAGCCCTGCACGTGATATACGTGATACATAACCTAGCTCTCAAGTCTAAGTCAATGTGTACCATCATCTAAAGAGTGAACCAGCCGCTCTCTCTCTGTATTATATACGATCAAAACATTAACAAAAGCCTTTATTATTATATACCCTTTATTTGTATTACTGCATCGTTATCTGTGATGAAACAGGTTGGTATTGCGATTGTTTCCTGTGGATAACGACTACGACGATGATGATGCATAGTGTTGTTGTTGTTGTTGTTATGTAACACCTAATACTATTAGTAACGTCAGCACGTCACTGATCCGTAATGCGATTATATATAAACATTTGAACAATTAATTAATAAACCTATTAAATAAATGTCTATCTAATCGACAATATGTATTTTATGGAATTATGTTTCGTAGATGGTATAGTATAGTGATAGAAAGAGATAATCACACTAGAGTTAATGCTGATAATAATATTGGAATATGTTCTTAAATATACAATTTAACATATCGATAATAATAATAATTTGAAGATTTATAAATGATATTTTTTGAATCATTAAAATTCTTCATAATCACCTGGATCAAGATTTGAAACATTGCTTTCATCTAAGTGTGTAAAGTAATATATTAATATAACTTTTTATATATAATTTTACTTTAATATATAATTTCTTTCATAAATAATACTTTAATACTATACTTTTTAATGCTATTTAATGATTATATTAGATAATATTATTATACCATGTTTGGGCTTTGACTTATGACTTCGTGACTTTTTACTGCTTTCTTTATCTTCCTTAGACTTTTTAGACTTTTTGGCTTTTTTTTCTTTCTATATATGAATGATTAAGTTGAAAAATATGATTTTCCTAGTGTATCCAATTATAAGTCATAATACTTTGTTCATGAATTAATAGGAATTGGTTTATTTCAATTATATAATTAAATATAATAACCTTTTCTTTTTTTGACTTTTTCTTAACCTTTTCTTCAACAGTATTAATTTGTTTATCCCCTAAATATAATTATAATTATTATTTTATAATGGATATATAATAACTCAGTAAATCTACTAATCTAATAAATTATATATAAACATATATTAAATAGTTTTAATATATTTAAAAATGACAAATATATTTGTAGATATATCTAATAGTATTTTAATATATACATATATACGTATATAAGAACATACATTGAATGATTATAAAAGTATATATGATATTATTAATTAATTCCAAACATCATACAACCATCCAATAGAATGTTTATTGAATTTTATTTGAATTAAATTCTATTAATAAATTCACTATAAAACAATTAAAAAATAGCTATTTAGGTACCGGATTAGTAACAGGTGCTTATTTATAATAATTCATTATTTAATAATGTATTTATGACTACAATATTAATAAAACTGTATGAAATATGTAGTCGTATAAAGTAAGCGAGAATATAAAGATATCAAATGATGACATGAGTTATTAATTTATAAATTGAAAATTTAAATATATTTTTAATAATAAAAAATTATTTTTCAATAATAATATATTGTGATTGTATATATAACTAAATAATAAAAAAATATTTGACGCCATTGAGAATCATTGTTTAATTATTTTCAAGTTATACCTGCATGTAATCCGAAATGCTTATGATTAATGTTATCATTATTATAATAGACTAGTGTAGTGTATTACAATGGCATCATTGTTAACATAATATCTGAATCATTACATTCACATTAATATAGAATTATAATAATAAATTATACATAATATTTTATAAAAGTACAGTATTCTATACATAATTTTAATAATCAAAACTAATTGAAATATATTTTGCAATAAATCTGTAATTTCTTATTATTTTCTTATTATATATATAGTATACATATATTCATATTATTCTTATCATATATTCTTATCACTATCCGGTTCTTATCTATATATCTTATTATATATAACAAATAAAATTATAATTTTGTACAAATAAATTAATATTCTTAATCTGATGACTTTAATTAAATTATATTTATATTTTATGGATAAAATAAAGTATATATTTATAGAAATAAAACTGTTCATACAATGTTGGTATATATTGTTTTTAATATTTATTTTAAGAGAATTAAATAAAACATAATTTGGTTAAGTTTATATAAAATATTACATTCAATTTAAGACAATTATTACAGTAGATAATTATAAATAATGTAGTAGAAATAGTTTATAGTTGAGAGTTTATTATTTTAATGAACTATTATTATTATTTGCAATATATAAACTGTTATCTATATAAATGTAGTTTATTTTAGTTATACAAGGATATTTAAATAATTTATACAAAAAATAGATTTATGAGTTATAGGACAAATAAAATAGAGTAAAAAAGTAATACCTCAATAATAAAGTAAAAATATTTCATAAACTAATATATATTAAATTGATAAATATAATATATATCCATGGATATATATTATTTAAAATTAAAAATAAATATTTATTTGTAATATTTAATTGGTTTTAAATTGAAAATAAATGAGCATTGATTTAATTTTTATCAGATGCTAACCAATAAAATAAAAAATTTATAGATTAAGTCATTTAATAATATATTTATATTTTTCAATTGTATATAAATTTTAGTTCATAAAATAAAATAAGATTAAACTAAATATTAAGACAACAAATATCTAAATAATTAATAAAAGATAAATTGGCATCAAAAAATCAATAATGTACAAAACAATATCATACCATATTACCTATAATAATATTTAAGAAAGTTCTTTAAAAATAAATAAAAAGTTGTTATAAAATTAAAGGGAGTATATATTGTAAATAATAACGGAGGTCTTATAGAATGAAGTATTAATATCATATCTGCGAACAAACTAGTAAAAATCTTAAAAAGTGATACGTTTTAAAATAAGTTTGTTTTTTATATCTATTTACATGCAACCGAGCGAAAGAGTGAAATGCCCCCTTAAATGAAAATCTATTCGAACAATAACCTAGTGTAATTTGAAGGTCGGGGGATTTCTTTGATTTACGATTAGTTTTACTGTCGATGGTGATGGCGATGACGGGTTGTTCATCGCAACTGGAGACATCTTCTATCGGCATGGTAACAGTGTACAGCGGTGTTTTGCTGAGTTTGTCTGCTTCGTCTTCACAGGATGATGATGAGGAACCTGGGTAAACAACAGCAGTATTACGATGAACCCCAGTAATTCATGCATATTATTGTAGCTGTATAAAGAATACTTACTCGAATAGAAGATAAATAAGTATTATTTAAACGGTGTTTAGCTGATTGACTGTGATTAATTATTTACAAATATCGTAATTATGTTACAATTCAATTGAACATATTATTATAAATAGTATTAAAGGATTAAATATATGAATGATAATTATTTACTTACAGTTAAAACCTTAAATATTTATCATTATATTAAGATATTCAAATTCATCAATTTATTTTAATCACTTTTAATTAAACATTAAATTATAAAAAATATGTCATCAATACATCTCAGAATAATATAGTTTATATATAAATAAGTATAAACAAATATATATACATATATATATAAAAGTAAACCTTTTAATGCTAGAGATTTAGGTCTCGTGGAACTGCTTGCTTTTTGTTTTCTTTCAGTCGATTTTCTATAGTTTAATGACAATTAGTTTTTCATAAAGATATTAAATAAATATTAACTTAATTTACATTATATATTATTAATTTATATAATTTTAATCGTAAAATTATAACTCCATAGTATATATTCTAGTTATTATTAATGTTATAATCACCGTTTAAACATGATTTGGATCTAGATCGAAACATTCGATGATAATGACTTTGCTGTGACTAACGTTGCGGTAAAGAAGTGTTCATCTTTAGTGGTGGAGAAGATGCTCTCATCAGAGGAAGAAGATGATAGCTGCGATCGTAGTGTCATCGACTTACCGACGACTTGGGGCATCTCTCCGATACAACTGAGGGCGGCGAAGTCCTTCTCACTAAAGTGCAGGGGTTCAGGTATGGCTGGTTCCGGTACGATGGGTTCCGCTGCCCCCTCCACCTCGCTATCCTCCTCGAGTACTGCGGGCTCATCACCGGGTAGTGCGGGAGAATCTTGAACCACGGAATCGGAGGGAGTGTCTGTCACTGAATCGGAATGGGTGTCTATCACTGAATCGAGCGGAGTATCGAAGTCGACCGAGTCGGATGAGATCAGCGAAGACGGGGAGTCGCATACAGATGGAGGAGGCGGAGGTTCCGATGTAGACGATAAGCATCTGGATAAGGCGCGTCTGAGCGGAACAGGAGCGGTATCAACAACAACAGCGGGAGGAGGAGGAGCAGTAGTAGCGGAAGGAGAACACGTATGAGCGGATACATTCGAAGTGGAAGATGATTGCCTCGAGAACTTAGCTCCGTCAGCTGACTTCACTTCTACGGCGGTTGTGAACACGTTGTCCGTTTCAGTGGAAGATAGGGAGGCTACCGATGACAGGCGGCGGCGTACGGGAGCTGTAGAGGTCGTCGAGGTCACATCCTTGAGGAAGGTGAACGCGTCGTCGTTGTGTCGCTGATCTTGCACGATAACGAAGGTAGGAGACCTGTCGGCCGCCTTACTGTCGTCATCGCTACTACTGATGTCCTCTTCTAGCTGGGCTACCAGCGGGTTCACTCTGTTGTCAGAGTCTTCATCATCTTCGCTGTGGAGATAGAGAGTGTATAGAAAGTATTACTCATGCGGTGGTCACACTTCAGGTGATTATTAGCTAACATCTAATATGTTTGGTCTATAAATAGCACAACTATATTCACCTGTAGTATGGCCACAGGTTTAAGGATGTGAGACACTGCAGTGCTTGCTAGTAATATTAGTATGCTATATGAATAATGGGTCAACAAAATAAGACATCAGCATTCACACTACAAAATTAACTGACTACATATATTATTTCTCGGAATAGTATTATCATTGTACCTAGACATCAAATTCATATTATTATTACTATTAAATTTGAATATAATTTTACAATACAAATATAAATTTAGGTTGATTTAATTAAATTTAATTTACGTTCATTATTAAGGGGATTCACGGTCTTTAAAATAATAAAATTTATAAACAAAATTTTATTTTTAAAATAGAATACTACATGTATAATGTATGATATGTTAAAATATCATATGTTAAAAACATATATAAAGCATAAAAAAACATAATTTTATAACACTACCTATTTCTAATAAAATAATAATTAAAAAAATGGCGCAAAAATTACGGTTTACATATATCATAACACTGTTTTTCAGCGCCATCTATTATTACCAGCGCCATCTGTTGGTTTTATTTTATAAATGCTAGTGATTGGCCGTTGGCTTTGTTCTATAATAATAAGATATGGGTCGATTGACTAAACGACAACTTTCGAGGCGTAATCGAGATACAATCAAGGTTTATATTATATATAATATGTAACTATTATATAACTATATAATAGTATCATATATTATTTATAAAACGTCAGTTAAATGTGTTTATTTAGGAAAATAATATCATAATATATTTACAATATTTCAATTTGATAATATTGAAACAAAGCAATTAGATTTTATTATATTTATGCTAATCTAATTTTATATTATATATAATATATAACTATTATATAACTATATAAAATTATAATATATTATTTATAAAACGTCAGATAAATGTGTTTATTTTGGAATATAATATCATAAAATATTTACAATATTTCAATTTTATAGATTTTACGGGTAGATGCGGCGGCTAGAGATGCTACAAGAGTGAAAGCCTCTAAGAAGAAACAGGTGACAGAATCTAGGGAAGGGAGACGGGCAAGACAAAGAAGGCAAATTTCATCAAAGGATTATGGAAGTGGATTACTTTTATAATATCTAATAAAAAAAAAAATCAATCATAATTATAATAAAATTTATTTTTTGTATATTTTTATTCTTTCATATGCAACTATAATATATTATAATAATAATTTATATAGATGCAATGTATTTCAAAAGCATGACAAATTATACAAGTTATATAAATATAATATAAAAATTGTAATAATTAGCTAAACTAACTTTTACCATAATAATAAATGTCAAAAAGCAGATAAATAATATAGTCAATCTTTAAAATCAATTATCTCAGAATATAAGTTTTTTTTATGAAAATTTCTATTTCTCAATGAATAATTGACTAAACTTGTTCAAATTTTCAAAGTATGTTTAGTATTATATGTATATTGTAGCTACAGAAAATATTTGTGATTAGATGTAGAGTTTATAAATAATTGATAATTAAATTTTTTAAATAAATATTTTATTTTTACAAAATTTTTATTTTTTAAAAATGTTGATATTTTCAAAACTATTATTCTAATCATTTAGAATTCCTATAGAACAATTAACACAATATATCTTAATGTTATGCAATTTAAATTATGTGAAAATCTTAATTATTTCTTGAGTTTTTGAATTTTCAAAAAAAAAAACGTCCTATCTAATTACATTGAAATCTAAAGACCGTGAACCAACAAAATAAATGTCAGTATATCTGAGAGTTACGTTAATTCTCCCACTTTATCTATTATTCTTAATCTTTGTGAATTATACATTTTATAAAAGTAAAAATATAAATATAATTTAAAATATTAAAAATATTTCATTAAAAATCTTTTACTTTAAATTTAAATGTTTAATTCCGCAACAATATTATTCTGACAAGTATTGCTGGAAATTAAAAAGAATATGTTCATTATATATATATCCGGTAACTTATCACTCAACTCAATGAGTGTAGAGTGAAACATGGTATATATAACTGGTGACCAAGAGAATGCTAACCTATCAGAGGGGTCAAGGTTCAAGTGTTTATTAACATCGGCAGTGTCTGGTGAATCGAGGAAAGAGGCTTCGATGCCGCGAGACTGAGCGGGGTGGTGGGGTAGGGCGTCACTACTCCCTCCGCTCATGCTGTATCTCTTATCGTGACCCATGGAACCGTTAATTCTGCCCAACTCTACGCACCAACAATGAGGTCATGTTATAAATAACGCAATATCTCTAGGTAATCATCGATAAGTCGTGCAGTTATATTGCGCGAGATTATAATCATATTAGTATATTCATTACTATATATATATATATGCTAAACTTTCAGCGTTATTGATATAGAGAAGTCACATCACATGACATCTATCACATGATAGTTATCACATGACAGCTATCACATGAGTGGACCTACCGTTAACGTTGTTGTTAGACTTGGAGGATACCATGGAGGACGAGCTATGCTGACAGTCGACGCTGTAAGACTGACTTCTCTTCATCATGCTGGTGGTAGTGGGGGGGATCTCACCACTCGAGTTCTGCAGTGATTCTAGGAACCTGTGTGCGGGGCGGGTAGGGTGTGTTCCAGGTTTGATGGTATCGTGTGCGTATTGCTCATGGCTTACATTAGGTAGCGCAGTAGTAGGTTATGTGATCATATATCATTAGATACGAATGTTCATATTACCATTAATACCATTGATCTTTTTCGACGTTGTACGTTATTTGTTAGTGCGTAAAATACATCACGAAATTATTTATAAACAAATAAAAACAAATATATTTTCGTATATACTTTTTAATATTTAAAAAATAATATTGCATAACACAATTGTATATTTAAATAACGATATATTGAACCAACAATGAAATGTAGAATTTAAATGTTAATTAACCAAATAACAAGATTATAATTAAATATAAATATATGCATTTTTAATAATAATACTCAGATTTGTGATGATGCTATTAGTGTTATATATAATTTTAAATGGAAAACCAATTAATTTTAAAAGTTATTACTATATATTCACAGAATATATTCATTTTCAATAATCAAATATCAAATATAGTTATAATTAGTTTAATCATAGAATGTGTGTATAGCAGTGTATATAGTAGTGTATATAGCAGTGTATATAGCTGTGTATATAGCAGTGTATATTACTCCATAAGTTGTTAGATTATATCGTTAAAAAACAAAATGATATAGAAATCAATAAAAGTGAAGATAAGATCATATGATGCAGTGATTACAGTTACGTACATGTCATAGTTCTGTTCATGAGACCTCGATTGTCTTGTCATCAACTCTGCAACTTCAAGACTTTCATGTTTATTCCTCTCTAATCTTTGCAGAAGTGTATCTCTCTGTTATATGGTAGAGCATTACACAGTAACTGCTTAATACATAGGTTAATGGCTTAACTACTATTGCTCGTTACTTTCATTCAAGTGAAGAAAACTCAGTGAATATTAGTGATGTAAACAAATTGAAAAAAAATCAATTTCATTCGTTTGAAAATTCATTTCATATTCAATGTTAAAAGGTAAAGTTTGATTAAAATATAAAATGATCATAGAATACTTGCCGAGCACTGAACATTGGCTGAATACGTATACGTTCTTAAACTATAACAATATTTAACGATACACATACACACGTATAATGAGCAGTGTGGAATAATAACAAACTCGGTGAGTAACCTGTAAATAGAGGAATGGCAAGTTAAAGAAGGTGTGAACACACTTGAGACCGTAGCTGTTCTTCATGGACGACTCGGCGTAGCGGATCTCTGCATCGTTACTGGGTACGGGTGATATAGGACATGTAGGTATCCGTGTAGATATCCATGTAAGCTATATTGTTTCTGTGTGATTTATTACGATCCTACTTTCTCCGCCTCATCCATATCCTTATTCGTCCTAATCCCTAACGTTCTCAAAGAGAAATAGAAGATGAGGAGGGTGACTAACTGATGTCGTATAGATGTGATGAGCTGGTGTATCTTCGCAGACGTAACGCATTGTCTATTGTCTTTGCAGATGGTATCGCGACCATTGCCCAGTAGTAGAGTGGGGATGTTACACGGTACTTTGGGTAACTCGTTTTCGACGTAGGCGTAGGTCCTGTAACGTACGAGGGTGTAGACGTTATGTGATGGGGCAAGTTATGACTCATTTGTATGGGCTTACAACATGTAGCTTCATTATACATATTTGTAATATTAATATTTTAATTGATTGTACAAAATTATTTTATAAAAAAATACATAAATAAATCTATTTTTGAATAGAAAATAGGTTGGGATCGCTGGAACATAACTTTGATTATTTTAATAATCTCTTATCCCCTTATTTGATATCAATGTTTCTACTAATATATTAATATACTATGTTGAATATACAGTTTGAAATACATATATTACATATATATGTATATTTTAAATAGGTGAAAATAATATTATATAAAATATAGATATGTATTCAACATGACCGACACACGCTATCCACTTGTCATCAGGTAATAGTTATGTAATACAACAGCAATTACTTAATAAATTTAGAATAATCTTAATTAAATTTATTTAAAAATAAAAAAATAATAAAACATTATATTAATGAAAATGTTATCTTGTAAAATAATATGCTTATAATAATGCTTATATGAAATACATATTGGTATATAGAACACAAGGTTTTAATATATTACACTTATTTGATTATCATATAAGATAAATATAATTTATTCATTATTTTATAAAATTGAAGATATTGATTAATAACTTATATAAATTGCAAACAAAATTATTATTGTGAATATTATATATAATAAAATATTAGAATCATAAATATTAATTTAATAATATTCATATTATTATATTTCATTAAAAAATACATTTCAAATTTATTTACATTTTAAATCTCGAAAATATATATAATAAATATAAATGTACTGTTAAATAGGTAATTACATATAGGCCAATAGATTTGTAAATCTATAGTGAGGATTAAAGTTAGAACAGTAAAGTCTATCAATAATGTCACCGCATTTATAAACAAAATTACCATTATTAATATATAATAAAATAATTGTTCATGGAAAGATAAGTGTATTAATAGAATAGTATGTGCAGAAATAAGTTACAAGTTAGCTCGGAAAGTATAATGTATCTAGCTCGAATCTATATACATCATCAAGAATATATATATATTGTTACAATATTTTATATTTATAGTTATTTTACATAGTTATATATTTGCTTTATACAAAAATAAATTAAAATTGTATATACATAAACGTTGTTATTACAAATGCATGATGATATCCCCCAATTAGAGAGTGTTAGACATTAATAGAAATCTTCTCGTGCACTACAAATATGATTATCAAATTCCGGTGAAATAAATAGTTTCATAAAGACAATCAACGTCTATATTTACATACACATTCTACATATTATAAAATAGCAAACAATCATTTATTATTAATTATCACTATTTATAAATATTAATTTTTATATTTGCAATTTTTATTACACATTAAACGTATTATCGAGTAAAATTACTGCAGTGATAAGAATGTTAAATTAATGAGTTTCATTATAAAATAAATTATATATTAATATAAATTACTACCATATGATTATAATTCTAATAATAACAATTGAAATACTATGATTAGTTCGTTTTCACTAGACATTTATTACAATTAAATTAAAAGCAATTTTAATATTATAGAATTCTTAATATTAATAATTATTATAAAGAAATTTTATATATAAATAATGATTAAATAAACATTTTCAGATATACAATAACACTAATTATGTATGAATATCATAACAATATATATAATGAATATTATAATTAAATAACCCTATAATAGTATAACTATAGATATTGAATTTACCCAAAGAATAATAACATACTTTATATTTAGAATTTTTAAATAAAATATTATAATAGTAAATTAAATATAAAATATTATCATAAATTATATTTTATTTAGTTTTTACATTTACATTTAATTTTACAAAGTTTATTTTAATTATAATTAAATTATATATTAAATATTTTAAATGAACTAAAATTATAATGTATTATATATAAATGTGTACCTTTAGCATAGTCAGATTTCAGAAACGCTAGTAGTGATGTAATAGGGAATACTAGTATAAGTAGATTAGGAAATAAATAATTATACTCTTCGAGATAGTAAGTTAGACAGATTATTATGGGATGATACACATAGAGATGATAAAGCAATAACGGCCTGTGTATAATCAATAAGATAAATATTAATAATTAAATGCAAAATAAGCTGAAAGTTTAATTATAGAGATTTAGATTTATAGTTAGTTGTTAGGTGAAAAATTAAAAATAATTTAGTAATATTAGAAACAATCCATACAAAATATCTTTGAATAAACTTGCCAATAATGTATCTCAACATAATAAGTAATGAAGAATTAGATGGTAGCTGAAGATGTAAATAAAAAGTGGCAAATCAATGAATATAGATGCAGATTATTTTAGGATTAAAATCAAATTCATCAGACATAGACCAATGAAATATACAAATGTGTAAACAATAGGAAGATGTAAGCGTATGTCAGACCATTGTTAGGCAACTTGCAACCTGATACTTCAGATCTATTTTTATGAAAGAAATAATAAATTAAGTTATGATAGGTATTTAAAATTCTAAAAGTATATAGAAAAGAAAAATGTAGCTAGTATTAAAATAATATTGGTTTTCTATTATTAATAATATTCTAATTTAACGATTTAATGATTAAATTTGCTATAAATTGTATACAGTTGAAGTGGTTTGAAATATGATAATAAAGCATCAACACTTCATAAGTAACATCGTGGCAATATATCTACATTACAGTTAGGCAATTTACTTCACATATATAGGCAACAAACTATCTACTAATATAACATGTATTGGTAACATTGTTTGTGAAAGTGTCGTTGAGTGTTTAAAGATAACATTCTTGCTTTATCCTTTCTACAGTACAGACGTCTTTTTATCAGCTAAGTTACAATATTTATTCTTATTTTTTATATGTAATTTAATTTAAGTTGTTTATATTTATTCTACTAACTTTTATTATATTTATTAAATATATATATATATATGTATATATATATGCGTTAATTTATTTATAAAATTATATATTAATCGTTATGTAATTAATCATTTATATATTATCAACTATATATTTTGTTAATATTTATATGTGACATATTTTTGATTAAATTCATATATTGATTTTTTAGGAATTTAATTATTTTGTATATATTATTCTATTCATATGTATACACTTATTATATACGAATTGTTGATTTCATTTCATTATAATTACATAACCCAATTAAGTATTCACTGAATTGAAATTAACTCCCCATTGCTACATTAATTTTACATTTCGATATTTTGTTATAATCTATATATTTCTATTTAATATATCTATATATCTATTATAATTAATATATATTATGTTATGCAAAGCCTGTAATGAAATTACCACTAATAATTTTATAAAATGTGACTGTGGATTATATCTGCATTACGAATGCCTTTATAAATATAATGTATTACCAAACGACTATGCAAATATATCACAATCTAAATATGCCATACATATATTAAAATCACCCTTCTTTAAATTCACATGTAAATCATGTTCCCTAAATGGAGAAAATTCATCAAAATCAATTGATTTTAACAAAAAATTTGACGAGCTTACAACTAGTATTACCGCTATAAATACTAAATTAGCATCACTATCTAATATTAATGAAACCATATCATCTACCTATTCCTCCATTCTAAAAACTAATTTGAATAGTCCCACTATTCATAATATAAGACCCACTATACATAATAGCACTAAACCCACTATACATAATAACATACATTCAGTTCCAACTATACGAAATCAATCCATACCATCCATTGTAATTGAACACATAGATTTAAAAAATAGAAATATTAGTTATATAAAATCTCTATTCAGTCATCTAAGACTTCACTACAATACTATTGGAAATATTTCATTTCATTCTCATTATTGTAACATAATAGTATCTTCTCCTTACATACGTGATACCCTGCTCAACTCAAAATCTGAAACTATAGATTCTCCCTTCTCTAGACTTTTCATACGACCCTATATCGACGACTTAACAGCTAAACGTGGAAAAGTACTTTACCATGCATATAAAGCCAAACTTACTAATACTAACTATAAATGTGTTTTTAATAGACGCACATCTATATACGAACTCAGGCCTACCCAACTTATATCAAATACTGAAATGATAAACTGGAAATGTAAACCATATGTCCCAACTGAAGAACAATATATATCGTGGTGTACAGACTATAAATCATATCTAGATAACAAATCAAATAACCCACATACTAATACCGAAAACACAAATGACAATATTACATCTACTTCTACTGACGCACATACTGATAACGAAAATACAAAGGATTCAAAAGATAACACTGCAAATATAAGTGATAATAACGTTAGGCGTACTTGACTATATTCACGCTTACATAACAATATAAATACAGATAATATTAATACACCATATCTACTTTTAATCAACGCACGATCATTTATCAAAAATCATATTTTAATATTCGACTTATTAAATACTATTTCACCCGACTTCATTTGTATTACAGAAACTTGGACTAAAACTTCTAGTAATCCCCCTATCCACAGTGACTATATATTCCATCATTGCCCAAGGACAGATAATAGATTTGGTGGTGGTGTTGGAATAATGATCAGGAAGTGTTATCAGACTGTAATGGTAAAAGAGATAAACTTAAGTGACTCTCAATGTATTAAAGTTAAAATAATATCAGGTTATATGACTATAACGATATTTGTAATATACAGACCTCCTAATTCCAACTTAACCGAATTTTTATCAGACTACTATAGTTATTTCACAAACTGCCCTATTGACGATAATACAATAATACTTGGAGATTTCAATATAAAGATGAATTTAACTACACACGATACTATTGAATTCAATAAAATATTAAACTCCTTAAATCAGAAACAACATATTAAATTCCCAACGCACATACTAGGAAACAGACTCGACCTCATATTGACTTTACAAGACTCTACGATTACTTCTAATATACATACAATCAATAATACCATAGCCGATCATTATACGATAAAAAGCAACATAACTTTCCGAAAAAAAAAAATATACCGATGACAAAAAATTAATTAAATTTAGATCACTTTCACAAATCAACTATAATAAATTTAAATTTGATTTTACAAATACTTATCGTTTTCAAAATATAACAAACTTCAATGATTCATTAACTTCACTAATTAATGTTCATGCACCAATAAAAAGTAAAACTATTACTAATAGAACTAACATACCCTGGTATAACAAATCGCTAAATGTTCTTAAAAATAATCTTAGGAAAGCAGAAAGACTCTATAAATTTAGTAATTCTATAGATAATTTGAACAGATTTATATCATTAAGGTCAACTTATCGCCATGAATTAATAACTTATAAAAATCTATACTACAACAATAAACTACTTACGTTTACTAACAACCCAAAAAAACTTTCAAAATAGCATACAAGCTATTATACAAAAACACTAAAACCAATATTAACGATATTCCGTTTACACCAGATGATTTCTCAAACTATTTTACTTCAAAAATCATTGATATACGATCAAAAGTAGAAATAAATATGACGAAACTATCAAACAATAACCCATATACTTATGATCAACCACTTACTGACTGCACCCAACTATCCAAGTTTAAATACCCTACCGATGACGATATTTCTACTCTTATCAAGCAAACTAATTCGTCTTCAATACTTGACCCCGTCCCCACAACTGTACTTAAAACAATTAATCATTTTATTATTCCAATAATACGACAATTACTCACGGACTGTATAAAAACGAATACAATACCACCATATTTTAAACAAGCTTCCATAACTCCTAGAATAAAGAAAAGTAATATGGATATTAATGTGCTATCAAATTACAGGCCTATTTCTCAATTACCTACATTAGCTAAAATATTCGAACGAATTATTAGTAAACAATTAATTAACCACCTAAATAGCAACAGTCTTTTTGATAAATATCAATCTGGATATAGGAAATTTTATAGTACTGAGACAGCTCTACTCTACGTAACTGACAACCTCCTACATAACATTGATAATAACACTCCTACACAAGTAATTCTTCTAGACTTATCTTCCGCCTTCGATACAATTGACCACAATATACTTTTAAACCGACTAAAGCTACTAAACATTAACAACGATGCATTAAATCTACTGAAAGACTACATTACCAACCGAACATATAACATAAAACTCAAATCCATATCTCCCAATAAACCGCTTTTATTTGGAGTGCCACAAGGTACTGTACTAGGTCCCTTGCTGTATTCCTTATATATCACTCCAATTTCTAGAATATTTCTAAATTACCCTGAAATCATATATCATTTATATGCTGATGATATTATTATTATGTCACCAATAAATAATTCCCGTTTAAATAATTGTATCATTGATTTACGCAATTGGATGACAACTAATTACTTATTTCTTAACTCAAATAAAACAACACTGTTAAACATTTCTAATAAATTATCTCACTTTCCCACGATATATTTAGATGACACTATAATATATCCACAATACTCAACAAAATATTTAGGAGTAACTCTAACAAATGACTTAACTATGACTACACATATTAATTCAGTAGCTAAATCAACGACTACTCACCTTATTCAACTATGCAAAATACGAAAATCTCTACCATCTAAAACAGTCTACCTATTAGCGAATGCTTTAATTTTTTCCAGACTTGACTACTGCTCTACTTTACTCACTAACTCAACTAAACTACAACTATTACAACTAGACCGAATTATAAAATCTACTACTCGACTTATTTTTAATAAAAGGAAATTTGATAGATGTTCTATTTCATCGTTAATGTCTTCTCTAAATATTTTAACAATTGACTTACGAATTAAGACACGACTTACTAAATTAATACATACTGTTCTATACAAAAATACTCCAACATACTTAACCGACCTACTACATCTAAAAAAATGTATACGACCACTAAGAAACTCTAACTCTAAGTTACTGACGCTACCTACCATCAACAGAAAACAACATGGCGGAAGGGCTTTTCGGTATATGGCTGCATCTACGTGGAATAATCTTCCAGACGAAATACGGAAATCAACCATATATCGAAGAAGCGATATACTTAAAAATTACATTACGTAATATGTTTATTTAACTTATATATTATAATTTATAACACATTTTATTTTCGTTTTTATTTGGATTATATTTTATTCTTTTTACCGAGAGAATATTCTGTATATATCCTTTTTATTGTTATGCTATTAACTACGCACTAGTTATTATTATTATTATTATTATTATTATTATATATAAGTAACATACTAGAGTTTACTTAAAACACATTCGAGAATAGCGCTCGCTATTATATATATATATTTGTGTATAATAAACCATCATCATCATCATAACACTGATAACACTGACTGACACTGAGTGACACTGAGTGATGACACTAACCATGGTTTAGTGAGATCAAACACCATGATCACACCCTGAGTGCCTTTAAACACGTCAACAAACTCAGCGTCCAGACAAGCTTGCTCCGAGTCCGCAGGCTGTACCA
The DNA here is from genome assembly GCA_964019155.1 of Osedax fenrisi. Lineage (NCBI taxonomy): Eukaryota > Metazoa > Annelida > Polychaeta > Sabellida > Siboglinidae > Osedax > Osedax fenrisi. Next base: position 63,973,838 of record OZ025239.1, on the reverse strand, counting down.
CAACGATGATAAGGTGACGATTAATAGAGGTCGGTGGGAGTGAGTAAAGTAATGCGAATAAGGCTCAGCAATATTGATCAGTCATAATAGTTATAATGTGATATCAGCGGGACAATATAATATTAATATATTAATAATATATCTAGTAAGTATTAGCGTAGACTTATTTACCGTTGACGTATACTAATCGGGTGAATGTGACTACAGTAAGTACTACTACGTCTACTTGGGTGTATAGCGACGAGGGGCCTAGCATCAACACCGAATACTGTGCATAGTTAGCATCAGGTGAGTGATCGTAGGGCTTCTATTGTAAGTGTAGCGCGATTATCTTTAGCCTGTAACGTCTGATAACGTGTGACTGTATATATATATATATATATATATATATATATATATATACACGTATATACTAATATAATATATACTAGATATATGTAGAAAAACTTTAAAAACTTGCGTGGACATTTTAAGCGGCCGATCCGAGGGTGTCTTAGGCCTAGGTTTGCCCTTGTCCACGATGTCCCAGATGTCTACTTTGACTACATCGTCGCTCAACTGGTAGTTCCACTGGATACTGGCCGCCTAGTGGATGCGGAGGGGGAGGTGTGAGTGGCTAAGATTAGGTCAGCTGACTTAATGGAGTGAGTTCCGTTTATTTAAATTTCTATATACTAAGATACCGTATTGCATTGAATTATTCATTTACTTCATTTGATAACATCATTATATGGTTAAACATGATACATAGATATATGGGTAATAGAATACATACTATAGGTGACTTGTGTACAGTTGAATATAGGTCAGATTTAATAACAAAAACTTTATAATTAAGGAGACTTACGCATTTTCTAATTAATTTTGTTATATATTTATTTCAAAAATAGTTTATCGAATGTATACTATATACTACATTTCTAAATATTATAGGTTAAACCATCGATATAAAGAAAGTGGATAAGCAATTGACGCACGCAATGCATGTAAAAGATAGACACGTGAATGACACTTTTATCGATAAATTAACAAAATGGTATCAGTGATTTTGATTGGATATTAGTCATATTATATATGTCAAATATTAAAACAGTGGGCTTTTCGTCGAAATAAATTAAAGTGACTTCTATCTATATCAATGGATTTAAATTATAAATATCAATAAAATCAATAAAATAGTATTATAACTTCAATTTAAATACACAAAATTACGAGGAATGTTGATATTATGTATTTTAAATATATAATTTTATTTTTAGTGTAGATCTATAGTACTATCTATAGTACATTAAAATTGGTAGTAATTATCAATATATATGTATAAATAAATATTATTATAAATAAAAAGTAGTGGGCCAGATAGTTGGTTACGACTGCAGCGCCCGTAGCGGATAGTGCCATATACAGTATATGATATACTACATGCAATTGCTTATCCACTTTCTTTATATCGATGGGTTAAACAGATCTATAAAGCATTTAATTTAAAAATTTTGTATTACAAATTTTATTTTAGAACACTACCTAGTTTTAATAATATTATGAGTAAAATAAAATGGTAAAAATAACTGATTACTGATCTTGTCTCATTGTTTTTCAATTTTTAAAATAACAATATAGATATTTTCATGATACCAACTAGCAACATCTATTGATTTTATATTTTACAAATTTATGACTGCATTTAATTGGCCTGTGAAAGATTGCAGGTAAATGTAAATAATATAGCGTTATTTCATTTATAATTCATTGTTATATATTTCAATATGGGACGTTTGAATAATAAGCAAATTTCTAAGCATAATCGAGATGTGATTAAGGATTATATCATATATATAATGACTAACTATTCGATAACTATCCATAAGTAGCATATATTATTTATAAAATGTTGTGTAAAACTGTGTTTATTATGTATTAATATAAAATATTTTCAATATTTTATTTTTTTGTATTCTATTTTTGAAAAAAACACTTTGATTGTAATATACTTATATATTATTAATAATACTTTATTATAATGTAGTTTTATAAAATACTTATACTGTATAATTATTATAATAATATAATATATTATACTTATGTAATATTATAATCTAGTAGTGATGGCCAGAAATGAAACTCGTTTGAAGGCTTTTAAGCATAGAAGAGAAGGGAGATGAGATAAACTTTCACGCAAGACGTAGAACAAATATTATCAAAATGGATTTATTTGGTAACAATAAACTCTAATTAATATACAAACAATTTTTAATTTTGTGTACATTTGTATTCTTCAAAACGTAACTAATATAATATTTATCTTGAAATTAATCTATGTAAAAATCATGAAAATTATCATACAAGTAATTTATTATATTATACAATTACGATAATAGTGTCCAAAAGTAGATAATTAATATGATCAATCTTTATCATAGTTTATTTCAGAAATCTTAAATTTGCACATAGAAATTGCTGTTTGTAGGTCACTAATCTACTACTATTAGTAAAAGTGTTGTGCATAGTATGTCTTTATTGTATATAATCATAGTTTTTATGAATTGTATTAACCTTTTTAAAATATAAATATTTTCAAAACTAGAATACCTATTGTTACTATATTCATTAAAATTATTAAGATTTTGTATATTAATATAATGCAATTTAAATTATGTAAATAATTTAATAATTTATAGAATTTAAAAAAGTGCCTATACAATTACATTGAAAAAAAGAACTAGTGAATGAAGTCTTTAACGCCTGTTTAATACCACATTCACGTCTGAACTAACTCAAACCTGCGACTTGCACGCACAATACTTTACGAACTAGAGCATAGCGTAAGGCATGTCTACAATAACGAGGTACATTACTTTGATCTCTTCTGTAGGCGTGTATTCCTCGATGAATTTCAGTCCTTGAAGCCGGTGAAATAGACATGTTTTGCCGACCTTGCGATCGCCCTTGATGATTATTCTGACTGCGCAATGAAAGTAGAAATTAACGCAGCACAACGAGAAATAAACATAGGCGAGGCGGCGATCACTATTAAGTATTGATAATGTAATGTATAGGTAATACCTATTAAGTGTGATACGTGATACCTGTCATATATATCTATTAATAGATATCTGATATCTATAGCGTAACTTTCTTATCAGTTCTATAGTATACAAGTTCTATAGTTGACACTCGCAATTACATGACAAGTATACCCGCACATTGTAATACAATAACATCACCTGTAACATAAAAGTGATAGTAATGTCATCATAAATAGATGACATCCTTGTTTATGATATTAAGTTAGTTGTTGATAATATGATTAGGTGGTTAATCGAAGGAACTGAATGGTATTGATTTGATTACTTAAATTGAAGACAATATAATCTTAAAGATAACACAAATTAATTAAATTCTATTTGTATAGTAAATATGGTTTATAAGAAAATAGTGTATTTTATCATATTTATTGATTTAAGAATAGAGATTGTAAATCTATATAAATAGAATATATTTAAGCGTATTATGAATGAATGAAGGTACTATTTTAACTATGTGACGATTAATAAAAGATATTATTGTGAACTATTTTAATTAATTTAACTTCAATATAAATTAAAATAAAAAATATGTAATCACTCTATGACGACTATTTGGTAAATAGTATTGACAGCCCCGAATAGAGTTATAATTGAGATATGAAATTCACTAATAAGAATTATCTGAAAATGTTCTCTAATAATATATATATATATATATTCAAAAGTAACAAATTATTTTTATATATTTATATATATATTTAATGAAAATACTAAATTTATATTCAATTTAAATAATGTGTAAACAAAATTACTAAGCTGAATTCTAATAATAAATTATTTGAATTATTCGAATTCGAAATTTTAACTATTTGAATATTAACTAGAAATGATCGCGATTCAAATTCTAAAGTACTAAAATGCGCCCGATTACGGATGCTGCTGCAGTGCTGGTGGTGGTAGTGGTGCTGATGGTGAGAATACAAACTGTTGTACTGGACTCCCTTAGCAAACTTGCGTTGAAGACTGGCCGACATCTTCTGCTGTTTAGAGTGGTTGGAAGCAGGAGATGTTGGTGAATTGCTCGATGAATCATTGGAAGACTGACCCAGCAGCTTCCGGAAAAACATCTAATGTAATTCATATTACTATTATTTCACATATATATATATATATAGATTCAAATTTTTGTTATTTATACATACATTAAAAATGATGTCAAAATAAATAAGCTGAAAAAACAATATTTGTTAAAATAAAATCTGTTTAAAGGGGGTATCCCACTACCAGTATTTCCGGAAATAATGTCCGGAAATCACTTTCTAGCAAGTTAACTACAATTGTGTGTAAATAAAAGTGGGGTTCCCCTTTACTTTCCTGAAATATATTAGATTTAAATAGGGTATCCCACAACTTGCTAGAAAATCACTTTCTAGCAAACATTTCCGGAAATACTGGTAATGGGATACCTCCTTAAAACAATATGAAAAATTAAAATGTAAAATATTAATTACATTGAGATTACATAGATCGTATACAGATCACGAATAGAAAAAACAACAAATTATGTGTGGAAAATACTGATTTATTAATAAAATTTGAAATATATATTATTATACATTATTTACTGTGATGTTTAATCTAATCTAAAGGCAAACATTTGTAAACAATATTATGCTATAGTTGTAATATAAAGGGCGCTAATGATAATGAAATAATATCCGAATATGTAATAAATAGTTATAGTTTATTATAGTATATACAGAATAATACAGAATAACTGAATGTATATTGATAATGAATAAGTTTATATACACCATAAAATTTGTAGGTTTTAATTTAGTATTATCATGAGTATAGTAGTATACTATATACTATGTATATATTATATATAATATAATCAAGTAAATAGTAAGCGTTTAATAATATAATACTTTTATATTGACTAGCGCCCTCTATTGTTGAAACAGAGATATTTTTCTGATTAGTTAGTTTATATGGTCACCGCCACTGTGATAGTGGTTATAATCACTCAGTGGTCCACTGTGATTATTTAAATGTAAATATTTACAAATATCACTTTTTAGTAATAGAATCATTAATAGAAATTATGTTTCATTCACTATTCGTTATTGATTATAAATAATATATAGTGTTAACACGACATTTAAATTTAAGTCATGAAAAATAATATCATATTAAATATCATATTAGCATATTTAATATGGTATTAAAAAAGTATATTTGATAAATTATTTATTATATAATTTATAATGTTAAATTTGATATTAAATTACATAATAAATTTAAAATATAACCTTGTATTCTTATATCAAATTTGATATAAATATATTTTAAAATGTAGAACACAAGTTATATACTAATACATATTAAATATGATATTTTAATAATAAAATTTATTCTATAAATTTGTCCTGAAAAATATAATTGTTAAAATACGAATATTTTACAAATAATGATATATATAAATATAATATTATAATTACGTGAGTATAATAGATGTTAAAATGTACACAAATATATATTTAAAAAAAACTATATAGATTTAATAAATCATTTATCATAAATTTTATGAGAGTACTTTTTTTGAAATACACATATTTAATATATTTACAAATGTACAAGTGAATAGTATTATATCATATATTATATTAGTATTAAAAATGTTATGATATATATTTATCAATATATCAAATATGGGTATCTATTATTGAATATTAGTTATGTTAAAATTTAATATATTTAGATATATAATATATAAAGTTATATTCTTATTTCTATTTATTATTTATAAACCCTACTTGTAGGGTTTATAATTATTTATCATCTTTGTACAAAAAATATATTCAAAATCTAATAATTCTGTTACCATACTAATACATTATTATAATTCATTTTTAACTAAAATTGTTTAATTAAAATTAATATTATTTCATATTATAATTTACAATGTATTAATTTATAATATATATTTGAATATTATTGGAGGTTATTTATGATTTGGTATTTATAATGATATTCGTATATTTAATATAATATAATATAATATTATTATTAAATAATAAATTAATAATAATTTATTATAATAATAATTATAAGTATTATAATTACCATTATTAATTATTATTAATTATATAATTATTATAATAATAATAATAATTAATTATTATTAATTATATATATAATGATTATAATAATCATTATAATACTAATTTAATTATTAATTATTATTATTATTATAATAATTATAATAATTATATAATTAATAATAATTAATTATTATTATTATAATAATTATTATTATTATAATAATAATGGCTACTAGAAGAAATCGGCACATTTTAGAGTTATAATTTAAACATTTAAGGATATAAACAGAACCAAAATATATATTAATGCCAGTGATACTACTTTTATAATAAAATGTATTACACTATTATAGTGACTATAATATGATATATTATGACACATTCTATTAACATTGTTAATAATATTATTAAAATGATAGGTAATATAATTATTATATAGAACCTAATCTAATATATCTATATAGAAAATACCGCATTGTTGCTAATGTAAAAACTACTACAACTATCGATACTTCATATATATATATATATAGTTGTTTATAATTATTTATTTTTAAGATTACAATATAATCGACTACCTCAATAGCATCGCAATACCACTATATGGTGCACAGTGGTATAACCCCCCACCCCCCACACTAGAACTATAACATTGATTAACATGCGCGCGCTGTATATCACAGAGATGATATCGCTGACCAGTGTTACAGGCTTGACCGCTGCTCTACTGTACTCGATGGCGATGTTCCTCGTAGGCTTCTTTCCTACCAAGACAACGCTTCAGGGATACGCGACCTTCGATCGCATCGACTACGAACCTAACGTGCAAGGAGTGAAAACGCTGACACGATCTGCGGATCTTCCGAAATATCGCAAGTTTGTGTTACTATACACCATCTATTTACTGTATCATAATATATCTTAATAAATAGTATATATTAGTGATGTAAATGATGCCGAGCCGAGACTTTTGATTAATGATGCCGAGCCGAGACTTTAATTTTCGAAAAAAAAATGAGCCTGATACGCACTCATGAGACTCTAACAAAACGAGCCCGAGCCGAGTTGATACTTTATGTAACTGAGACTGAGACTGCATCGATGCTTTAGATTTCAGCATCATTTACAACACTAGTATATACATATATGTTTATCTATACAGTGTATCCACCATATGCTTTTACCACCATCGTTGATATACCACTCAATAAGGCCGGTATGGAGCTGATTAGTATATCAATGGTACGTCGTATAAACACTGCAGTGTACATATTAGTTTAATATATTATATGTCCTCATTATGTGAATAGTTTAGATAAATATAGCCAATGAAGTGAATTAAATATTTAATTCTCAATTAATATATTTGAAACATCTCAAAAATGTAATTAATTCGATCTACTTATTTACTCATCTATTTTTTAGTACTATATTTAATATAATTAATATTATTCTAAGATAATATTATTAATGTAAAATAAAATTATATATATATATATATATATATATATAATAATATGTAATCACAAATGATGGCATTGTTAAAGTATAAGTATTCTTATTGTTAAACAATAAGTAAATCAATAAATACAAATAATTATAATATCACTACATATAAATTGTTTATATTATTACAGCATCACACGACTGTAGGTTATGTTTAAATAATATATTATTTATTATCGCGTATTCATTATATTTGTTTCAAATTCCCCTCCCCCACTACATCTCCCCCCCACTACATCTCCCCCCACTAAATCCCCTCCACTACATCTCCCCACTACATCCCCCCCACTACATCTCCCAACTACATCTCCCCCCACTACATCCCCCCACTATATCCCCCATGACCTTCAGATTAGTGTTCGTCCTGATCGACGCGCTCCGAGCAGACTTTGTGTTCGCCCCAGACCAGCGCCCCCTACAGTACATCGACCGCATGCACTTCCTGTCTGGTCTGGTCGCTACCAATCGTACCGTCAGCTTCACCAGTATTGCCGACACACCCACGGTGACAATGCCTCGTATCAAGGTCATGTCCTATATATGTCCATCCTCGTCCATCCTCCTCCATCCTCTCCGCTGTATTACAAAGGCGATAATGTATGTTATATAGTTACAACGTTTTGTGTTCATTGGTTTGAGAATGTTGCAAGTTCTACAACATCATTTTCTCCATTCATTTTTGTATTCCTATTCTAATTATTACTATAGTATACCTGCTATTATACAATACATAATTAACTAATCGGTATAAATAGAAATTCATATATATATATATATATATAAGTATGTTCGATTTATCCATGTATGTTCGATAAAATCACCTATTACAACGAATTATTACTATTTTTAATTCATCATTACTCTATCATTTATTTATTGCGACTGCTATCAGTGAAACCGTGCTTAGTAAGTAGTGGAAAGTAATTAGTCATGCCTTACTCATCATTAGTAGGTCATTGTGGGTTTTCATTCACTTATAACCCTGCGCTTGCCTAACTAAAACATTCATCTGAAGTATGTGTATATCATTAGCACACTCGTAATTGTTTGGGGGCGCTATTAACCCGCTATTAACCTGCTATTAACCCGCTATTAACCTGATATTAACCCGCTATTAACCCGCTATTAACCCTCTATTAACCCGCTATTAACCCGCTATTAACCCTCTATTAACCCTCTATTAACCCGCTATTAACCCACTATTAACCCACTATTAACCCTCTATTAACCCGCTATTAACCCACTATTAACCCTCTATTAACCCGCTATTAACCCACTATTAACCCGTTATTAACCCGCTATTAACATGATATTAACCTGCTATTAACCCGTTATTAACCGCATTTGCTAATATTCACATATATTCACATATTTTATCTCAAAAAGTGAGATTTTCATTCGCAAATATGTCCTTCGCAGCTATATGCCTGACCGCTCCTAATACACCCACATAGGCACCCACATAGGCACCCACATACACACCCACATACACACCCACATACACACCCACATACACACCCCCTTACACACCCCCTTGCACACCCCCATACACACCCCCTTACACACCCCCATACACACCCCCATACACACCCCCTTGCACACCCCCTTACACACCCCCATACATACCCCCATACACACCCCCTTATACACCCACATACACACCCCATACACACCCACATACACACCCACATACACACCCACATACACACCCACATACACACCCCATACACACCCACATACACACCCCCATACACACCCCCATACACACCCCCATACACACCCCCTTACACACCCACATACACACCCCATACACACCCACATACACACCCACATACACACCCACATACACACCCCCATACACACCCCCATACACACCCCCATACACACCCCCATACACACCCCCATACACACCCCCATACACACCCCCATACACACCCCCTTACACACCCACATACACACCCACATAGGCACTGGTTACGGGTAGTGTGCCTGCATTCGTTGAAGCTCTTTTTAACACAGTCAGTCAGGCGATGCGTGAAGATAACCTCATTCATCAACTGTTGCATGCTGGGTACGTACTACACCCTACCGGTATACCCTACTAGCGCGTTCGTTATTGTCACTGTCTACTGGTGGTTAAGGTGGTTAAGGTATTAGCGCTGATCTCATACTTCTGTATCTACTTACATATAATCATATGATCATATTTCTATTTTTCATAAGGTTCATACCGATCTTGATCATTGTAGCTTTTATCTATAACTTAGCGTGATGACCTAAATCTGATATTAATAATAATAATTTACATTTACGCCGTATACTTACGTTTATATTTACGTGTTAGTGTCAGTTAATTACATCACTCAATGATTACACTGACTTCACCCTAAACCAATACGTCACTCGAAGAGAGTGCAATGTATATATAATGTCAGAGGTTATACTTGTACGTAAAGAGAAACATCAATGATTGTTTATCTAATTCAACCCTTCTAATTAAAATGTGACACCTCGACTTGGATTCGAACCCCAGGCAGGCTACAGCAGCAGTTGTATTGATTACTACTACTACTACTACTACTACTACTACTACTACTACTACTACTACTACTACTACTACTACTACTACTACTACTACTACTACTACTACTACTACTACTACTACTACTACTACTACTACTACTACTACTACTACTACTACTACTACTACTACTACTACTACTACTACTACTACTACTACTACTACTACTACTACTACTACTACTACTACTACTACTACTACTACTACTACTACTACTACTACTACTACTACTACTACTACTACTACTACTACTACTACTACTACTACTACTACTACTACTACTACTACTACTACTACTACTACTACTACTACTACTACTACTACTACTACTACTACTACTACTACTACTACTACTACTACTACTACTACTACTACTACTACTACTACTACTACTACTACTACTACTACTACTACTACTACTACTACTACTACTACTACTACTACTACTACTACTACTACTACTACTACTACTACTACTACTACTACTACTAGAAATTTTGAAATAATCAGACAGACTATTTACAATCTTATTTGTATTGCACTACCCACTTTAACTTATACACCACCATCTATTTCCTTTTTATTATCTTCCTTTACTCCACCATCTACTGACTATATTGAATTACTCATTCTATCATCTAAATCTTCCTCTCCCCTTGACTCCATTCCACTATCTCTTATGAAAAAAATTGCACCCGCACTTTCTATATATCTTACTACTATATTTAAAAATTCTTTAAGTTATGGCACTGTCCCAATTGACTTTAAACATGCACTAATATCACCTATTCTCAAGAAAAATAATCTTGATAAAAACTCTCTATGTAACTACCGTCCAATTTCTCAACTCTCTACTATATCTAAAATTCTAGAAAAGGTAGTTTTTAAGCAATTAATATACTATCTTGAAATTAATAATATCATTGACCCTTTTCAAAGTGCCTATAGACCTAACCATAGCACTGAAACGTGTTTAAATCATGTCATCAGCAATATACTTAACTCACTTGACACTGAATCTCCTATTCAACTTTTGTTATTAGATCTATCAGCAGCGTTTGATACCCTTGACCATGACATTCTAACTAATAGATTACGTGACATAGGTGTTGATGGAATAGCACTTTCTTGGCTAATATCATTCTTTAAATATCGTACCTTTGCTGTGAAAACCGGCTCTTCCATCTCTATAACTAAACTTATAACTACGGGTGTTCCCCAAGGCTCAGTTCTAGGCCCACTTCTATTCTTAATTTATATTGCGCCTCTCACTAATATAATTAAATCCTACCCATCAATTCATTATCATCTTTACGCCGATGATATACTTTTATACACATCTCTGTCTCGTCATTCTACTTCCAACAGAAATGATCTCTCACTATGTGCTACCGAAATACGTGCATGGCTATTGAATAATATGCTGCTGCTTAACGCTTCTAAATCTGAGCTAATCAACATTCCGGAAACATACTACGATTTCCCGGTGATATCTGTGAATGGTATTATAGTAGAACCAAGTAGTTCTATACGATATCTTGGTTTTACAATAGATGATGACTTAACCTTTAAGAAGCAAATCAACAACATATGTCAACGTTCGAATTACCAGCTACATATGATACGTAATATTCGTAAATATATCAACAATGACCTCTGCCGAATACTTGTTAATTCATTAGCAATGTCACCCATTGACTACTGCTGCTCTATCCTTCAAGGTTTACCCAAGTGCCGAATTCGTCCTCTCACACGAATCATTCGATCATCTGTACGTTTGATTTTTAAACAACCACGTACCGATCACTCTAGCATAACGTTGAAGATGAAGTCCATCAAAATGCTATCTATGAAACAAAGAACATTATACAGACTACTTTATATAGTACATAAGTCGTTACTAACCGCTAAACCACAATACATCAATGAGATGTTAAAACCTAAATTATCGACTCGAACCCTCCGTTCTACCGATGATAGATATTTGCTATCCTCTGACAGATGTCGACTATCGCGTACTCTAAATGGAGCTTTTGTTTATTCTGCTCCGTTAAACTGGAATCAACTTCCTCTAAGTATCCGTATGATTTCTAATCATGATGCTTTTAAACGTAATGTTAAAAAATATATTCTAGCCATGCGCTGATTAATTTAAATTGTTTTTGTTTATAATGTTTATATTTTTTCGTTTCTCTCGTTTAACACTTGCCAGAGCATTTTCATGCTAACTTTGAGTGTATAAATAAATCGTATTGATTGATTGATTGATACTACTACTACTACTACTACTACTACTACTACTACTACTACTACTACTACTACTACTACTACTACTACTACTACTACTACTACTACTACTACTACTACTACTACTACTACTACTACTACTACTACTACTACTACTACTACTACTACTACTACTACTACTACTACTACTACTACTACTACTACTACTACTACTACTACTACTACTACTACTACTACTACTACTACTACTACTACTACTACTACTACTACTACTACTACTACTACTACTACTACTACTACTACTACTACTACTACTACTACTACTACTACTACTACTACTACTACTACTACTACTACTACTACTACTACTACTACTACTATTACTACTACTATTACATATCATATCCTACCAGTAAGAGAATTGTGTTCTATGGAGACAACACATGGTTGAAGCTATTCCCCGATTCTTTCACGAGATCTGAAGGGACCACCTCTTTCAATGTGAATGACTTTACGGAGGTAGGAGTTACTTTAGGGTCCTCTCCATCTCACAATCTACGACCTCGTTTATCATACATATTTAGCTATTTTATCAGTAATTATATATGTTTTATCAATGTTTATATATATATTATCAATATTTATATATTATATAAATAATTATATATATATATATATATATATATATATATATATATATATATATATATATATATATATATATATATATATATATTATCAATAATTATATATTTGATTAATGTTTATATACCTTTGAAATAAAAACCAACCTAAATTTAATACAGATATAGTAGTTTTACATGCACTTCTGCATTCATAGGTTGATCACAACGTAACGAGGCATCTCTTATCGGAGCTAGATAACCCGCAACATTGGGATGTCATGGTATTGCACTATCTAGGCCTCGATCACATAGGTCATCTGGCCGGTCCAAGGTCACCTCTGATTAAGCTGAAACTAGACGAAATGGACGCTATCGTTGAGCGGATATATGACTCATTGTCTAATTACGTTTACTATAATCACAATGGAATAGAATAGAATATATATTATTTAGTTTTAATATTATAATAGTTTTCATTCTTTTGGTACTTCATCATTATTATTCTTGAGGTACACAGAAGGTTTCAAATGAAGACAGTTGTATTTTCCTCATGATCACCTGTATTAAACACTATCTCTTAAAGTCTGTGATATGATGTTCTAAAGTCTTTGTATTCGAAATATCGAATTAAAATGACAATTATTCTAATAGGAATTTCATTTCGTTAACAAAAAGGTAATGAACACGGACATAGACTGTGTTGTATTTACTGTTATATGTATGTGTGTGTGAACTAAGTGCTATGCTATAACTGTACTAGTCGCATGACAACAACCCGATGTTAATGAATCACCTGACCCCTACAGAGTGAACACAGTTTGCTGGTAGTTTGTGGTGATCACGGAATGTCGGACAAGGGAAGTCATGGTGGTGCCACCTACAGTGAAACCAGAGTTCCGTTCATCGTCGTGAAACCAAACGAGAATAGTGGTAAGACAAAGGCTGCCACCACTGGTCGCGATGTGCAGCTGACTAACATTAGATATTATATAGCTGTTCTATAAGTGATGTTAATAATAGTTACAATAATCATACATTGGGGGGGGGGGTGCAACGTCGCGCTTGATAAGATAACACCGACAGTCACTAGTGTTATATAAATAATTATCACTTTTGTTTAATTGATTTTTAATTACTTTATTTAGAATAGATACTACTACAGATCAGTATCACTGTGGCTTTATGAATAGTTACGTATACTTATCTTTTTAAAATTATGTTCTAAATATCTTACATTTTAAAAATACTTAAATATAAATTCAACACACATTTCAATAATATATAGATATATTTGTTACATTGTTTCAGAAAAATGAAATTATATGTGATAGATATGAAATAAGGTACAATAAGGAACCGTTACAAAGTGATAACACCTCTCGTAAATGCACGACGTAAAATAAATAATAATAATAAAACACAACAACAACAACAAAAATGCAAAAACTAACGGAATAAAGTGGAAGTAATAAGAACGAAATATAAAAGATAATAATAATATAATAAAATTAGATAGAGGATATATATGAATTAAGATGAATATTGAATGAGGTGGGATATTAAATGGATCGTATAGATGAAGGAATGCATTCCATATAATGGGATATTAAATGAGAATGAGCGTGTGAGTAATAGAAAGGAGTCGAATTAGGGATCTTTTGTTATAGTGAAACCAGTATGGTAGAAGTTGAAAGTAGTCAGTAGAGGAATGATTAGATAGTCTAATATAGATCGTATGGATGATCTGATGATTCTGTTTAATAGGGCGATGGTGGAAGTAGGAAGGTTATTTAATAAAGTAGAACAGTAATGAATACGAGAAATAACAAGTGAATTACTAAGGACAGCACATAGGGGACAAGTGATATGTTAATGTAATCTAAATAAACGTTAATTAGCAGATTTAGAAATGTTAACAATATGGCTAGAAAAAGATAGATCATAGTTGAAAATGACACCAAGATTAAGAACTGAATTGGAAGGTGAAATAAGAATGTTGTTAATGTAAAAGAAAAGGAATCATGAGGTGTTTGTAGGTATATCGATAAGGGCAGTTTTTATAGATATGATAATTTATAGAATTATATGTTATAAAGAATTATTTATCTTTTATATTAATAACTTTATGGATATTTTACTAGAGGTATACATAAATATTGAGTAATTCAATGATAAAGTATTTTATTTAAATAATAAATAATTTAATACATTATATATTATATATATATATAATTTATAAAACATTTTATGATGTAAGTATATGTATACGCTGAGTTTATAGCTGAAGTATAGCCAATACCTAATACCTATTATTAGATCCACATATTTATGATATCTATCACAAATTATTTATTATTTTATTATAAATTATTGATAGGTAAAGTAATTAAAACCCTATTACTGGCGATATACAGTGAATTATCATAAACACATTTTTACTTAATAAATAACATAAAAAAGTAAAAAAACAATAGTGAAATTAATTTTAATTAAAAAAATAAAAATTGTGTTTTTCTATTACAATAAAATATACAAATACAACGACATATAGATCTCATTGTAACATCATAAAGATATCACATCATATAGATGTAACAGCATATAGATATAACAGAATATAGATATAATAACAGAATAGATATATCAGCATATAGATCTGGCGCGAAAGAGCGTACATTTCACGTTGTTGATTGACAGGCGTATCGTTCGACCCCGCTAAAGAAGTACGGCAGATAGACGCCGCCGCCACGCTGTCAGTTCTCATGGGTACACCCGTACCTAAGAACAGCGTCGGCTCGCTATTGCCGGGCACCACGCATCACCTGATGACTCATCGATCCAAGATGGCCGCACACTATCGTAACGCGAAACACCTGTTCGATGTGATGTACACTAATGCAGCTTCTGACAAGGGTTACACATCTCTATAGTCAAGTGGTATATAAGATAGCTTTGATATATATATATATATATATATATATATATATATCAATGTAGCTATACACTGATGATTCAAATTCTGTTTGACTAATAGAAAAAAATAATTAATTATTTTCATTTGTTAACGAATTGATTTGTTCACTTCACATTTTGTATGAGACTTTATGTAATCCTAACCGTATGTTTTAGCCAACCGCTAATACATATGCATAGCTTCTCTACGATTGCATTGTATTTCTTCAGTATTTGGCTTATATATATACATATATAGTTGTATAGTAGATCCATATTTTGCTAACTTTCATGTTCAGAAACGAGTCACATCGAGCTAGAGAGAGCGATCACAGCTCATCGAATGTGGCTGAACTCAAGCCAATCGGATGGCTCGGGAGTGATTGAACGTTACATCCAGGTGTCGCTACGTATGCAGAGGTCAATCAGCGCATCGACCTCTAATTATGATCTGTTCAGTTTACGAATCGCTGCTGTTCTAATGATTTCTGTAGGTGTTTCTCCCTATCATTGTATAGCATGTGTTATTTAAATAATCATATATATATATATATATATGTATAAGTAGTAGGCTTGTAAAATCTCAAATACTTAATTTACAGTAATTTACTTACTTAATACTTACGTAAGGCTTCAAAGCCATCTCATTTTTATAATCAGTGTTTCAAATCCAAAAAGAATATTCAAAATTTAGGGCTTAGAATTCTTCAAATCCAAAAATGTAGGGCTTAGAAACCTTCAAGTGCAAATCAATCCTTTAAAATTATAGAAAACATTCTAAATACTAAGTTCAGAGTTTATATTAATTGCTAAAAGATGAAATGACTCGTGTTTAGATTAATAATTATTATCTTTAAGAGTTTAAAGGGTATAATTTTATTTAATAGTTTAATTACCAGATAGGCTTACGTAATTCTATTGGGATTCTACGCAAGAGATATCGCTATTCCTAAACTAGTACTAGGCTTTCTTATACAGAAGGAATACGGTATCCACACTGTTTTACATATAACCACTGCATAGGGCTATTGGCTAATAGTAGTAATAATAATATTTATTTAAATCACGATACGTATCATATAGTGTATATAATAATATAGGATATAAAGCGACCTCTCAATAAATCATACGTGTTATAAACAACATAGAACTACTTCAATAGCTATAATACCACTCCCCTACGACTCACCACTACGCCTGTCATCGTCACCAACAGTTGACTGCGTACGTTTGTCTCAAGTGTATCACCTCGAGCCCTACCCGGAGCCCTACCTCGGCCCCGATCAGCACCACCTGCGTACGATACGCTCTAACCGCTCAGATGGTGATGTCCGTCTACGTGGTCGCGGGCACTACCACCGCGGTGGATTCACTGTGTTTTCGCCGTAGCCACCTGGTCACCTCTATCGTGATCGCTGTCGTCAATGTAGGCTAGTCGATGTACCCTAACGCAGAGGGTAGTAGGGGTGTGGTAGGTGGCATTCATTCTGTATTACCGCCGATGTTATTGACAGCTTTACTCACCGGTAATACTGTGACCCATAAAACCTCTTTTTGTCTTTTGTTACCTATTAATAATGTATATAGTCGTTGATATATATATGCAAAGAGTGTATCATAATTAATTAATATGTAAATTTTCAGCTATGAAGCTGAAAATTTACATATTAATTAATTATGATACACTGCATATATTTAATTATTTTTTAAAAATAATAAAAAATAAAAAATATGTATTATAACATTCATTTAGAATAACATTATATTTTATTATAAAACACATGCGACCTTCAAACTTGTTTGACTTTTACTTGGCTAGATATATGCATTTCATTTGCTGCTAGTATGACCTATGAACTAATTCTTTATGCCCCTCTTCTCCTCTTGCAGGTATGCTGAGTTGGCTGTTGAACTCTTGCTACGAGATGTTGATGACTACGACGACCTTGATACGACCTTCACTCTATGTTACGACACGCCAAGCGGGCGCATGGTTTACACGAGTAAGTGGGGAGACTAGAGTTTAAATACACTTTACGTATATAGAGTTTAACTCGCAAAGTATGGGTTTACTTGCATACTATAGTTTAACCTCAATGTAGTCGAGGTTAAAGAGGTGAAAACTAAAACTTATGAAGAGATGCGTGTAGAATTATGTCTACAATAATTCTCGATTTAAGCGTCATTTTTAAAATATTTCATTATTTAGGTCGATATATTTTCGAATTGAATTATCATAAACATACAATAAATGTTAATTCGTTTCGATTAAACATATAAATCACCACAGTAACCACTGTAAACTAATACCTAATAATATCTGCTCAAAATTAAATCCGCTTCTTTAAAGATATCTGCCTAATCGTCGCACCGTAGAGTAAAGCATTGACCTACTTTCTGATTGGTGGAGGAATAGCCCATTCGTTGTCGTTGACGTCGTCCAGCTACATCGAGGAGGAACATCAGACCGCCTACTTCTTGACCGTATCGTCCACCCTGGTCATAGGAGCTAGGGTGTTGGCCGGTTTAGCCTCTCACGGTGGCGGGGAGGAGGAGGTAGGGCGCAGGCTAGTCGACCTATAGCCATCCAGCTAATCGGGTCAAGTGCGCTGAGGCATCCAGTTGTATCCCCACGTATTCAGTTATAATAATTTAATTCAATTTAATTTATTATCAATTACATATATATACAATGAATTATATACAAATTTTAATATTTATATATATATATATGTAATATACATATTATATAAAATTCATTTTTAAAAATATAACAGTACATCTAAATACAAATTAGCATTAATAAAAATGTTAATATATTAATTAGTAATCATTTTACCATGACATAATTTATTAAATGGTTATTTTAAAACTATTTTAACATTGTATTATATACATATTAAATTGATATATATATATATATATATATATATATATATATATATTATGAATAACTTTAAATCAAGATTTCAATTTTACAAGAAACAACTAAATTATTAAGTAGCACATTTAAAATTAAATATAACTTATTAATAATTAATAATAATAATATTTAATGTAATCATTTGGATTAACTTATATTTTAATAATAAACATATATTTTTAAAATCCTTATCTCCCATTTATCACTTAACGAATTAATCTTAAATTTTATTATTCTTTTGTCGATACCCATAATATTAATTTAATAATTTACACACTAATTAATGATAATAATGACATGTGCTATTTCAATACTAATATATATATATAATACATATAGCTACATACTTATAAGCCATTACATCTAATACTTATTCAATTTAATAATAGCCAAAGAATAGTTGATTAATGAATGATTTTGTTCCCAGAAACCTGTTGCCCATTCTTCTGGTACTAGTAATATCTCGTGTTTCGCGAAGTTGGAATCATACCGGAGATAAGTGGTCCCACCTACCCGACATCTCTGATTGGCTGAAATCGTTTGTAATCCTTGTCATTAATTTAGTGTCGAGTTTTTTAGTTATGTAATCGAGTAATAAATGATTATGTATAATAAAATATGATGACATTTAATAAACTCTCACTACTATAAAATCAATTTAAATTTTATAATAATCATAAAATATTGGGAAGCTTCTAGATTCTACGTAAATAATAGCGATATTAATAATCGTAGTAATGACAATATTTTATATTATCCAATACTAATGATAAATTATATTAATAAAAAGTGTTTACTTATTTTCAGATTTAAAACAAATGTATTGTTTGAATTATTATTATTATAAAAATTTATTTAATTTTGAGATCAAATAAATCATAATGTTATTTTAAGGGGATGGGGCACTCATAATTCATGTAAAATATAGAAAAAAGGACTACTTTTGATAAATCAAATCACTAATTAATATTTATTAAAATGATTTTATTTTATTTTATTTTTATAATAATTAATCTGATACTTGTAAAAGATAAACAAAATTTAATTTTCTATATGGTATGCATATATATTTAGACGATCATCAAAATATCAACAACAATATTTTAAATATTATTTTTAAAATAATATATATAATAATCAATATACATTTTCATCTTTCATAAGGCTACATATGTTATGAATATAGTAAACAAATAAAATAAAATAATGCATTATTACTATAAGTAATAAGAATTATAGTGAAAAAACTTTGTAAAAATACTTATTGTGTAAAACAAGTTTAAAGTTTTAAATAAATTTTATTTATATTTTAAATAAATTAACTTTACTTATATTAAATGAATGCATGAGTGTAATTACATTCTATTGATATATTTCAAATAAATAACTAATATTATACAGTCAACTCTTGGTAAGTCGGACTACGGATAAGTTGGACTTCTCGATAAGTCGGACACATTTAGTTTGTTTGGTTGGATTTGTATCTAGTTCCATGTTAAATTAATCGGATAAGTTGGATTGGATAAGTCGGACTTTTCTATAATTCAGACACATATTATAGTCATTTTTATGATTTTTATACTGGATAAGTCGGACTTTTTATAAATTGTCAGAAATGTTTACTTTAAATAATGAATATTATAATTTTAGTAAGTAATATTATTTAATACAACATTTTATGTTGTTTATTGTTACATAATTCCACATGTCGGTAACCATGCTGCGTATCTCATGTCTTATTTGCATGATATTCTGAATCTCGGATAAGTCGGACATCTCGCTAAGTCGGACACTTATCCCGGTCCTCTGCGAGTCCGACTTATCGGGAGTTGACTGTATATGATTTTAATATTTATATAAAGTAATGCATATGAGTATATTTTATGCATATTGAATATAAATTTTATAATTTGTATATTAAATACAAATAATAAACAATTATAATATAATATAGAATTAGTATAAATTGTATATATACATCATTATAGTTTTAGGAAATATAATAGATATATTGTATAATTTATATAATATTGTATAATATACATAATATATATGCATAATAAATATGCATAAAATAATGTAGAACCAGTATAAATAGTTGGGGTTCATAACCGGCGCCAAACATATATGACTAATAGTTTATTCGATATCGTAGCGTGCGCTTTCGGAATTGAAACGCCCGCCTCTAGATATAGGCGTGTCATAATAGATATACTCCGCCTATTTATATATATATACCAAGGACACGTATGTCCTTGTATATACTAAGTGTACACATAATATACTTATATATATATATATATATAAGTATATCAAAGATTTTTCTGAGGTTCGTAAAATCTTTGAGTATATTACGTGTACACGTAGTAAATACAAGGACATACGTATCCTTGGTATATATATAGGCGGAGTATATCTAGTATGACACGCCTATATCTAGAGGCGGGAGTCACAATTCCGAAAGCGCGCGCTCCGATATCTAATAAACTATTAGTCATATATGTTTGGCGCCGGTTATGAACGTGTTCCGTATAAATAATATAATCCAATCGGAATATAATGTTCAAAATATATAAGAAAAATCCTTTTCCAAAAGAATTCTACCTGTCACAATTTCAATATTTCTTAACAAAAGCGCTACCTACACTAATACATCATATAATAATCTTTAATTCAGTTTTTACATTTTTAAATTTGATCATAATACCATGTAAAAATATGCATTTTACGAATTCATATATATATAAGAAATTAATTTTAATAATTTTAAAATATATATTTGCATTTAGTTTTTTATAGTTGTTTTAAAATACTTTTTTTTATGACTTTTATTTTACACACCATTTTGGTTTCATTTTAAAGAATATATTTCAAATTTTATAAATAAATCATAATAAAAAAATACCAGAATTATTTTTTTTCTTTATTTTTACAAGTGACCTTAATGAAATTGTATTATCGGAATGTTATATATCTAAATAAGAGAGGTATTTCATAAGTACGTAGTATTGTTTATGATTATTATACATTATTTAATAATTATTTTAAAGTATCATAGTCTTAATTTTTATATATATATATATATAGTATACTATGTAGACCAACTTTCTCATCTCAATAATAAGTACAGACTTGATGTCGCACACCTTGTTTTGGTTAAAATAGTTTTGTATTTAAAATGTTGTTTATTTCATAATACTACTCTATGATATGTTTTTTAATATTTGTAAACAAATTATTCATGAAAACAGACTAGAAATGACATAAAAAGAGGTTTATATATATTAATTATATATAATATATAATGTATTCATATATATTCAAATGCTATATTCTCTAAATAATGAATTCACATTAACAGTGTATAATGGCTATTATTATAAAAACTATTATAGCTATATTATTTTTTTTGTATTATACAAATAACATATATGTTATATATTCATATTTATATATGTTATTTGTATAATATATAGTCCCATAGAGATATCTTTTATAAATATTATTTTGTAATAATAGTAAAAATACAATTTCTATAGAATAAATGACAATAAATAATAATTTAAAACAGTAATTTATATACAATAGGCTATATATAATACATATTATAAATATATGTCTATGCAGGTATACATGCTTATATTATAAATACAATACAAAAAAACAGATTGATTCAATGAATAGAATTCTGCTAGCCTAGTTTTTTATAGACCCATTATTTGCTATCTCTATACATACAATGGCGGGCATTATGTGACATGCCCTTAACCCTTTGTGTCCAAGGATTTTATAATATAATTTACATATCGCCCAGTTCCGAGCTTTGTGTTTTTTTTTAATATGTATGAGCGTTTTTAATAAATGAATAAATGAAAATGTGGATATAAATATAAAAAATGTTCTATTACAAGTTATAATTTTTTATTTTAGTATATAACATAGTTTATTAATCTAGAAAAAAAATAGTAATTAATTAATTATTCAAAATATTATAATCAATTAAAAAGTAACAATTATAATTAATTCTTTAAACTAAAATAATTATATTTCAAACCTAAATTAATGTATATAATACTAATATTTTGTATATTCATTTAGTCTTATAAAGTGGTAACACTATATAAACCAATAATAAACTTAAGAAATTATATAGATTGAGTCATTATTGAATAATTTACAAGTGCACAGATAATTTAACATATTTGATCAATTATTAGATTTTAAATTTAAAATAAAAAATAACACTATAATTCTGTACTATCGGTGTAAATAATATTGTAACGTATACTTCCACCACTTTTAATATTACTACGCAGGTTTTATTTATATAATTACGAAAAAATTAGCCATAAATTATTTTTGGTTAAAAAGTTATAACATAAATCAGGGTTGATTGGGTTTTTTCATTTGGTTTTTTCATTTGGTTTTTTCGTGGTTTTTTCGGTGTTTTGGGTTTTTTCGGTTTTTTCAGTATAATTATAAATAAATATATTTTCATAACACTACTTAATATTTTGATATTAAATTGTTACTTATATAATATTATTTACCTAAATAATTTGCAAAGTTAATCAGGAAGTATTTCAAAATACATGTTAAAATAAAAAAATCTTATAATTATATTAATATATTTATATATAAAATATTTAATAAAATTAATAATCTTTTAATAAGAGTTTTTATAAATATTATTTATATATATTTTCTTTTATATCATATAACTCTGTTTCAAGATAAAATAGTATTTAATTACATTTAATAACATTTATCATAATATTTATCATAATAAAACAACATATTTTTTTTATTATTAATTATATGATAATATTATCAATAAGCTATTATTAATAATTTATTATTATAATAGTTTCTCTTTGATGATTTTAATTTTTAAAAAAATAATCTTTGATTTTGATTTTATATATATAATTTATTTATATATATTAATTTATTTATATATATAATTTAAAATATTATATATTTTTATATTATTATTATATTTTATTTAAAATAAAAATTACTTTCATTCATTATTTTATTAATATATTCAAATAGTATTCAATTCAATAGTAAATAGTGACATTTATGCTGAATACTGACATCGGCCCCCAATAAATCACGTGTCAAACAAAAGTTAAAATAAACATTTCGCGGCTGGCGTTATATTTCTCATTAAAGTATTCACCGAGTAGTGAATTTGTGTTTTATATATAAACATATCATAATACCTTATAAGGTTATATAAACATATATGTTTATATATTAATATGATATTATATAAGCCCTACACGCATTTTTTTACTTTAACTCTCAGTTAGTCACGTGACATATTGGGGGCCGATGTCAGTCTAAATCACATTTATTCTGTACCATAATGAGTTTATTATTATCAAATCTATTATTAGTATTTTTCTCAATATTTTAAAATTCACTATAGATATTCTTAAATGTTAACTAAATATACAATCAAACTAAACATATGTGTCCATCATACTAAAAACTAATTTTTTTTAAATTCCTATATCTTTTTATGCAATAATATTTTAATGAAAAAAATATAATATTTCATTGAAATATTATATTTTTGAAAAAACCGGATAAAAACCCAAAAAACCCAATAATCCGGGTTTAATGGTTTTAACGAAAAATCTGAAAAAACCGCCAAACCTGACATAAATAATTAATGGTAATATTCTTTTTATCAAATTTGAAATTTTGTATTGCTATAAAATACTTTTTATTGAAAGAACTATTTATTACAATGATATTTACTTTATTTACTATACACAATAAAATATTCAAGTTATTTTATATATTAAAATCAGGGTTCCATTATTTCTGGTAAAACCTGTTTTTACCGGGCAAAAATGACAATAAGTGTCAAAAACTTATCTCTACCATGTTCATTTACGGTCAAAACTGGTAATAACCGGTAAAAAATATGAAAAACCTAATACTCATGAAATATAATACCTTTAAAAAAAATGTTATATTGAAATTTAAATTAATAGTGATTCATTTATATATAAATGTTTTGGGTAATTAATCTAGCAGTTTTATTTGAAAATTTGACCAAACAATTTATCACTCTTTAATTATGCCATTTATAGTACATTTATTTTTTAAAACCCATACTGGATTTTGAGGTCTGCCACCCTTATTCATATTATAAAATTAACATGTTGATGTAATTGGATACATTTTATAAATGAAATAAAATCATACTGTGTATATATTCATAAAATTACACAATGAAAATATTACCAAATAGTTATGTAGTATTGTAAAAAATGTTTTTTTAACTATATTTAATTTCATATATATAAAAATAAATATTCTATTCAGTATATATATATATATATATATATATATATATATATATATATATATATTAATTAACAATATCTATAGATATATTTAATATATTTAATTAAATATCATGGTATAAAATCAAATAATGAATACATTAAAATAATTTCTCAATGAAAATATTATTAGTTCTATTGTTTAATATATATATATTTTTTTTTACAATATTACCTTTTACTAATACACAAATAAATATATTATTCTATTCAATATGTTATATATATATATATATATATATATATATATATATATATAATATATATATATATTATTGAATTATTTACTCATTTATTTTAATTTCAATATCATATTATTTATTAAAAAAAATTGTTCTTTACATAAAGTCAATATTAATGAAGGTTGTTTTTAAAAAATATATAAAAAATCTTATAATTATGATTTTAATGTAGTATTGTTTAACTTTATAATTGTATATTATCTATTAGATATAAAATCTATAAATAATATATAATTATAAATTATATAGAAAATAGTTGGTTTAATAATATAGATAATAGTATATTTAATTATATAGACATAACTTGGTTTTTACCATGACAAAAACCTGTTTTTACCGGACAGGTTATTACCGGTTATTACCATAGGCGGTAATAACCTATGGAACACTGATTAAAATGAATTTATTATATAACACAAATGATATTAATTTTTCAATTTTAATTAATATAATTTATTATATTATATAATTAATTTTATTTCTAAAAAAAACCTCATATGTGGTTATATTATACCAATTAACTTGAAAACTAAAATATTAAACTTATTTTTTAAAAATCTTATCATAAAGAAAACATTTCACTATATAATTTTGATACATTAAAATAATAAAATGGACAATAATATATGATATGTAGTATTATCATGAAAGTTTCTCAACAGAAATCAACAGCTCTGCATTTTGTAATACAACGGAAATCAACAGATGCAAAGTGTTAAGGGGAAAAGCAGTGTTCATTTTTACAAAATAATTTTAATATTCTCAATATTTTCTATTCTCTTCAAGTGAATAGAATATGGAAAATATGTTAATTATCCTATTATATTGTTAATAATATAAAGATAGATTATCATTTTCTAGATATGATATTATATTTTCTTTATATTTAAATATTTTTATTTGTATACATTTATTATCAAAAATTCGTTTACACATATATTTTATTTATATGATGTAATTTAAATTCATTTCAAGAAAATATTTTTAAATAGTTATCATAAATATAATAATTATGTATTTTATAAATAATAATAAATTAATTTTTATGAAATTCAAAAAAAAATTCAAAAATTCATAAAGATAAGATGTAATATTTTTGTTATAAATGTTTAATAATGTTAACAAATTCTTGTATAATATCTTTGAATATATATTCTATGACTACATTTTAAATATTTGACCTACAATTTTACATAAATATATTATTATACCATATATATTGTTATTTTTGAAGATTTAAATTTAAAATTATTTGATCAAAAATAAAATATCCCCAGTGTGCATAATATTTAATAATATAAATGTCTTATTATATCATTATATTTTAACATTAAAATGTTGCATCTATAATTATTAAATGATTAATACTTGTTATAAATACATATTCAGTTATATATTATTTATACCTTGTAACATTTTCAAACCACAACAGACCTTAACGGTAGCCTTAAAGGAAACTTTAATGGAACGCCTCCTTTCGTAGTCCCGATAACAAGATTACCCTGACGTGTTTAAACGTGATATCGTCGTGCTTGCTGATCAACACGTTATCTGCACTACGCTCCACTATTAACCGGTTCGACGATGTTATGGCAGCCAGCGTGTTGGTGTTGGTGATGAACTACCGGGCAGCTTCCGGTGATGTGCTCTTCCCAGCCGTGTCTTCGTTAGTGGCTAAGTTACCCTCTAAGTTACCCTCTCTCTCTCCTAGGGGGGGGGTGGTGTAGCACAATACCGTTGCATGTATCACTGGCCACATTTCTCACTTCAAAGATCACACCCTAATAGTACAGCGCGCAATCTTATAGTCGTATAGAGCCGGTGTCATATCATATATTCAGTCATACCGTATGACTCATAGCCAATTAGCGCCGGCTGATTAAAATATTATTTTAAATATATCACATAAAATGAGTCTAAAATCGTATATTAATAATTTAAACTATGTTTATGATTATTAATTGTATAAGTATACAGTTTTACATATTATTACGTGAATTCAGAGATGAATATTATGAAATTAAATCGTAAAATTCTAGTGTTTCAATTTGTAGCTAGGTTTTGAAAATTTGAATAATTGACATCTCTAATTTAATAATAATATGGGCATATGTGCTTGATAATTATTTACAATATTATAGACATATTTAAACTTATCTAAACTTACCTTAAACTTACTATTAACCTACC
This sequence comes from Osedax fenrisi, assembly GCA_964019155.1. Classification (NCBI taxonomy): domain Eukaryota; kingdom Metazoa; phylum Annelida; class Polychaeta; order Sabellida; family Siboglinidae; genus Osedax; species Osedax fenrisi. Next base: position 63,946,073 of record OZ025239.1, on the reverse strand, counting down.
TAAATTATATACTTAATATTAAATAATATTTAACTAAAATATAATATGATATAGGGTATTTATATGATATTTAGTTTTTAATAAAAAGTAATACTTATTTTAAAAATAATTTTAGCAAATAATCTAAATGATTAATTATAATTAATCATTTAGATTATTTGTTAACTATTTTGATAATTATCAACTTATTGATTACAAATTTAAATTGACAATTTAATATATATAACTATATTATACAGTACATAGGTATATTGGTATATACTATTTAGTATATATTCATGTATGTAACGTATTACTAATACATATTATATAAAATCATCGCATATGTCATATGTGACGATTTTCAAGTAATTTACGAATATGATAATCATTATCATAATGATTATGAATCATTCATTGAATGATTCAATGTAACATTGTATCATACAATTTAGTATACATTTTATGATAAATAACGGGTCCCATTTATCTATAAACGATCCGTAACCAATTATAATAAGGAGTTTTTATAATTAAAGTGATAATCATTATAAATTTTAAAATGGGTAAATTATTAATTAAATATATCAATTGAAAGACATTTTAATTCATAATTACAATTATTTATATAATATAATATATGTATCACTTACTTAGATTATAATTATATAGATTGTAAGTTACAATCTTACAAAGTTTCAATTTGTAACTTATCTAATTAATTTGAATATATTATATTCAATATCACCATTTCATAATAACAATTATATTCTATTAAATATAACTATTATTAGTTTAGTAAATGTTAACACTTTAACATAACTTATATATAATTATATCTAGTGTATTCTAGTGTATTCATTATTTTTAAATTAAATTTATATTGTATCACTTATTACTGAAATATATTATAATTTATAATGTTACTGTCGTTATAAATATTTATGATATATATATACAAAATTGCAAGATTATCGTGCATCATATTTGATGATATGTGTTCTTTAGAAATTATGAAGTAATAATACGTTTAGTTTATATTATATAAATTAATATTTTACTCTAATTTATAAGGTTATTTTTCATTGTATCTCATTAATTCCATAGTACCATTAGTTTTATTAGATTTTAAATTAATTCTTAAGGGATATAATTTAAAAAATGTTATTATAATTATTTATTAATGATATGTTATTTAGTAACTGTGAATAAATTATCTATGAAATCAGTTTAGAAATAGCATAAAAAGTATTTTTTATAGCATGCCTTTTTAAAATAAATTATTTATTTTGAAATTACATTCAAAACTAATATAAATTGTTATATAATGTTTTATGTCTAATATATAAATTATATAAATATAACATTTATATATAGATAAGAAAACATCTATTACTTTATAATATTAATTTTATATTAGCTAAATGTATAATTTTATTTCTTTATAATTTATTTGAATTTTATTGAATTTATTTATTATGCTATCTTTCAAATGCATTTATTTCTCGGAATAAATTTGTTGCTATGTTTACGTATATAAATGAGTGTTTAAATAAAATTACTGAAGCGATCCACCTAATTTCTTTTTCTATATTTTAATAACATATTCATGCACAATTAGAAAGAGACAATATTAAAAAATATAATTATGATGTGTTGGATTTTATAAATTGGTGACAAAATTAAATTAAATAAAAGTATGTCTATTATTATACATGTAAAATATATATTTTTTAATTTTGTCATCTCTACGATTATAGATATAAATGTCCTTTTTATATAACAAAAAACAATTTTTAAATTCAATGAAGATGTTTTTAGAAATACTCAATAAACGGAGGCAATGCATTCCCTATCTCTATACATGTAAATTCAATAAAATGGCCGTCCCATGGTGATATCCCCTCAATCTATTATAATATATAATTTAAGATCCATTAATATACGTGATATATATAAACAATATTCAGATTATCGTGCATCATATTAGGTCTCCTACAGAGGTTATAAAGCAGCGATACACGTCTAGTTTAGATTATGTACATTAATACTTTATACTTTAATACTTTTATACTTTACAATAATTTATAGTGTAATTTTGAATATATCACATTAATATCATTTACAAGTAAATTTATTAGTTTTTATATTACTTCTTAATTTAATTCGTCGTGTCTAATTTAGAGAATATGATGCACGATAATATTGCAGTTTTGTATATATCATGATAATTTATAACGACAGTTAAATTATATATTATAATAAATTTTATTAATACGTTTAAGTTAGACAATACGAATTAGATTTAGAAGTAATTTAAAGATTACCAGTGATCTTGTGTGATAATACATATTAATATGATTATTATGTAATTCATTATTTATAAATAGTAGAATTTATACTACGTACCAAATCACCATAGCGCATGAGGTCACCGGTTACTAATTTAAACACTAATCACCTAATGATACCTATTGAAAAATTACCTTATAAATTAGTGTAAAATATTATTTTATCATAATCAAACTAAACGTATTATCTTTTTATAACATCCAAAGCATTATAAATTATAATAGATTTAGTAATAAGTTAAAGCTATACAATATGGATTTATTATAAAATATTTAATACACTAAATATAATTATGTATAAATAATGTTAATATTTTAAAATGTATTAAAATAATATTATATATTTATATTAGAAGTAAAAAACTATGAATTAATAATTTATAGAATATAATTATATTTAACTAAATACAATTTTATTTATGTATAAGTTAACTTATACAATAATAGTTATATTTAATATAATATATTTATTATTATGAAATGGTGATATTGAATATACTATACCCAACTTAATTAGATAAGTTACAATCTATATAATTATAATATAGAGAAATAATACATATATTATATTATATAAATAATTGTAATTATGAATTTAAATTTATATATATATATATATATATATATGTATATATATATATATGTATTTAATCAATAATTTAATAAATTTTAATTATAATTATAATCATTATTATAATTTATACTGAGTTTTTTATAATATAGGTAAATTGGACGTATATTATAAATGGGACCCGTTATTTATTAATAAATAATAATATTATAAAGTGTACGATACATTACTTGAAAATGGTCACATATGTGACATATATATGAAATATGTAATGATTTTATATGATATGTATTAGTAATACATTACTTACATGAATATATATATACAAATATACCTATATACTGTATAATAGTCCGGTTCGTTCGAATTAATTTGTAATGCTTCATATCAATATAATACATATCTATATTTTAGTATAATAAGTATTAAAAATTTTTATAAAAAAATAGTTATATTTGGTCACGAAGCATTTAAAGTTTGAAATATAAATTATTATTTTTAAATTTAATTTTAAATATTCCATGTATAATAGTCCTTCCACCATCTTATTATCTTTGATGTTTACATTTAAAATTAATTATGTATTTGTAATACAAATTTTGTATTATATTTAATGAATTAATATAATATATACCATTATTTATATTTATTATTAATATAATATCTATATTTCATTTTTATATCTACAAATTACCAATATTAATGTCTTCTAAAACTCGAGAAAATATACCATTTTACAAATTATTTATATCAAAATAATTCAAAAAAATAATTAATTTTTTAAAATTAATATATATAATTATACTTTACATAAATTTGAGTGATCTTATTTTATTGAATTTTGGATATAAGTTAGATATAAATGTCCTTTATTGAAAATAAATTAATAAAATTAAAAAATATGCAAAAATATTTCACATTTCAAATAAAAATCCAAAAAAAATTACAAATGTTAATTTATTTTCTAAAAATAATTTTTAATTTTTAATAATTAATTTCAATTGTATTATTATTATATATAAATTAAATATTTTAATTTTTTAAATTAAATAGAATAATTTATTTATATCAAATTATAAGATTTTTAGATATTTGTTACTGATATAGTCTAAAATTGTAAACACTTATTCATCATAGTATACATAATTGTTATAGATGTGAAGGTTTATAAAATTATGAAAAAAAAGAACGAACCGGTCTACTGTATAATATAGTTATACATATTAAATTGTAAATTAAAATTTGTAATCAATAAGTAAATAATTATTTCGATTATTTGTTAAAATAATTATTATTGTTATTAAAAAAAAATATCAAACTTATATTAAATATATAAGAAATATCATATAAATACCGTAACATATCATTATTATATTTTAGTTAAATATTATGTAATATCAAGAATACAATTTTGATAAGTTTATATTTAAATACGCCTATAATATTACATTTGGAAATAATTATCAAGGAAATATATCATATTATTATTAAATTAGATATATCACTATTCAAAATTGATAAACTAGCTACAGATTGAAAACACTAGAATTTTACGATTTAATTTCATAATATTCTTTTCCGAATTCACCTAATAATATGTAAAACTGTTAATAACTTAAACAATTCATATTCATAAATATAGTTTAAATTATTAATATACGATTTAGACTCATTTTATATAATATATTTAAAATAATATTTTAATCAGCCGGCGATAATTGAGTATGACTGAAAATATCTAGATGGCCGACAATATGATACGACACCGGTGTAGAATGACCTCATTAAGAGTGAGCTCGTTAAGAATGACCTCGTTAAGAGACGAATTATGATACATCACCGTGATAGCATTATAGCTTACATATTATATGGGAATATTTCAAAAACTTAATTATAATGAATGATAATAATGACTATTAATAAGCTATTAATTGTATACAATTATCTAACAGTAAGTAACAGTAAGGTAACAGTAAGTATGCGTAGGTTAATATGGCGTGGACACTGTTATTCGTGCGTACAGTGTATACATTGTGTACTTACTCCTGCGACGGCACGGCTAGAACATCTATAGTAGCGCCCCTGCAGTGATTCATCAGGTAACCGACGGTAACGATACTTAGCCATTAGTTCTCTATTGTGAGTGGTTATGGTGTAGCATTCCTTAAGGGCATCGGTCTACAGTGTATAATGTATACTGTACTTTGTACAGTAGGAGAGCCTGTTTTGGTAACTTTTTTAGTTCCCTTCATATAAAATTGCCATCTCGCTCGGAATAACTCCTTTTAATCATTACAGATATAATAAAAAAATAATAATTGAAATCTGACTAAAATTCAGAAAGCGAAACCATATTCAAATATAGATAGGAATTTACATTGAAAATTTATGACAAAATTTAAATAACAGATATATGAAAGAAAAATTGTTTACAAGTACAAATTGCATATTAACATATGTAGTATATAACAACCTCCTTAAAAAATATTTTAAAATATTTTTTTTAAATAATTAAATCGATCTACGGAAATTTTAATTAAATTTTAAAATTTTTCTAAATTGAAAAAAAAAATTAGCAATGGAATAATAAAAAAAAATATATATATAATATATATGTCTATCATCATTATATGAATATAAAATTATAAGTATTGTTATAAAAATAGTATATATTTATTCAAAAAATTACTTTTATTGAGCATTTTAACAAAAAATTAATTTTGGTGTAAAATAGTCATAACAATTTTGTTGTCATAAAATTAAATTTTTTTTTTTTATTATACCTCGTAAATATCAATTATAGGCTCACAACAAAGTTTGATCCTTAATTAAAATAATTTATCAAAAAAATAGTCGAATAAATTACATTAATTAAAAAATAAAAAAAATTAAATTAATTTTAAATTTTTAAATAATTTTATTAATATTATAATATATTTATACACGTACTTGCACAAATATATAAAATACATAAGAAAAAATTTCTATTTATAGAAATTTACATTGTAAAATAAATGAAATATTTCTTTATTAAAGTACACTTCGCTTTACCAATATTACATATTTTGTGATGAAACTTTCCAAATATGTTTATTATGACATGTATGACCTACTGTAACTGAGAGAGAAAAACTTTCAAAAACGGGCTCCCCTATTGTACAGTAGGGTAGCCCGTTTTGGTAATTTGTTAGTTCTCTTCATATAAAATTGCCATCTCACTCGGAATAACTACTTTTAATCATTCCAGATATAATAAAAAAATAATAATTGAAAACTGAAAAAAATTCAGAAAGCGAAACCATATTCAAAAATGGATAGGAATTTACATTGAACATTTATGAAAAAATTTAAATTACAGATATATGAAAGAAAAATTTGTTTACAAGTACAAATTGCATTTTAGCATATGTAATATACCTCCTTAAAACATCTTAACAAACTTTTTAAAAAAAGAATTAAATTGATCCACGAAATTTTAATTTAATTTTTAAATTTTTTCTAAATCGAAAAAAAAAATTATCAATGGAATAATAAAAAAAAAAAATTATATTATATATGTCTATCATCATTATATGAATATAAAATTATAAGTATTGATACAAAATTAGTATATATTTATTCAAAAAATTTCTTTTATTAAGCATTTTATTAAGCATTTTAACAAAATATAAATTTTGGGGTAAACTAGTAAACAATTTTTTTGTTAGAAAAATAAATATTTTTTATTTTTATTATACCTCAAAGTTTGATCCTTAATTAAAATAATTTATCAAAAAAATAGTCGAATAAATTACATTAATTAAAAAATAAAAAAAAATTTAATTAATTTGAAATTCTTAAATAATTATTTACTTTATTAATATTATAATATATTTATACCAGTATTTGCCAAATATTTTAATTTTATGACAACGTGCACTTTCACAAATATAATAAATACATAAGAAAAAAAATTCTATTTATAGAAATTTACATTGTAAAATAAATGCACATTTCTTCATTAAAGTGCTTTTGATTTATCAATATTAAATATTTGTTGATGAAACTTCATAAATATTTTTATTATGACATTTATGACCTACTGTGAGCGTGATAGCAAAGCTTTCAAAAACGGGCTACCCTATTGTATTATTATTGTATTATTTATTAGTAGCATATATATATGATTAAGAGATATAACATTGTAATAATTTGCTACTTTGATTTTCAGATTGTATGCTCCCAGAATTGTTTACCTGATTATTATATTCAAAATTCTACGATCTTTGCAACAAATGTTATCATCTTCGGATAAAAATAAGTTAGTTATGTTATTTTTTAAAAATGGCGATATTTTTGTAATATTTCATTTCAAAATCATGGTATGATTATTACAAAATGAATTCCTCTTTCACAAAGAGATTTAATCTTATTCTTAATTCTTATTTAAGCAAATATATAAACGAACATATAAAGTTGAAATATGAATAATAAAAATTACAAACAATAAAGAATGTAAAACGATTTAAAGATACCATAAAAATAAACTAAAAATAATTTAAAATATAATAAATAAAATATTTTGTAAGAATTTAAATGAGAAATTAAGATTTTTGTCAAAACATATTTTGTTTATCTTAAATGATGAAATAAAATAGATCAGATAAATTCATATATAATTCATATATTATTCCATATATTAACTAATCTACTATTAATTATATATATATGATTGAATTATCTAGATATGTAATTATTAGAAATGTTAGTATGATATCTGATATAATTGTAACTATAATTTATTATACAAATTTTGGATAACTGGGAAATTTATATTTTTTCTATTTCAAATTTGTTAAATTCAAATCTCTTAGAACAATATTACAAAGTTGAGGTCTATGAATACATATAATATTAACTGGATTTTTGAATTAATATTTAAATATATATATTATATATCAAAATATGAATTAAATATGAATTAATTTTTCATATATAAATAATTTCTATTTTTCTCCATCGATATAGCTAATGTCAATCATCTATTGTTAAAAATGTTTACACTAAGCATATTTATTTTAAGATAGTTAAAATTAATAATATTTCAAATACTGAAAATGTTAGGATAATATATATATTATAATTTGTATAGAGAATATTAAGACATGTATTAATATTTTTTATTAAATATTGTATTTCTATAATTAATACATAATCATTTCCATGACTTAATAAATTCAATATTTGTATATAAGCTCAGCAATTATTTCTTTGATTTCTTCTTATGGTAATTTATGTTTAATAATTATATTTCAATTAATTTATTATTATTGTATCTATATGGTATCTGATGATTTCCATTTAGTAAATCTTATATCTAAAATTTTCCATTCGAATATATTCTATTTAATGGATTCATTGGCTCTCTTAAATTATATTTAATACTTGATAAATTAATTTTGTTGAAAACATAATTAGTTTAACTAAAATTAGTTTTAGTTCATTAGATTGCTCTATTGAAATCATACATAACCTATTTATATCTGCCTTTTTAAAAATAATGGATGTTTATTATTTAACAATTGTATTGTTACGGTTACTGGGTGCTTGATTACTAGGTTTTTACTATTTGTTTCTATTAATATCTATATATTATTTATTATATTATTCTATATGTTATTTGTAGTGTTATTTACTGATTTTATTAAGTTCCAATATTATTTGCAATATCTCTAGCTATACTAGTATAGATCTGTAATATTATCATTTATTTTTATTAATAATAAATTTAATTTATTTCTGTATTCATTATTGATTTATTTTTTATTTAAGAAAATATTTATTTGAAAGTATAAATATTCACTAATGATAACATATGTTAAAGCAAAGATTAATACGAAAATGACTAAAATAGTATAAATGTTTTACAGGTATAAGTAATTATTAAGGGGTTACGCTTGTTTTGAAAATTGTTGAAAATTCAATGTAAAAGATAGTGATTTTTATATATTTTAATAGTTAATAAGTTTAAAAATTCTTAAGATATTATAATTCAGTAAAATGCATATTGAAGGCATCGATATAAAGAAAGTGGATAAGCAATTGACGCACGCAATGCATGTAAAAGATAGACACGTGAATAACACTTTTATCGATAAATTAACAAAATGGTAACAGTAATTTTGATTGGATATTAGTCATATTATATATGTCAAATATTGAAACAGTAGTCTTTTCGTCGAAATAGATTAAAGTGACTTCTATCTATATCAATGGATTTAAATTATAAATATCAATAAAATCAATAAAATAGTATTAAAACTTCAATTTAAATACACAAAATTACGAGGAATGTTGATATTATGTATTTTAAATATATAATTTTATTTTTAGTATCGATAGTATATTAAAATTGGTAGTGATTATCAATATATATATGATAAATACATATTATTATAAATAAAAAGTAGTGGGCCAGATAGTGGGTTTCGACTGCAGCGCTCGTAGCGGAAAGTGCCATACACTACATTCAATTGCTTATCCACTTTCTTTATATCGATGATTGAAGGGAAAAAATATTAAAATATATTTTTGGAAATACAACTCATCTAATAATGGTACAAATTTAGTTTACTTTTTATTTTTTTTAAATTATATTTTATATATGATATAATAAAAATAATTGTATGATCTATTCAGTCAATAAACACATAATAACTAATATATTCTGAAAATGTCATCAATATTTGAGCATTATTTACATATATGTTACATATATGTTACAAATTCAATAACTATAGTTATTGAATTTGTTAAGAATAAAATTATACAATTAAATAATTAATAATTAATTAAATAAATAATTATTCTGAGTAAATCAAGTTTGAAAATGACATATATTTTTTATTTAAATAAAGAGCTTATTTGAATAAAAAGAGTATAGTATATGTGTTTGTATGTTTATTATACAAATATTATATATATATATATATATATATATATATATATTTATATATATATATATATATATATATATATATATATATATATATATACATATATATATATATATATATATATATATATATATATATATATATATATATATATATATATGATTTATGTATATTATACATAGTTATGATAATAATCCACAATAGTATATGTATATTATATATAGTTTATAGTAATCAAAAATTGATATGTATATTATAGAATCCACAATATGATATATATATATATATATATATAATATATACAATATATATATATATATATATATATATATATATATAATTATGATAGTAATAGTAAAATATCCAAAATATTATATTAGATAAAAAAATAATAATTCTGTAAAATAACTTTATATAAGCGTATTTTTGCTGTATTTTTAGAGATTATTTCTTATAATTATTTATTCCCAAAAATAGGTCATGTTATAAAACCTTTATTTGTATATTTGATCAATCGTTTTGAGCTCTAATATTTTAATATGAGTATATTAAAATCTAAATTATTACATATTTCAAATAATTTAAAATTTTATATTTTTTTTTTACTGTTTTTTCCAAAACGCTCGTATCCCCTTAACGAACATAGAAATAACATATATTGTTAGGTAAATGAGAAACTTCGTTTACAACTATAAATGAATTAAATACTTCTTAAATTTGTAACCTTTAATAATAATACATTATTATTAATTATATATTTTAATATTTAAATGGTATTTTTAAATATATATATTACAAAAAAAAAATAACACAAATTAAATAAACCAATGATAATATTGATGACCTCGTAATCATGGCTACAGATGGATGCGGTTCTATGGGGTGCAGTTTGAGAGCTGCGTGTTGCTGAGTGCATTGCTTCTGCGGCCACACAACCTCTCACTACTGACCCTAAGGGTTTTGCAGATCAGTGCCGTCATTAGTATGGAGAAATGTGCCAGGCTCTCGCTCACTGAGATATGTCTGATGTTCATGTGGTTCGGGCAGGCAGGATTCTTCTATCAGGTCTAACTCGCACAATAGGTCTAACTCGCACACATACATTATTACATTAACACATCATTATGCATTTCTTATTGAATTTAATTTCTATAAAGATAGTAACATACTTTGTGTAACATATGTTTTTATTAATTGTATTCATATACTTCTTCATTTTGTATATCTCTAATATAAATAGTTTAACCTGTAACATTAAATAGTGTTGAGATACAATATTAACTTCCGTACTATGATTAATACCCTTTATTTAATACGGATTAATACATTTTTGATTAGAAATAAATTGTATTTCATCAATTGATTTATAATATAATCAATTATTATTCATTTTTCTTTTTATATTTACACCATTTAATTTAAATTGATATATTTAAATACTTTTTGTTAGAATTATTGAGCATGATATTCTTTACAATACACATTAGAATAATGTATTTATTATAATTCATATAACCTGCTTAATACAACATTACTAATATATATTACATTATAAATATAATTTATATTTATAATTAAAATATTTATTTATTTTATATTAATTATGTATATTCAAATGTTATACTATATAAAGTTGTATTATATCAAGATTTTCAAAAACTATGACATTAAGCAATTTAAAAAAAATCTTAACATAATTTCAACATATTTTTACATATATATTAATTTTAAGTAATAATTATCTACTACTGTATTATTTATTATACTCATTTATAATTGCTAATAACACATGTGATGGAAGGCATGATGATAAGTTTAGCATTGGCATTAAAGTGTTAAGGCGCGCGCGCGTTCATCTACACCATGCTATTTATAGCTCTACCGAAAACGTTACTGATAAAAACTAATAGAGATAATTACATACTTTGTATTCAATAGATACTATCCTAATACATATATATATATATATATAATAATTTTCATAAATAAAATTAACTTAAAAGGATGAAAAAAAACAGTTTAAAAATAATGAATATTTTTATAAATTATATTAAATATTTATATAAATACAAAATATATTTATAAATTTCTTGTCAATTTTATGACATTTCTAATTTGATTACTCTCGTAAAACACTTTATATTGATAGATATACTCAAAAATATTAACAAATATTTTAGAATATTATAAATAAAATACAGAACTTGGATAATACATAATAAAAAAATATTGTAAAAATTAAAATATTTAACACATTTTAACTCCAGCGCCTACCCTTAATAAGAAGACTCTAAATAATTACGTTTAGCTCAGCGATTTGTTATGATAATAATGTGTAAACTGTTTACTGTCACCATTAAATATAAATGTAAGTGTGTTGACATTCCTTAGAGTTCACATAGATTAGAAGCAATACTATCATCACTGCACAACCGTGACCTATATATGACCTTTATCACTACAGGGAAACTCAAACAACATTTCCACGGTAGACATTAGCGTCGGATTCATAGGGGGTGACGAGGGCGGTAGTGACCCTAGCCTTGCGGTGTCACTGGTGATGTTCGCTGTCACCGTGTTTAGCACCTACAGCAGTCAGCTGACCTGGTTGTTTGCATTTCTCAGTCATTACACTGCGGATATCTCTGCAAAGTTTGTAGACCCTGCGTTATTTAATCTATAGTATACATATGCGTCTAATTTAAAACACCCTTATGAAGTAAAAAGATACATAATTGTTAATGTTATTATTATTATTATTATTTGTAGATGCACTCGTGATATTACATGAATGTTTGTTAACCAACATGTTTGGCTAATTAGATACACATGTTCATGTGTGTGTGTGTGTATGTCATCGATATAAAGAAAGTGGATAAGCAATTGAATGTAATGTATCCGCTACGGGTGCTGCAGTCGAAACCCACTATCTGGCCCACTACTTTTTATTTATAATAATATTTATTTATACACATATATTGATAATTACTACCAATTTTATTGTACTATCTATTCTAAAAATAAAATTATATATTTAAAATACATAATATCAACATTCCTCGTAATTTTGTGTATTAAAATTGAAGATATAATACTCTTTTATTGATTTTATTGATATTTATAATTTAAATCCATTGATATAGATAGAAGTCACTTTAATCTATTACGACGAAAAGCCTACTGTTTTAATATTTGACATATATAATATGACTAATATCCAATCAAAATCACTGATACCATTTTGTTAATTTATCGATAAAAGTGTCATTCACGTGTCTATCTTTTACATGCATTGCGTGCGTCAATTGCTTATCCACTTTATTTATATCGATGGTGTATGTATATGTTTATGTATGTGTGTATATATTTATATGTATATGTGTGTGTATGTGATGTCAAGCTGTAGACACAATTAACATTTAAATTTCGGCGTACCATCGAGGAGAAAATTCTTATGAGATGACGCTCTTAAGAAATATATATAGATAAAATACGATTTGATAATTAAATAATCCACATCAATATATGTTTTTTTAACAATATTCTTCTAGTATAACCACATAGTAAGAGATGTGAATATAAAAAACAATTATATATTGTCAATGTACGATATATATAATATATTATGTAAAAACGTATTTTGTAAATTAATGTATTTAGAATTAAACTATAAGTACAGTAAAACAAAAGTGTATGATACAAGATTACAAATTAAAGAACAATTCAAAATTCGTTATTTCTAGTAATGTTATTTCTACAAGTTTGTTAGAATTCTATCATGTATTCGTAACTATCGTAATTGTTATATATATATTATATTTATAGTTATCAATTATAATGCATTCACTATAAACTCTGTTCTAGACGTTAATTCATCGGTACGTTTATAGTTTACGAACTTTAACCCCATGTCTAACCTACCTGTGTAACCTCCCGTTGCAGTACAACGCATGTCTACAGACTGATACTGACGCAGAGACTGATACCACTAAGCGTAGTGGCGTTGGTGTGTTACCTGCAACGCTACCATCTGTTTGTGTGGTCGGTATTCTCTCCTAAACTCCTCTACGAAAGTGTGTGCACAGTGGTTATAGTGGTCACTGTGGATCTGTTCTTGGTGCCATTACGGCCTCACTGACCGGTGTCTGCTGGTCAATAGTTTGTTAGCTTTACGGCTACCAAACCATTGTAGACGATTAGGTAGACTGATAATGCAAATAACATCATCATCGTCGTTACATACTATTTTAATTAAAGTCAATGAATATCACTGAATTGTATGTAAATTAATATATTGGATTCAATGAAGTCGTGATATACGCCGAATTGTGAACAAAATGATATCTCAGATACTTACAACTATTATCATTCTACTTAATGTCTATAACACTGACTGCAACCCACTAAGTGAGCATTATATCACATGTGATACTAAATACTTTATTGTTATTTACATTTTTTTTATACACGTGATTTATTAATAAAATATTTACATTCTCTCTGGCGTTATTTATATTATTTATTACGCGATTTATTTTATTATTATTTATAAGTTGGAGAAAGTAGTTTTCGATGTTCTTATGAAGACCCCCGGAGCCAACATGAATAAGAAGAGGATGTAAGACTACATGCAAATTATGTTGAGAAATGTAATGAGGGTGGCGAATATATTGGTTTATTTCTCACTCTGAGGTTTAGAAAGAGTGAGGAAATATGGGTATTTTTTTCTTGATTGAAATAATTCAGAATTTAATATTCCAAATATCAACAAGCCTGAAGTCTCCACAAGGTCACCATTTACAATACTATTATTGTTATCTACCAGCAATTTAATTATCCTGAATTTATATCAAAGTAACTTAGTTTATAAATATCTTAATTCGATAAGTATATTATTAATAACAATATAACTGAGTATTCACTAAGAGTCGATACTAGGAATAACTTGCTAATGTGGAATTAACTTACCCTCTTTGTACGTAATTTATATTGAAAGTTGATTTACTATAAATTGAAATCTTCTCGAAAATAGATTCATCAGGATTCATTATAAAGAATGTACATGCAAATAGAGAGAATACAATACATATCCTCTACTTCATGCTATCTACTACCTTATCTAATATCTAATTATGAAAGATTATGTATCGACGTACTATCCATATTCTAATTGAAATAAGCAGCATGTTGATAATATAATGTTAATAAACAATCATCTTGCCTTACTTAGTATGACCTTGAAGAAAAAAAACAATGTTTTTCTAGGCTCTCGACACTAGTATGATGTGTAATTCAGATTTATGTTGCCAAGTAGTTTCTAGAAATGTATTAATATGAATTGCCTTGTACTGAATACAATAGATCTGATTACCTAATCTGTATGGCTATTGTTGAAAGTTTATTCTAGAAGTGGCCCTCTTTATTGTTCTAGCCTAAATCTCAACAATACTTAACTATACTATATTATATAATTTTTTCTTTGACCCATTTCAAATTACTAGGATTTACTATAAATAACCTACGATATATTTAATATATATGTATATATATATATATATATAATATATTACTATAAAGTCTTTAAAACTTTTTTTCTTGTAAAATTTTATTGACAAGTCTAGTTATTTCGGTTTTTGATTATTGTAATTCACTTCTATGCCATTCACCTATATCTACACTCAAGCAGCTTATAGCACTACAGCATTATGCCGTCCGTATCATTTACGACATACCACACAGAGCTGATAATAACCACATCAGCATCACATCATTAATGTGCGATCTACACTGGCTACCGGTAAAGAAACGAATCGTGTACAAATTATGCACACTCATGCATGCGGCTATCCACCATGGAATACCTGATTATTTATGCCTATTAATATCCGTAATTCAGCAACATAGGAGTCTCCGTTCTCGTCACATATTCCGAGTAAAGGCTATAGAAGTTCCAGCATACAGTAATACTGGCTCATTCGTCGAACATGGAGTAAAGCATGGAACGAACTTCCCGATATTCTGCGGTGCACCACATCAAGAACTGAATTCAAGAGATAATTAAAAACTCACCTTTTCTCACCTTATGAATGATACATTTAACCCTTAGTTATTTTCCATCGTTTATATAATCCATTATAATCACATATTTTGTATGAATGTGTACACACCTTTGTTAACGTTTATTTTCCGTTTAAAATAAAATTTAATAATATATAATTAATATCAAATATAATATAATAATATATAACTTTCTTATCATTTATTATAATTCTACTCTATTTATTTTTCTTAAATATTTTCATAGTTAATCTATTGTGCTTTATTATATAAATTCTTAATTTAATTTAATATTATATATATATATATATATATATATACTAGAGTAATATCTTCACAATAATTTGGTATTTGTATTATTTATTATCACTCAAATTTCTTCCTCCTGCTGCGTTATCATGTTTATAAAGTTTACCGATGATAGATGTCTGCGACGCATTCTGAGACTGTTCCGCATTAGCATTGGCACTGCTTGTAGCCGTACAGTTGGAGAAACGCTTCCTTTCTATACTAAACTTACTCGATCGTTGTATAGCTATCACCATGTTGGCCATCGCCTGTAAGGGGTAAATAGTGAGATTCGTAAGATACTGATAAGAAACTCAGAATATATCTAGTATAATAATAATAAGTCTACATTTTTGACTATTTAGAAACATTGAAGTATTCAAAGTTTAACATCATTCGGTATTAAGTGCAGTTTATGTTGGTGTAACTATATACTTTGTTGGATATACGTGAACACCTCTCATCTGGACATAATGATCTTCATCACACCAAGCATTTATATTATTTGTTCTCTTACATATAGTAGTGTATAGTATAATGGCTTATGTATTGTAGTATTATTGGATTACAATGATAACATGTCACATCATATTTATACAGGTGTGTAGAGGTGGTTGAAAAAAAAAAGTATAGTGTGATATTTAGATTGTTTTAAGTGAACATTTATTTGTTTTTAATAAATAAATATTTGTCTTCTTTAAATAATAAAATATATAATTTCAATATTATTTAAAATTACTTATATATATAAAACATGTATTAAATATATTATATTATTATCATCCCATAATATAATTTTACTCTTTTAAATTAATCAATTAAAAGATAAGATATCATATATTAATGTTATGAGTAGGGTTGTGATTTAATCCAACATACTTATTTGTATACAATAAATGATTATGTAATAAATACTTAATTAAATATGTATAGAGAGTAGTGTGTCTCAGATTAGAACCTTTAGTTTCTTTTTGGCATTAGTGAATTCTCGTAGTTGAGTGTGGGCGCTAACAAGAGCCTCGGAGTTAGCCCCTCCCAGGATCCATGGGTGTTTCAGTGCTTGACTAGCGGTCAACCTCTTTTTTGGGTTCAGTACTAGTAGCCTCGATATCAAGTCCTACACATCGACGGAATGTATTATAAATAGGTATAGATATTTGTGTATGTGTGTTTCAAATAATTACCTAATAATATGTATTTTGTATTCTGTATTTAACTAACTAAATAATTACGCCAAAGTTCTATGGTTTATTACTATTAGAAGTAGGTTTATTACCTCTAGGTTCTTTCACAAATTTACTATTTCCTCTACAAGTTATTGATGAACACGAGATACAGAAGTATCTGGCGTGAACTCACAGTCTATAGATTATATCACTATTCTACTAATGTTATATCCTACATATATATTATATTAACCGCATTGGTTAAATGCTAGCAATGGTGCTTAGCAGGCCCGTAGCCAGAAATGTATACCAGGGGAGGCAAGGCCCAACACAATTTTAAAACTAAAATATAATGAATATAAACTAATATACTATAGTTATAATATCACTTCTAGTAATTAATTAGTATACTCTATTACTTATATTGACGCACAATGTGAATTACACAGGGTATAAATAAACAATACATACAAATAACATGTGCCTACACTGTGTACACTGTGCATATATATTATACACTATATAAATATAAATTTATATGTATATAATAAAATAACAAAAATAATTTAAATAAAATAAGTTTATATAATACACGTATAGCACGACGTTGTACATCAGGTTAATAGGTAAATTGTAATTTATTTGTATATACACAATAGTGAACAGCAATAGATATGTCTACTGAATACTAGCGAGTGAATTAAACATTTAGTCATGGAAAATTTAAGCTTATCACGAGATTTTCTAATATTTAATAGAAAATAGTTGTCAGTGAGTATCATGTTATTAATGTGTAGAGATTAGTCTATGTGAGAGGTTATAGTGAAACCAAGGGTTGGTATATATTGAGAAGATGGAAGATATAGTAGAAAAGGGTGAGTGATTGATAGAGGATAACTGGGTCTTGAGAATATGATAGTATCAGAGTTAGTCATATTTAAGGAAATAGAGGTATGATAGAACTAATGAGTTAGATCAATAATACAATTAAAAATAGTCGTTTGAATCAAACCAGAATCACTAGAACTAGGAAATGGCTATATATCTGAAGATCATAGACATAAAGATGATAGTTAATATTAGGATATTTGTGAAACATTTATTTTATAGGAAGAATATAAATAATGAACAATATAGGGCCTAGAACAGAGCAGTGTGGAACACCATGTACCAACACCTTAACATAAGGAGGAGACAACGAGGAGTTAATCTTCACAGATTTTCTAGATGAAACAAAAGACATAAACCAACTGTGGAATTAAACATGTAAACTAATTTCATTAAGTATAATATATTGTGGAAAAATATTGTGTATAAAGTATCCAAAGCACTAGATAAGTATAGTAGTATGATATAGCATGGGGCTTTATTATCAAGATATATAAGAATATCATTAATGATCAAAGTAAGGGCAGTTTCGGTACTACGATGAGGAAGATAAGCATTTTGATATTTATCAACAATAGCATTGGACATAATGTAATTAATTAGTGGACACAAATCGTTCTGAGGTCTTATTTATGGATGATAACCTGAATATTGGACGATAACTTGATAAATTAGATTGGTCAAGAGTCGTTTTTTTTAAATCAGAATAATCTATGAATATGTCATTGATTTATAGTAGAAAATAGATAATATAAGAGATCTGTGAATGATTTTAGTGATAATTCCAATAACATATTGTGATAATGAACGAAGTAAATTGAGTGGAATAGGATTAAGGGGTAATTAGTTTTCAAGGATGTCATCAAAGAGAGTACAATATGATGTTTGGGAAGCGAAAAATATGAACAGTGATTCTAGGTGGATGTTAAATTGAGATTGAGTCATGCCGAGTTGACATTTGGAAGTAAATTGATAATACTAGAAATGGTGTGTTGGAATAATTGGTAAACAAGGTACAAATAACTGAATCAGGTTGGTCAGGAAGATGATTGGTCTGGTTTTTACCTACTAAGGTGGAAGATAATTTATAAGCTTGCTTAGAAGATATTCCATAACTATATATAGTAGTATATTCCATAACTAGATATACCATAACTATAGTTATGGTACGGTATACCGAAAATATCAGTGACGTATGACGATTTGGTAGAGAGAAGTTTTTTCTTGTAAAGCGATCGAAAACTGTATAGGCAATAAGAACAGATTCAAGTTTAGAGAATGCATATTTACATTGTAGTCTACGAAGTAGTTGCCTCGGGCAGGGCCGGCTTAAGCATACTATGGGACCCGGGCAAAAAAAAACACATGGGCCCCATAATAATTTGTATAACATATTAATAGGGTCATTCTATCAATAACTAATATATGTATAAATGATATAGGTTATATTATTCTATGCATATTAACTGCCTGTGTGGCTCAGTAGCTAAGGCGTCAGACACACCCAGCAAACAGTAAGAGAAGCATAATAGCAGCATAACAGCAAATGCTAGAGCCTCAAATGTTTACATTGTGCTATTATGCTGCTATTAAATGTCTATTATGCTGCTATTATGCTATAATAGCAGCATAATAGCAGCATAATAGACATTTAAAATTAATAGCAGCATAATATCAGCATAATAGCAGCATAACAGCAGCATAACAGCAGCATAATATCATTACAAATTAATAGCAGCATAATAGACATTTAATAGCAGCATAATAGCACAATGTAAACATTTGAGGCTCTAGCATTTGCTGTTATGCTGCTATTATGCTGATCTTACTGTTTGCTGGGCACAAGCAGTAGGACACGGTTTGAGCCTCGTCCGGACCATTAATTAATTTTATAAAATGGGTCTTAAAATATTATTTAGAAGTGATCTTATATAATTGTGTATAAATAAATTATCGGCTCTCGTTAAAACCATGGATGCCTTAACACGAGAGCGGCTTCGGAGGGACATTAGAGCCATATATGGTTATAAGTGAAAACTTCATCTAAGTTCCTGGATGGGATGAAAGGATTCCACCAAATAAAAATAACAAATAACAAAAAAAAATGAATACAATTATGTACAAATATTTAAAATCTTTAAATTTTGAGTTTTATAAATGTTAGTTTTTCATTTATATTTACATGTTTCGTGTGAAGTAGGTGCCCTTTAAGATATTTATAATATATAGAGGTGGAACTCATTCACTCCATGGATGGACATATATAGTAAGGACATATATAGTAAGTTGAACCCTTACATTTATTGCAATATAATATTGTATAAGATAATAAATTAATTAATTAGTAAAAAATAAAAATGATATAAGTATAATTAAATATTTATATTACATGATTTCATCTCTAAAAAATGAGTAGTATGTATTAATAATAAATTTAATTAATTAGCTTTGATTATAAAGATAATGTATCCACACTTAAAAGTATTTATTATGTAAGAAAATGTCATAGAAAATTATTTATAAGTGTAAGTTTCGAGAAGCTTAAACTATTATCTCTCAAGTTTAATTATTTGCCATTAAATATAAGGTATATTCGGATGAAAATTTCTACATTTATATATATATATATATATATATATCCCACCATATATTGTATATAATAGTGTTTGGATAGTCCATTCCTTTGAGGTGTATATCAATACAGTATAATATATATTAAAAAAATGTTATATACCTACTTATCAATTAAATTGTCAAATATTGGTAGAAAATAGTTATTTTGAACTTGCATATGATGTAAATTCAATATTTGATCAAGTGATATCATTATACTAATTCTTTTGTAATTTGTTTTGTGTGTATACTCCAATACAATTCTCACAATAATTTATTTTCTAGCCTATATATTTAGAGAGTATATACATATTTTTTATTACCGCTATTATTTTCTCAATTGAACCTAATTGCAACACTTTCATGATCGACTTTATTCTACAAAGTTATTAGCTTCAAGTTTTTCATAATATTGAAGTATCAAATTCTTTCATTTTACTGAATAAATACATTGACTCTATTAATGTAATTTACGTAAAGTACATATATAATATCAGATATATATCATAGTTATATAACTTATGTAATAATAGGAAGTCCACAATTTAATGCACTATAGTTATTATATTATAATAGCATTAGCTTGTGATGACCATCTTATATTCGATAATACTTTTAATACAAAATAGTATAGGTGTACCTATCCTTTCTTTAATCTAGATGTTAAAATATTATATATTTAGGTTTGCTAAATAAACTATATTGATTTGGTATGAAACCAAAAATATTGCTGCAATTGTAGTTAATTCAACGGTATTTTTCCCAACCAGATGTAACAAAGGCGCAGCTCAGGGGGTCCGTATTGCCAATAGACTATGGTTTATTATGAAATATTTCATTTCATTTAATATTCCAGACATATTGCTGACATTGTCATAATCTTGAGCTCTATAATCTTTTATATTTATATTATTATTAAAAAATATTCTAATAAATTATTAGCTAAATATTTACAGTGTGATAATTAATCTCTAGGTAATGATTATATCCTATCCTTTTTCTCCCAATCTCATTCTTACATCAATAAATATTAAATAATCATACCTTACTTGGTATATATGATGACGATTGTTAACTGATCTATGTGATATATCTTGAGTTTAGTCTACTGATATACTATATACTATATAATATTTTGAATTTTTATTTCTTCAATAATTTATATCTCACCTGTTCTCATTTTAATATCGTCATTGTGGGCGTGTATATGTAAATATATATACGAGGGTGATTTCAATATAATAATTCATTTGTAAGTAGCCTACTAGTTAGCTAATTGCAAAAAAAAATCCTTTAGTTTTATATATATATATAATATCCTTTTCAATAAATATAAATATAATTTATATCTGTTAATATTCTAGTAAAAAGATAATAATTTAGAAATTTTTGTAAAATTCACTTTTCTCATATGCCTAAATAACTCATATTTAATTAATTTATTATATTATCTGTATTTGTTTAATTAAAATTAATAGTATATAAGAAAATAGAATGTATAAAAAATACTGTTTATACATTTTTTGTATTTAATAAATAGTAAAAAAATGTTTCTCAAATAATTTATGGGCCCCCCAAAATGTTGGGCCCCGGGCAATTGCCCGGTTTGCCCCCCCCTTGAGCCGGCCCTGGCCTCGGGTTAATAAGCTCAAAATTAAACTAGGGAAATTTATAATAAGTTCGTTGATAAGAGTAATTAAGGGTACACAAATATTAAGCGAATGAGATAATGCCAAATTAAAATAATCAAAAAGTGTAGAAAAATCAAATGATATAATGTTGTTAAGTTGATGGAATACACATTTAATACACATTGGTTTATCAATAGAGGAGATTTTCTGAAACGATCTATAGATCTATAGAACGATATATAGAAGGTCGATTAATTTGTATTACCGGCAAGTTATAATCAAGCAATACTTAAAAACAAGCAGGGGTCAGTTGGGATGATAGAGCAGAGTCATTAATAGTTAGCTTAGTCTCAGTAATAGCAGAAATAGAAAAATAGAATCAATAATTAATTGTGTAATCAAAGTAACTTTATTTCTTACTGATCTAGCATAGAGGAGTTTAAAAGAATACTTTTTAGGAGAGTGTACTGGTAGTAAATCAATAGTTGAATCTTTTGTATGCGATTCATAGAATAAATCATATGATTCGGAGCATTTATCAAACCATTTTCTTTTTCTATTGCGGAATTCCAATTTTAGTAATCACTTACTGTGAAATTACTATAATCTACAAATGGATATAAATTAAATTTGTTTTATTTTTTATATATATATATTATCGGTAAATCTTCTTATTTTATTTCCAAAAGATATTCCGGGTGCTCTACCACTTGTACGTTTAGGACAAACATTTCCGAGATAAGATGGACGATAATTTAAATTTATTTTTTCATATTTTGTAGTGTTATTATTTGGGGTTGGTTGGATATTTTATTCTGTTACAGCTATTCTGTTAACTAGATCTATTAACTCGTCTGCTCCTATTTTAGTTAGAAAACCAAATAGATTTTTGTTGTTTGCCATGATAGGGTAACTATTAATTAATTACAATTAAATTATTAAAATTTATTTTAATATTTATCATAATTTTAGAAAATATTTTATAAAACCTGAATTGGATCCTCACTAGTATGTCTATGACAAAATATATACATTCTAATAAACAAATATAATATAAATAAAATTATAAAATAAAAATATAAATATAATTGAATATCTAGTAAATACTATATACAAAAAACTTAATGTGAAACAAGTTTTAGGGGCCTACCTGATCTCAAGGGGGGCTTATCTCAGGAGGGCTTTGCCCCCGCAGATCCCCCGTGGCTATTTCTGCTTAGTGTTTTAAATCCACTAATCGATATTTTATTAGGAGTTCAAATCCATTTGGTTACAAAAATTGGATTTACTTTGAAATAAATTCTAAGCGGAAAATTAAAGAAACAATATTAATTACAATAATTTTAGTGATCACTATATATTTAACATCTGACTTACTTAAACCGACATCAGTATATTACCTATACATTTAACATCTCAGATAACAGTAATAGCCTCATACTAGCATAACTAATAGCCTAAAATATTTACATCGTGCAATTATGCTGCCATTAGTTTGCCATTAAACGTCTATTATGCTGCTATTAATTTGTAATGCTATAATGCTGCTATTATGTTAATATTATAATAACAGCAGCATAATATCATACACAATTAATAGCAGCATAATATACTTTTAATAGCAGCATAATAGCATTACAAATTAATAGCATCATAATAGACTTGTAATGGAAACATAATAGCACAATGTAAACATTTGAGGCTATTATTTATGATATTATGAGGCTATTACTGTTAGCTGGGAAAAATTACCCTTTTATCAATGATAAGTTACAATATAAATGAAATAATATATATATTCATAACACAATTAAAATAAATAAATATATATATATATAGCCTATATGTATAGCATATATGATATAGGTATTTATATTATGTTAGTAGTAACCTTAGCAGTTAAGCTGACATCTTTCCACCATTGTTCGTGGAATGTGTAGTCGCACCTCAGGATCCTTCTGTAGACGTTAATCTCCTTCTTGTCATAGAAAGGTTCATAACCGCACAGACTATGAAGTGTTGGGTGTATATTGGGGTTAGTATTGGTAACATAGACAACGGTTATGAAGATGCTAACAGTATGTAGCATACGACACCTACTGCCCACATGTCCACGGCTTTCGAGTATTTAATTTCTTTTAATACTTCGGGTGCTAGTTATAAATATTAAATTAATAATAGTATAAATAGTAGATATTTATTTGTATATTATTATATTTGTATTTTTTATATATAGGAAAACATTAATAATATAATTATACCATATTAATAAATAATAATATTAGATATTTAACAAACCACAATATCCAGGGGTTCCACATACAGTTTTTAAAAGTATAGATTTGTTAGTTAATTTTGCCAAACCAAAGTCCGCTACATTATTTATTATTGTGAATGTAATTGTTGTTGTATTATTTGTTATACGTTATCGTATAGGTATCGTTATCGTATACAACTAGTTTATTATTATAATAACTATTGAAACCTATTTTTAACGTTGAATCTTCTCTATTATTCGCAAACAATAGATTTTCAGGCTATAATAATTTGATAATTTAGTTTAATAAATTTAATATTATACATTAATAAATATAGATAATAATCTACAACAAATAATATACGGATATTTACCTTGATATCTCTATGTACGAAGTCCTTACTGTGTAGATACTGTGATATTATAGTAGATTAGCAATCGTTATTAATCACAGAAATGGAGTGGATGATTATTCTAACCTGTACGCCTTCAAGGATCTGATGGATGCATTTCGCGGCATCTTTCTCCGTGTAGTACCCCCTCTCCACGATTCTGTGCAACGAAATATAATCAATGCATTCACGCATTAGTGGTTAATTATATAAGTGCGCTTGTGTATGTATGTGAATGTGTGATGTAAATGTGTATGCCTATGTGTGAGCGCATTCTAACCTATCGAATAACTCTCCTCCGTTCACTAGTTCCAGTATGATGTACATCACGGTTGAGGTTTCAAATACTTCCTTAAGTCTTATCTATTATATATAGGTGTGTATGTATCTGGGTGAGGTATGTGAGTATATTGTTATCTTTGTTATCATACGAACGATATTTGGATGGTCTAGTTTGATTAGAACACCTATTTCCGATAATACATTCTGCCTATTTCCCTGAATAAGCAAATCATATAAAATATTAAATATATTAGCTTATCTATAATATTATTATAATAATTCATATGATAAGTATTATCGCCGCACGCTAAACTATCAACAACAAACCTTCTTTAATACGATCTTAGCGGCCCATGTTTTACCCGTGTTTCTTTCTTTACAGATGTATACTTCACATGTACTTCCACTATGTGATTAATAATAATTGTTATATTATAGATTGATTATAAATTATAAATTATAATTTATAATATAGTAGGCTATAGTATATTAGGTAATGTAGCAATAAGAGTATAGTATATCTATTACTCAAGTAGAGTAAAACATAATTATAAATATTGAAAATATAAATAAATTATTTAGTTGTTATTGTTATACTAAGTTAGTGCTTTGTTATGAATAAATTGTTTTCTATAATTAAATCTTTGTTTACATCTACGTTGTTAACCTTGTAACCTTGTAACCAATTTGTTTAGACACTGCGATCAACATCAGTAATGAGTTTTCGGCGGTGTATCGTATATTAATTATTATAAGCTATATTAAATAGAGGTGTTTTCAATTTGACTTTAAAGGTGTGGTCAGAAACTATAGATCTAATTGAGTGAGGTAGGGAGTTCCATAGTTTAGGTGAAATTATAGAAAAAGAAGATTCCTGTTTTTTATTAAGTGATAAAGTTATTGGTATATTTAGTTTGTATTTATGTATTGTTCGTTGTGGTCGGGATGACTTGTAGTTCGTAAGTAGTTCAGTAAGATAGTCAGGTTTATTATTATGGGTGGCATAGTGGGTCAGTAGGAGTAATTTGTATTGTATGCGGTAAGGGATGGGTAACCAGTGAATGTATTTCATATAAGGTGTGATATGTTGTCTTGAGTATTTTGTTATCCTGAAAATGGTTCTGATAGCTCTATATTGTAATTTAGTGAGCATTTTGATAGTATGTGCTGGGAGTGAATTTAAAGTAGAGTTACAGTAGTCAAGTCGGGGCAGTATTAAGGAAGTAACTAGTAGTTTGGCAAGTTCAGTAGTTATAGAAGGTCTAATAAGTCGGATCGTATGTAAGGTGTAATTAATGGACTTCGATATATTAGTTATATGTGTTAGATAAGACAGCTTTTGGTCAAGTGTGAGGCCGAGGTTTTTAGCTTGGCTAGAGTATTCTATAATGTGATTATTAATAATAATAGGTGGTATGGAATGATGTCATGGGGATGTATTTATTAATAAAGCTTTTGTTTAAGGCTATTCAATAGTAGGGAGTTATTTGAAAGCCATTTACTAATGTCATTAATGCATTTATTTATAGTATTTATGTTATTGATTGGGTCAGGTAAATTACATTATAGCTGTAAGTCATTCGCATATGAGTGAAAGTTTATATTGATCACACTACAAGTATAATACCGGGCAACGCCGGTGTCATATAATACATCGTCCCCATCCCAAAAATCGTCCCCGATTGTCACGTGACAACAAAATCGATGATATTTCACAAATATACATACGAATCGCTTCAAATTTAAACCACATATAACTAGTATGTATATACACACAAGTGGGAAAAATCAACGTCTAATTATGCTTTAAAATAAAGTAATACTCAAATATATAAAGTAGAATGGAGATTACTTTAAAAATACCAGATTAAACGATAATAAATTAATATTTTAAAATTCTGAATCGACAGAAGTTATTATTTTCCAATTCTAGGTCTAATATTAATACTAATACCTATAAAATCGTATTCTAAAATTGTCTATGTACTATTTTAATTAAAAAACATTATACGCATTTTCAGTTAATTATTGAAATAGTTGTAATTTGAATTTAATGCGGGTGTTGAGCGCGCGACACCCGCATTAAGTTATAAATAGAGTATAGGTAACGCCCTTTGGTAAAGGTTTATATTAACGAATATGTCACGTGACAATCGGGGACGATTTTTGGGTTGGGGACGATGTATTATATGACACCGGGACGTAGCCAGCTATTATATATATATATATATATATAAAATAAACATCATTTATTTTAGTTCTTATTGGATTTTAAATAATCACAGATTCATTAATTTTCTAACTCCTTATTTGCATTCCAATATCAATACTTTTTGAAATGTATATTAATTCTATAAGGATTACAATTACACTAAATTTAAATTAATCTAATTAAAATAAATTAAACTAATCAAGATATTCATAAAAAAATCCCATATATCCTAAATTGTATAGTTGAAAAAATTGTATGTAAATTGTTATAGGGGAAAGTAACCGAATACGGACAGTGCCCGAATATGGACACTCTATATATCTCAGAAACCATAAATCCTATAGGATGTGTATACACAAAAATGTGTAATGAATAAAATATTCATAATTATATAAATAGTCTAAAAAAACATTTTTTATTTTTAATTATTCAAAATATTGCTGATATATACGATAAACTGATTTTTTTATTACGTTTTTAAATTTATGAAAAAAAATTTCAACTTAAAACCTTATCAAGAATATACAAATGTATCGATAATAAATATAATACTATAGTATTATTAATATATATATATATTATTAAAAAATAAATCATTCTAAAAATTATATATATGATTTCTATATTTGTTATCAAATATACATTACGTTATAAGCACATATCCATAGGTCATATAAGTCCCTAATACGGACACTATAGATGTATTAATACGGACACCCTATAACAAATCAGCGCGCAGCGTATGAACTATTCTGATTTTCATAAAAATCGCGTGCGTTATAATATTAATACCACCAATAAAACTAAATCTAAAAATGTTATTATTTAGACACTTAAATTGTATTATTAATTAAAAAATAATAAAAATAAATAAATTATTAACTAGTTAAATTATGATAAATTATTCATAACATTAATTATATAAATAATGTAATTGTGATTTGTCTGATTGATTCATCAATAATATATAGTTTATCTAGTGGTATATAGGGTGTCCGTATTATAATACAGGATGTCCGTATTAGGACATGGGTACCGAATACGGACACCCCCGTTATCTATGGAATTAAAAGATTAAATACAATTTTAAAATCACAATAATATCTATAATCATATAATATTAATATATTGTAATTTTTGAATAAAAATAATGAGTCATAAAATGTTAAGACCATTTATTGTTAAAGTGTCCGTATTATGTTACTTTCCCCTATATTGTATAAGTTATACAGTATAACATACATTATATTGTCACCATGTTTTAGTAAAATATGCACTACTCTTAAATAGATATCGTAAACACCAACCATAGAGAGACTCGAGATCTATATGACACCAACATATGGGAAATCCCCTCAATAATTATTAATATCAAATATATACTAGTATATATTTCCCTTGGACCTAACAGTTGGTAACAACGATGTATAATCCCCAAGTAAAGGAAACAGAGTTAAGTCTAGGATAGACAATAATGTCCCGGAAAGTTTTAGGCCAAGGAATCAATGTAATTAAGTAGACAAAAAATGAATCATAGAACTGGAGCCGGTGCTAGCTCTCGATGTTAGAAGGTTCGAGGATTCACCAGCAACACGCCTCGCCGAGTGGCTGAGATATCGTGGTATAAGTGATCCCACAAAGAAAATTACCCGCCCATAAAAAATAACATAGTGACAGCGGCAACTTTTAAAAAGTCTATTATATTCGTATATTAATCAACAATTGTTGAATAATAATTTAACAATTTAGAAAAATTATTTAAAATATTTTTCGCATAATTTATTTATATTACTGATAAATATTATTATAATATAGTTTATATTGTATAATATTAATATTATTAACATTCAATTCATATTTAATTCACATATATTCTTATATATTGATATTTTATGTTAAATACAATTTTAAATTACAATTTTAAGTGAATTTAAATTTGTATTGAAAATATGATGTAAATGACAAACTTGACAAACACAATGGCGGATTGTCATTCAAATTGGTGAACAAACTTGATCTCCAATAGCAGTATACCAAATTATAATATCTATGAGTATTTCCCTTACCTATGATTACAGAATAAACCAAGTAATAACATCTCGCCAATAAGATATCACTTTATTCTAAAAAGAAATTGACAATACAGAAATGACAATTGTCATTAGTCCTACATATACTATATTACCTATTATCCCCGACTTATGACAACACTGTCTACTGTATATATTCTACTAGTATTAACCAGGGTATAGCCAGTACTATAGTTACTACTTATATAAGTCACCTTACTTCATTCAATATATTTATTTTATTAATATATTTATTTTCCTACGTGAAGTAGTGATACGAATGCGTTTTAACTTCTGGCTTATTGAAGTTCTATTAACATTATTAACATATGTTTATTATTTATGGTAATCACTTTATAACGTCATATCATTCGCCTTCATTCGCTGATTATGTCATATCTATATCTTAATTTTTAAGTTGTATTATCATCTATTCTTTTCCACATAACAATTATAAATCATATAAATCATGTAAACTGCATTACATTGTACGCTCAATAATGTACATGAACATAACCATGTGAATATGAATCATGCAGTTATACATTTACCTATATTACTATTATCATATCTAGGTTTGAACACAAGTACTATGGTATGAGTAGAGATTATCGATAAATCATAGTATAAGCTCTGAAATATAATTTACGGTAACTGTAAAACGTTTTAATTTCTTTAATTTTTTAAATTTCGTATTATTCATTGTTTATTTCTATAACGTATGTTATCGTTAATAGTTATACTTTATACTTTCGATTATATTTTCGACTATGTATTTGCTTAAATAAATTATAAATCAATCAATGTACAGAAGATAAAATATATTATATAAATATATCAGAAAATTAGACCGCCAAAACAATTAGATGACATTAGGTTTACAGTAAAATTACTGCTAATAATATGTAAGTAATTGTATTTGTGTAGGATGTGGCATATAATTAATAATCATCTTATAATTAATAACAAAATAAAGTTAAAAACATAATTACAACTACAAATAAACTAAAAATATACAAAATTGATAATAGAAATAAGGTTAGATAAATAAATCTATATAACATAATACAAGTAGGATTATATTAGCCAAGAAAACCCAACTATGCAATTAAACCAAACAACACCAGGGTTAAAGTACCTGAATATAATATATCGGATGTTAGAGAGATTTCAACAACAACAAATCAGTTTGACGGTTTATCTCCAAACCCGGAAGGAAGGGATAGACTCGATATCAATGACATTCCGATAAAACTGCTCAGCTGCAAGCAGTATATAAATATAGCAACAATGAACGTCAGAACATTAAGAAAAACAACAAAAAGACAAGAAATAGCAGAATTGGCATCTAAATTTCAGATTAGTATACTTGGTTTAATCGATCATAAAATTGTACACGACGATGATGAAACAAAGATTGAAAAATATGGTGAATATACCATGATTACAACATCAGCTTGGAGAAACAAGAATAATGCCTCATCCGGAGGAATCGGTTTATTATTGAACAAAACTAGTTTAATTTTAAAGTTAATTTTAACCGTTGGATTAATTTTACGTGGTTTAATAATAAAGTTTTTTTGTGGGTTAAAATTAACCCAATGGTTAACCCACGAAAGGGTTAAACTCACTTACAACAATAGTCAAATGGAATAATCGTATTTTAATCATTCATGGAAATCCTAGTCTACAATTATCATACATTACTCGCCCTGTGAAGGAAGTGAATATGCTCAAGGACACTACGATGAACTTACGAAAGAAACTGTCTCTATACCTAAACACAATTTTCTAATCGTTATGGGAGATTTCAATGCTCATTTTGCCACATCTAGTGAAACCATCCATTTTTATCATGATAAAACAAATTTAAATGGACAACTTTGTAAAGACTTTGCACAAGAAACTGATCTATTAATAACCAATACTCACTATAAAAAGAGAAAAGGAAAACTATGGACATTTATGTCAGATTGTACCGGAAATAAGACTCAAGTTGATTATATAATGATACGTACAAAATGGAGAAATAGTTCTATAAACTGTGAAGCATATAATAGTTTTAGCAGTATAGGTTCTGACCATAGAATTCTGAATTCCAATATTAAATTAAGTTTTAGATCACAAAAGAAGAAAAATTCAATACCAATGTATAACTGGTCAGTACTTAAGAATAAAAACAGAGCTACAGAATACAGTGACATAGTTACAAAGAGATATAACCAACTTAATATTTCCAATGAAGATGAAATTAAAGACATATCTTTAACATATGGTAATTTTATTCTTGCAAATCAAGAAGCATGTAAATCTCTATTACCAAAGAAGCGAAAACTTGATAAAAATCCATCTCGACATCCAGATATTGCAATACCTCGTGATAATGTAAATGAAGCTTATACAAAGTATGTATTATCAAATACAGAAGAAAAGTATGAAATGTTTCAAGAAACCAAGAGAAAACTACAGGAAGCATATGATAAGATAGAAAGTGATGACCTCGAGAAAACAGTTTATGATATTGAAAATTCGAATAAATTAAGACAACATGCCAAATGTTGGCAACTAATCAATGATATAACTGGTCGTAAAACTACCAAAAAAGGAATAATTAAAGCCAGTAATAACTAAGATAGAATCAATAAATGGTTTACTCATTTTAAAAATTTACTCGGCAATAATAATTCTGAAGAAGAAATTGATGATTTTGAATCAGAAATTGTAATTAAACATACAGAAATATTTACCAACGCTTTTACAAAAGACGAATATCTAATGGTAAAGAATAATCTAGTAGATGGAAAAACAGTAGGACCTGATGGTGTTGCTGAAGCTTTCAAATATTGTAAATTTGACGATATCCTTCTAGAATATGCAAATAAAATTTTACTTGAAAAGCAAAAACCTATTCAATGGTCTACTTGTCAAATAATGCCAATACCAAAATCAGGTAATCTTAATAAAGTCGACAATTATAGAGGAATTGCTATATCTGTTATTGCTCTAAAAATAACTAATAAGATGATACTTAA
Organism: Osedax fenrisi; assembly: GCA_964019155.1. Classification (NCBI taxonomy): domain Eukaryota; kingdom Metazoa; phylum Annelida; class Polychaeta; order Sabellida; family Siboglinidae; genus Osedax; species Osedax fenrisi. The sequence goes on along the minus strand of OZ025239.1, from coordinate 63,913,350 downwards.
TAGAATTCAGCCAATTATAGATCCCCTTCTCCGGCATAACCAAAATGGTTTCCGTCCCAGAAGATCAACTACTACCCATATACTAGCACTGCGAAGATTAATAGAAGGTATCAAAGAAAAGAATCTAAAAGCAATCATTACTTTTGTTGACTTTAAGAAAGCTTTCGATACTATAAATAGAAATAATATGTTCAAAATACTCTTGGCTTACGGAATTCCCACTATTATCGTAGAAGCAATAGAAACATTATACAAAGGAACCAAAGCGAAAGTACTAACACCTGATGGATAAACCAAATCGTTTAATATAACTACTGGAGTTCTACAAGGTGATACGCTGGCCCCCTTTCTGTTTATAATAGTGCTTGACTATGCAATGCGAATGGCTGTGAAAGGAAAACAGTTAGATCTTGGTTTTGAACTAACTAGGAAACAGAGTCGTAGGGTACCAGCAAAAGTGATTACAGATCTAAGCTATGCAGATGATATTGCTTTAATATCACAAGATATTGAGCAGGCTCAAGAATTACTATCAAATGTAGAAACCCAAGCTTTAAAATTAGGTTTAAAAATAAACTCAAGAAAAACTGAAATAATGGCTTTTTCTCAAAGTGAACCAATAAATATCCACTCATTACTAAATGAAGATATTAAAGTAGTAAATAACTTTAAATACTTGGGTGCATGGATGAGTAGCTCATCAAAAGACTTTGAGATCCGAAAGGCACTAGCTTGGCAGGCATGTCACAAGTTGAAAAAACTCTGGAATTCCAAGTTAAAAAGAAAACTAAAGATTAGGACTTTTCAAGCCACTATTGAAAGTATCCTACTATATGGCAGTGAGACTTGGACGATCGATAAATCACTTGAACGGAGAATAAATGATGCTATACAAGGTTATTAAGAATGATTCTGAATGTATCATGGAGAGACCATATAACAAATGTTGAACTCTATAAAGAACTACCAAAAATTACCGATATTATAACTACTCGTCGTCTGCGAATAGCAGGTCACTGCATCCGACACGACGATGAAGTAGCTCATGATCTGATTTTATGGCAACCAACGTCTGGAAAAAGCAACAGAGGAAGAAAAGCTGTGACGTACATTGATAATTTAAAAAAGGATACTGGACTAGATGATGTGAATGAAATACGTAATGTTATGATGATTCGTGATGATTGGAAGAAAATTGTAAAGGGTCGAACGGGAGTTCGACATAAGTAAGTAAGTAAGGATTATATGCCTATATATTATTATAAATACAATTAATAATCTAATGTATCAGAATGAGTTATGTTTTTATATTAAATGTATAGGTAATAATAGGTATAATAATAGGTAAGATTAAATATATATATACAGCTAAAATGAAATACATTATTTTAGCATTTAATTAACTTTTAATATATTTACAAAATGAAGGAAATTACACTATTTTTAATATACCGGGATTTGAATCATTGAAAAGTCTTTAGTTTACTAGTCTTTAATATCATATATGATATTAATGAATTATTCGTATAATTATATTTGTAATATGATTGTTTCAATTCAAATTTAAGTCTTAAAGTTTATTTACACTTCTGGATGTAATGCAGCTAACAAAAATTAGAAAAAGCAAAGCAAAGCAAACCAAATAAATCAAACAACCCCAAAATAGCAAACCGTAATTATATATTTATTAAATTTGAATATTTAGACAATTACAATAATATATATATATATATATATATATATATATATATATATGTATCACCGTATATCATATGTTAAATGAATATATAGCACATGTAGGTAATTACCTAGTTTTAATGTTTTAAGTTTTAATTAATGTTAACATACTATATATTTGTATATACATATATATATATATATATATATATATATATATATATATATATATATGTATATATATGTATAACTGCCTGTGTGGCTCAGTGGCTAAGGCGTCAGACACACAAGCAGTAGGACACGGGTTCCACCCTCGTCATATCGGACCATTAATTAATTTTATAAAATGGGTCTTAAAATATTATTTAGAAGTGATCTTATATAATTGTGTATAAATAAATGATCGGCTCTCGTTAAAACCATGGATGCCTTAACATGAGAGCGGCTTCGAAGGGACATTAGAGCCATATATGGTTATAAGTGAAAACTTCATCTAAGTTCCTGGATGGGATGAAAGGACTCCACCAAATAAAAATAACAATAACAATATATATATATATATTATAGTTTATGTATATATGCATACGTATTACTTTCATTTACATATTTAAATATTCGAATATTCGAATATTTAATATTTACAGGACTTCTATATTTAATTATCCACGCTCACATAATAAATGAAAATGATCTTGGCGGATAACTTAGATAGACCTGTCGGGCAATTCCCGTCTAATGTGATTGCCAGTACTATTTGACTTTATAATTCACTTTTTAAATAAATGAACAACAATTATGCAAATACAATTAAATATTACATAGAGTGCAAGTGATATTTATATAGTATATAGAGAGATAGCGCTAATGTATATTATATTTACATTTAGGTTACCTAATAATTGCTTAATATAGTTTGAATATGTTTTAATTTATATATATATATATTGCACCTAAAAACATATACTTTTAATTACTTTGAACTTATCACATATGACATGACTTATCATATAACGAGTCATATTTACAGTGTAATATTTACAAATATGTGTTAATTAACAAGGATATCATTATGTTATGTATATATTAACAGATATCAATGATATTTGCGTATGAATATACGTGGGTAAATTAGTAGTGGAAGGAGTAATATTTGGAGTGGTGATATTTGGAGTAGTGGTAGTGGGATGAGTAATAGCAAGAGTAGTTTTATGTGTACGATATGGTTTAACTGTAATTGTGTTGGCTAACCTTCCGAGTTTCTTTCCAAGACTGTATACCTCCTCAAAATGACGGAACTTCTCGCTCTCCTGCAACCAATAGTTTCCTTCGAGGTGATGTTCCTCAGCCGGTCTATTCACAACTGGTGGCATCTTAGATTAGGTTACGAGAAGGTCGTCCAGAGTTTGGTGTACGGGTCTTGCGTACTAGTGCTATACTTATCGTTTACTCGCTGTATCGAGGTTTCGCTAAAGGTATCGGCGCCGCTTTAATTCGTTGTTTATTATTCAATTGTGTTTTTAGCGAACCGCGCTTAAATAATAATGTTTTTAAATAAAATTTGAGTTTTATTTCAATGTATTCGAAAAATTTATTAAATTTATTTTTCAACTAATTTTCTATATAAATATCACAAATCGTTGTTATTATTAGATATGTTTATGTATACCTATAGGCACTGTATATATATTATATATATATATATATATATATATATATATATATAAACAATGGTGCTGATAAACTACATATCGGCGATATGATATCGTATGTAATTATGTATTTCTTATTTGCAATGTATAACCTGAATCTACTCCTAACGCACGCCGTGAGTCGCACGGTTTCTTCTTCTTCTTCTTCTTCTTCTTCTTCTTCTTCTTCTTCTTCTTCTTCTTCTTCTTCATCTCTCAAACATAATATATATAAATGTATAATGTATATTTTACATTTATTAAGGGGATGGCACACGACGCCCGCCTCTCTATGTATAGAGATAGCAAATAATGGGTCTACGCAAAACTAGGCGCACATATTTCTATTCATTGAATTGAGCTAATTGTTGTTATATTCTATTCATTAAATGTATACACATACTATTACAGGACGTAATTTTTATAATATATATTATATAACATATATATATATATATTCACACATTTTAATTTTTTAATTTACGGAATTTCTATAGAAATTGTTATTTTTTGCAACTATACATATACAAATTTAGAAAATTACCCCTGTAATAGTATTCATATATATGTTATTTATATAATGCAATACAAATTAGTAGAATAATTATACTAGTTTTTGTTATACCTAAGTTTATACACACATATCTAGCGCGAAATAATTAATCTGAGAAAACAGCATTTGAAAGTTGAAAGTATACATATCTATTGATAATTATTATAATATAACAATTTAGAAATCAATTTTATGGCATTTCTAGATTGAATTCGCAGCTGATATTTATACAGATACTAAAACACACTACATTTATTAATATTATGAAATAAAAAATAAATACAAAATCATTTTTTTTTTATCATTTTGAACACTAGGACCGACCCTTAAATTAATTCCGATACTTCATATATGATATGAATACCTATATAGGATATATGATATACCTACCTTATATTAATTATGGTATACTGGTAGTGGCTAGTATATTATACTATACTATAGTATATATTTCAATTGAAACTCCAACCCAAAATTATATCGACATTCAATATCAAACTCAAAATTGCTCAGACCAAGATACACCCCACAGTTATACTGACCTTCAATCAATATCCCAAATGCAAGTCAATACCGTCATTAAATCTCCAAGCCAAAATCACACATACATTCAATATCAATCTCACAATTGCTCCGACCTTCAAACCCAAACCCACACCAACCTTCAATCAACATCCCAAATGCAAGTCAATACCGTCTTTCAATCTCCAAACCAAAATCACATAGACATTCAAAATCAATCTCAAAATTGCTCCGACCTTCAAACTCAAACCTCACACTAAGTTTCAATCAACATCCCAAATGCAAGTAAACATAAATGAAACACGTTCCACGCATACGAAGCTATCATCTGATGATGTATTCGCTTATTGGTTAGTAAATTTAATTATTATTTAATTAATAACTTTGATTTGATTTTTAGCCTTCCTAAATTTACTGCGTCAACAATAATATTGATGCAGACTCAAACTTCTGAGAGAGATTTCCTCCCCGGGACTACTAATAGGAATATTGTATTACAAGAAATATGGGCAGACTTGCAAAGACGAAATATTATGTTAATATTTTATTTATTTGTCCTGAAAATTGTAATTAGGTATACAATTATTATAAGGTATACAATTATTTATACATATGGTATTCAATTATACAGATATATATATCTCGTAAAGGCTATTCAAAATTAATGGATACATTAATTTTATTAATCTATAGATATTCTTTTGTAGGAGATGAGTATTCAAAGGTTTGTAAGAAATTTAATATTTATATATTTATAAATCAATGGTCATTTAGAAAAGTTGGAAACAATCTTTGCAAAATAGAATTAAGAATTCGAAACTAAAATACGGTAAATAATGAACAAATTGAAATTTACAAAAAAAAAATATGGTCGTCAAGGTAATTATATATATATATATATATATTATTAACATATGTTATATCATACATATCCTATACATATAGGAATTAGCGGAAGGAAGTTAAAATCTGTATATGTTAAAGCTGCATCATTAATAGGCGTTAAAAGAAACAAACTTGTAAATACGACAATCTATACCGAAGAAGAAGTTGATGAGGCAATTAAAACTATAAATGCTGAAATGATGTTAAAATATCCAGATATTGCTAAGTTAAAGTTATATTATATAAAGTTTATTTTATATTTTAATTTGTTCATAGATTGGTTTAATTTTATATTTGACAAAATATTACATAACAAATTCAAATACAATATTGTTAGATATAGTTAGATATAGTTATATAAATTATATTACATTTATAAAATTATATTATTAATTATTTTAATTTGTTTGTATATATATAATATACACTTTTATTCTGAAAAGGAATGCAATGAATATCACTAGTGTAAGGAGGGAAGATGTGGTAGCTATTGGCAAACTAATATATAATTTTCCAGCTTTGAAAAATCCAGAAATTATTAGTTATTGTTTAAAAATTGTTTAAGTTTTACATTCAATAATATTAAATTTCATTAGATATTATCATAACATATCCGTTTATATGAAACTAATAAAAACTCTAACAACAAATTCGGAAACATGATATATCTTATTCGCATTACCTCAAAGCTAATTAAATATGCAAAATACAAGACAACTGAATATGCTACTGATTACCAAAGATATTTAAATAATATTTACTGCCGTATTTCTATCAGTATATATCAAAAATATTACTGATGATTCGAAAATACCAAATTTTGTTAAAGGAATTGCGCGAAAGTTATTTTAAATAAATATTGTCACTTATATTTTTTATTCTATCTAGATAAATATTTATATAATTAGTTATTTATAAAAATCTTCTTATACAACTAATTATATATATATACAAAAAGCATATATTATTGTTATTGTTATTGTAAAAATTAATTAATGGTCCGGACGAGGTTCGAACTCGTGTCATGCTGCTTGTGTGGCTGACGCCTTAGCCATGGCTAGTGCACTGAGCCACACATGCAGTTTTATAATATAGGTTGAGCCTATAGATTTATATAAATTATATACTGATAAATAATTGTATAATTGTTATACTAACTTATTTTATACCACGTCACATAACATAAATACTTATATATAATGTAAAAGCATAGATTTTCGTATAGTGATATATATGTATATATATATAATACCACCAATATTTGCATTAGTGACTGCTCCAGCTGAACTCTCATCCAAGATAACCATGACACCCTTCCACTCATCAAATATGTTGTGATATGGGCGCATATATATATCTGTTTAAAAATACACTTTCTGTGAAGTACATTGGTACACACAAATAACAATAAATATAAACATGGGTTCATAATATAGATTATATTATATATAATATAAAGAGAATATAAAGAATGTTCATCAGTATGTAGAGTCTAATGAACGTTTATACAAAAACGTTCATTATAATATAGAGTATAATGAACGTTACAAAAGGTTCTCTATTTCGACCACCCAATAAACGTTTAGTTTTTACTGCAGTATACTGCACACATGTGTAATAACTATAGTATCCATGTCCACTATGGTATACCAGTATATTATGATTAATATTAGGTATTATATCTATATATATAAACTAGTTTATAGTTAAATATAGTTACTCTGAACCAATATATATATTATTAATAAAGATTGTGAGATTATAATAGGATTATATTTGTAAATATAAGGATTGGTAGCCTACCTAACATAATTTATTTGTTAATTCAAATACTCTTAATAAATCGCAATAAATAAAATATCCATAATGCACTTATACGATAATATGACCTTGCTGACATTAACATTTATAATTTGGTAGTTATTTACAACATAAATCTGAAAATTATTATTACAGAATTCTAGCTTTAGATTTAGCTTTAGCTTTAAAGCTACATGAAATACCAGAAGAATACTTTATATGGATAAATTGAAATATATAGTAGAAACTATATCAGAACTAGAAATAAAATATTGGACTCTAGATCTAAATATACTCAATGTAAACACAGCATAATAACACAGATATTTCCTATATATACCCCTATCGATTGGGATCAAACTGGATAACATATTATCTGCAGTTGAAGCTCTATCTGAACCCATCAAGGAAGTAAATTCATCTCAAAAAATGACATACGCAAAAATCCTCCAAAAAACTGACGATCTTTCTGCTATAGTAACTAAGGTATGTGACGCTGCCACCACCCAATCTGAACCAACTGAACCTACTGCACTGATTAAAAACACCATCGACCTAGCACTTACTAAACAGTCTCTTAGAGCTTTTGACATTTCGCGCCGTGACCTAAATCACATTGTACGCGGCATTGCTGACGATGCCAACCTTGATGACTACATAGCTTTGCTATTCAATGACACTCTTCACTGCCCCATACCAACTAAATACACTAAACTAGGACATACTAATACTAAATTTCCAGTGAGTAGTAGACTTGTAAAAATTACTTATAAATCACTCGCGGATAAGCAAACTGTCCAGGACAATCTTAGACTCCTAAAAGACTCCGACCATATGTCCCTACGTTTCTCTGACGACTACAACCCAGACCAACTTGCCGAACTGAACGCTAAATATAAAGAAGCGAGGGCACTAAACGATGCCAATGCCGACATATCTATACGTCACTGCGTACGAGGATCACCCTCAAAAAACCTTCATATCCTAAAACTCAAAATAACACCCTAATCACACTACCACCTGTGAACACACCAACGCCATCTCATATGCCGCGCATGACCCTAATAAATGCCCGATCGCTATCTAATAAAATCGACATGATTAACGACTTCGTTGACACTAACTCCATCGATATCCTCGCCATCACTGAAACATGGCTCCAAAAAGACGACCGGGCCCTCATATCCCAGCTGGAAAGAAACTCCTTCAACTTTAACCATACACCAAGATCATCCTCTGCCAGTGGCAAAGGCCGTGGAGGCGGGGTAGCACTAATTGTCAAGAAATTCATCAAACTTACTAAACAACAACACCATACCGAATCTCACAGTTCCGGTGAATTTCTACACTGCTGCTTCTCTAGTGATTCGACCCACTTTGAAATTATGGTCATCTACAGATCCCCATCCTATCATATCTCCCCCTTCATCAACGAGTTCTCAGAATTCATTTCTGATATTCACACCGACAACACCATTATTGTGGGTGATTTCAACATTCACGTCAACAATAATAACCACGACACCACTACTTTCTTTGAAACACTAGACTCCTACTCCCTCATACAACACTGTGATTTCAGTACGCATAATCAAGGAAACACCCTTGATCTCGTCATTACCAAGTCACATAAGCCACTTTTCATTTCAAAACCTACCAAATCCACGCTTATTACTGATCACTATGCCATTAATTTCAATCTTATGACAAAACGACCACCGCCCAGACCTCGGAAAATGATTACTTTTCGGCCAACTAGTACTGTTGGTACTGATTCATTTGTCGACCACTTTACGACTCTAGTACTAAACTCACACTCACCCACCCCTGACTTTGACACACTTAATAACTGCCTTGTGGAAATGATTAACACCCTATCACCGATGAAAACTATCAGCATCCCCGATCACCCTACATCTCCCTGGTTCACAGCTGAACTGCGAATTTATAAACGCTTTCTACGCAATCTCGAACATACCATGTCCAAGTTTAATAATACTCTAAACAAAAATAACTACACGAAAGCTCGTAACATCTATACGAACAAGATTCGTTACACTAAATGTTCCTACTATTTAAAATTATTATCCAATCCTGACCTCTCATCTAAGGAAATGTTCAAAATCACCAACTCCCTTCTTGGCCGCACTGTTGTTAATAAACTACCTGACCTACCTGACACCGACCTACCTGAAATTTTTGCCAGTTTCTTTGAAAACAAAGTCTCTAATTTGATCAGCACACTACCTATTACCAGTCCATCCTACAACCAACTTCCGAACGGTTCATCAATCCCCAATATTGACCAGTTTTTACCCCCTACAATTTCTGACCTATCCAGCCTACTAAAATCTTCCAAGAAATCATCTCCTAACGACCCAATACCTTTTGAAGTCTTTCGTAGAATATCACCTCACTTAATTAACTATATTCACTTTGCTATATCCCAATCTTTTGCAACTGGCTTTGTACCTCTCACACTGAAACAGGCCTTTATCACCCCCATCTTAAAGAAACCTACACTTGACCCCGATTCTCTGGCTAACTACCGACCAATATCGCAACTCCCACTCCTATCGAAAATTCTCGAGAAAATTGTAGCCAAACAACTAAATACGTTTATCACGACCCACTCCATCCTAAACGATCACCGAAGCGCTTATCTACATGGGAAGAGCACTGAAACAGCGTTAACTCTCATATCTAACGACATTCTTGTCTCTCTGGATAGTGACAAAATCACTTTACTGACCCTACTTGATATGTCAGCTGCGTTCGACACTTTGCATCATGGTAAACTCATCACTCGACTTGAATATATTGGCATTACCGGACTTGCTCTTAACTGGATTAAATCCTTCATATCCGATAGATCTTACTGCGTAAAAACCAACCAGAACATCTCCAAACCGCATCCACTTAAACACGGCGTGCCTCAAGGTTCGGTGCTAGGACCTTTACTTTTCATTATTTTCATCGACCCCATTTCAACAATATGCAAAAATCACGCCATATCCTACCACATGTACGGCGTACATTGTACGCAGACGACATACAATTATATACCACTTGTGACTCCCCCCGCGATTTACCAAACCAGCTTACCTCACTAAACCGATGCATTGATGAAATATCAAAATGGCTTAGAAATAATTCCCTATGCATTAATAAATCCAAAACCGAAGCACTACTGATAGGGTATAACAATAACATAAGACAGACATTACCTATGCAAATTAATATCTTAAGGGTGTATTTAGATAATCCATTACACTGCCTCAACCCCATACGCAACCTTGGCACCGTCTTTGACCCTCTTTTTAGTTTCGAGGATTATATTAATAAACAAGTCAAAGCTGCAAACTTCAATCTATATAACATAAACAAAATTCGTTCTTTACTAACTACTGAAACCTGCACTACACTCGTTCGTTCCACTGTACTCCCTATAATTGATTACTGCAACGCATTATTGATCTTTCTGCCTGACGTATCTACCCGCAAACTACACATGCTTCAACGAAGTGCCGTTAGAGTAATTTTCAACCTACCCAGAAGATCAAATGACTCCATATCTAATCTGATGAAACAATTACACTGGCTCCCTTTTCGTTTCAGGGTAAAATATAAAATACTTTTACTTACGCATAATGCATATCACCACAACTCCCCACTTTACTTGGCAAACTGCATAGAAACAAAAACCATTCCACGAAGCGCCAGACCTGCAGTAACTAACCTACTGAAAACCCCCTACCACAACCGAAATCACGGACTACGTGCCTTCTCCTGCGCTGCACCTACGCTATGGAATAAGCTACCACCGTCTCTACGTGAACAACGATGCACAAACAGTTTTAAAAGGGCATTAAAAATGTACCTATTTAAAATTGCCTACGACCAGCTATAAACTCTGTCCTACGGGACACTACGCCTGAGAAGTATTTATTACTACATGGAGTGGTTAACCTTGAAGGTTAAAGGTTAAAGGTTATATTGAAGATAACTGCATATAACATACTATATATATAGCAATATGAATAAACAATACATTACTACCCGGATCTAGAATATATATGAAAATCTGATAAATGATATCACGATTAAATGAAATATATTATATCGAATAAAACTATATTATATCAAAATTATAAACAACTATATTATATCACAATCAAATACAATCATGTGTAATCACAATTATTATAACTTCGGAAAAATTTAAACCAATTGTTTGATCAGGGAATATTATTTTAAGAATGTTAAAAGTTACGAGTTCTTTGTAGAGAAATTATCATATAAAGAACGTGAAATAAAAAAGGAAATGTATGTAATCAACAACATTATTGTGATTATTGTCAACATCATTAAACCTTGGAATGATCGCATTAATAAACCAATTAGAATCGTTATACCACTGCAGTGGCTAATACAATTACAAATGGAGTATAATATCCGGATGTAAAAATATACTAGCCAAAGTCTATGTATGTACATAGACTATCCGGATTATATGTAAGAAGAGGTGAGAGAGATATTAGAGGGTGAATACAATTGGAGTTATTACTGTAATAGAAAGACAATATAAGTGAAGTAACCCAGTGGTAGTGTCCTCTAAATCAATTGACAAATATAAGTGTTCCCGATGTTTACGGTGTAGAATAGTTTGTTAATTAAAATGGTATATAGAGACAATTTTATAATACGATCTTACAGTATTATACTTAAAATTGAAAAATAATAACTTCTGTCGATTCAGAATTTTAAAATATTAATTTATTATCGTTTAATCTGGTATTTTTAAAGTCATCTCCATTCTACTTTATATATTTGAGTATTACTTTATTTTAAAGCATAATTAGACGTTGATTTTTCCCACTTGTGTGTATATACATACTAGTTATATGTGGTTTACATTTGAAGCGATTCGTATGTGTATTTAGTGAAATATCATCGATTTTGTTGTACGTGACAATCGGGGACGATTTTTGGGATGGGGACGATGTATTATATGACACCGGGACGTAGCCAGCTATTATATATATATATATATATATATATATATATATATATATATATATATATATATATATAAATAAACATCATTTATTTAAGTTCTTATTGGATTTTAAATAATCACAGATTCATTAATTTTCTAACTCCTTATTTGCATTCCAATATCAATACTTTTTGAAATTTATATTAATTCTATAAGGATTACAATTACACTAAATTTAAATTAATCTAATTAAAATAAATTAAACTAATCAAGATATTCATAAAAAAAATCCCGAATATCCAAAATTGTATAGTTGAAAAAATTTTATGTAAATTGTTATAGGGGAAAGTAACCGAATACGGACAGTGCCCGAATATGGACACTCTATATATATCAGAAACTATAAATCCTACAAAAAAATGTGTAATGAATAAAATATTCATAATTATATAAATAGTCTAAAAAAACATTTTTTATTTTTAATTATTCAAAATATTGCTGATATACAATAAACTGATTTTTTTATTAAGTTTTTAAATTTATGAAAAAAAAATTCAACTTAAAACCTTATCAAGAATATACAAATGTATCGATAACAAATATAATACTATAGTATTATTAATATATATATATTATTAAAAAATAAATCATTCTAAAAATTATATATATGATTTCTATATTTGTTATCAAATATACATTACGTTATAAGCACATATCCATAGGTCATATAAGTCCCTAATACGGACACTATAGATGTCTTAATACGGACACCCTATAACAAATCAGCGCGCAGCGTATGAACTATTCTGATTTTCATAAAAATCGCATGCGTTATAATATTAATACCACCAATAAAGCTAAATCTAAAAATGTTATTATTTAGACACTTAAATTGTATTATTAATTAAAAAATAATAAAAATAAATAAATTATTAACTAATTAAATTAGGATAAATTATTCATACAATTAATTATATAAATAATGTAATTGTGATTTGTCTGATTGATTCATCAATAATATATAGTTTATCTAGTGGTATATGGGTGTCCGTATTATAATACAGGGTGTCCGTATTCGGACATGGGTACCGAATACGGACACCCCCGTTATCTATGGAATTAAAAGATTAAATACAATTTTAAAATCACAATAATATCTATAATCATATAATATTAATATATTGTAATTTTTGAATAAAAATAATGAGTCATCAAATGTTAAGACCATTTATTGTTAAAATGTCCGTATTATGTTACTTTCCCCTATATTGTATAACATACATTATATTGTCACCATGTTTTAGTAAAATATGCACTAATCTTAAATATATATCGTAAACACCAACCATAGAGAGACTCGAGATCTATATGACACCAACATATGGGAAATCCCCTCAATAATTATTAATATCAAATATATACTAGTATATATTTCCCTTGGACCTAACAGTTGGTAACAACGATGGATAATCCCCAAGGAAAGGAAACAGAGTTAAGTCTAGGATAGACAATAATGTCCCGGAAAGTTTTAGGCCAAGGAATCAATGTAATTAAGTAGACAAAAAATGAATCATAGAACTGGAGCCGGTGCTAGCTCTCGATGTTAGAAGGTTCGAGGATTCACCAGCAATACGCCTCGCCGAGTGGCTGAGATATCGTGGTATAAGTGATCCCACAAAGAAAATTACCCGCCTATAAAAAATAACATAGTGACAGCGGCAACTTTTAAAAAGTCTATCTTATTCGTATATTAATCAACAATTGTTGAATAATAATTTAACAATTTAGAAAAATTATTTACAATATTTTAAGTTACTAAGTTAAAGTTATATTATATAAAGTTTATTTTATATTTTAATTTGTTCATAGATTGGTTTAATTTTATATTTGACAAAATATTACATAACAAATTCAAATACAATATTGTTAGATATAGTTAGATATAGTTATGTACATTATATTACATTTATAAAATTATATTATTAATTATTTTAATTTGTTTGTATATATAATATACACTTTTATTCTGAAAAGGAATGCAATGAATATCACTAGTGTAAGGAGGGAAGATGTGGTAGATATTGGCAAACTAATATATAATTTTCCAGCTTTGAAAAATCCAGAAATTGTTAGTTATTGTTTAAAAATTGTTTAAGTTTTACATTCAATAATATTAAATTTCATTAGATATTATCATAATATATCCGTTTATATGAAACTAATAAAAACTCTAACAACAAATTCGGAAACAAGATAGATCTTAATCGCATTACCTCAAAGCTAATTAAATATGCAAAATACAAGACAACTGAATATGCTGCTGATTACCAAAGATATTTAAATAATATTTACTGCCGTATTTCTATCAATTCTATCATCGATGTTTACGGTGTAGAATAGTTTATATCAAATTAGGAGATACATTTTCTCTAGAATTGATGCAAATGTAGATTCAATGAAAAATCCATTGGCCAAAAAATCATGGAATATAAAAAAATTGTATCTTAAATAATTCGTAATATATGAATGATGTGCTAATAATAGGTGACACCTAATGAGAACACGAAGAAGTAGTGAAGGTCATTAAAGAAATAGAAAATCTGAAGGAATGACGATAGACAATACTTTTTATAAACATAAGGAAGTATATTTCTTATGATCAGTAATTTGGGAATAAGTATAGGTGATAAAATTAAAGCAATTGAAAAATGTCATATTATAGATTATACGAAAACCGTGAAAAGTAATTGGATCTAATAAAACAATATACAATATTTATTTAAATATAACAGTGCATAGGAACATGTATCAAAGGGCTCGTGTATCAATGAGAATGTTATTAAAAATGTATATATTGGTTATGAAAATATCCTCTATATTTGAATTTTATAAAGATAAAAGATGTATTTAAATCCATTATAGTATTGAATACATTCAATAAGGATTACTGTAATTGTAATAAAAAAACAGTAAAGGGACAAATAAATTAGTTAGCCAATATATTGAGGTATTTGATCATATTAATATTTAAATGTATATTTAAAAAATTATAATTTGTAAATTAGATCATCTAATCAAACAAGTGGGAACTAAGAATATCTATAAGAATCAAGATATGGAGGAACTTCGGTGTTGTCCAGTAATATGTTTCATCCTCGTGTTACCGCATAATATGATACGAAATTGATTACGCTATCAAACGTTACTGATACCGTTGTCAAACGATATTTATACGATTCTGAGACCGTTCGCATATGATACTGATACGATACTGATATTTTTTTTTAGAAAATGTGACAACACTAATATATATATATATATATATATTGAATGGCGCAGGAACCTATGGTAGAGGGAAGTATACAATTCACCATTATGTATACATAAAGATTATGCGAAGCGTTTCGGAAAATCTTTGGTATATGACGTGCACGACGTATATATATATATATATATAAACTACACGTAGAATATAACTTGAGAAGATTGAAACAATCAATTGCGACCCTATTGATACACACAAAATGAAGAAGTAAAAATAAACTGATACGGAAATAATAGGCAAATATCGAAAGAAAAAACAACCCTCGATTATGTGATGAGAGACGGTCACTGAAATCTAAAAAGAAATAAAAACCTGATCTAGATATCATGTATAAATATAAATATTCGGAAGGCAATTCAATAAGCAAAAGACACTTGAATACAAATACAGTGTAAATCTATCGATGGAGATATGATATGTGGAAAATATAACAAGACAGTTTATAAAACACTAACAATTCTAACGAAATCATCAACAAAAATACTTCCTTCATTGAATACAGTAATGGGAAAACACTATCTGAAGACTCGTCGATTCTAAACCGCTTGACTGAAATTGCCTCAACTTAAATAATTATCCTATACATCCTGATGTTAATATACTGAAAATCACTGACATCCCCAGCAAAGACTCAGACCCTGATATGACAATATTCAAATCAAAAGTTAGTGATGCTATAAAAACGATAAAAGAAGAGAAATCGCCATGAATTTACAATATACAAAGCGAACTAATTAAACATGGGGGAAGTTCGACAACTAAGATTCTCACTCAGATATGCTAAAAATCTTGGGCTAATAAATCTGGCCTATCCAATGGATCCAATAATTGGTAATACCCATCCCCAAGAAAGGTGACTTAAAAAATGTTTAAAATACAGAAACTTAGCATAATATGTCATTCAAGTAAGATATTACTAAATATAATACTTAAAAGGATAACACCCCAAGACGAATACATTACATCTGAGGAACAAGCAGGTATTCAGAAAGGCAGAAGTACGGTCAAACAGATTACAAATGTCAGAACCATTATAGAAAAGCATCTTGATTCCCAGAAAAACCTATTTCATAACATCATTGATTTCAGAAAATTATTTGACAGAGTATTTCATGAAGGACTATAGTCAACACTTTTAAAGTGAGGTATCCTTCACGAATTACAATAATTAAAGCTGTATATAGTAACAATTCCAGTTCAGTCCTGATTATTAACAACCTATGCAATTCTTTCAAATTAACGGTTGGAGTACGTAAATTATGTCTATTATCACATGTACTCTTCAATATATTCCTCGAGGAAATAATGTCAGAAGAATAAGATAATCTAACATCATTAATATCAATAGGTTGTAGGCTAGTTTAGAATATGAAATTTACATATGACATTGATTTACTTACGGGCACCGATAAAGAACTTTAAGATATGACAAATCAATTGTATAAATGTGCTAGCAGATATGGCATGGAAATTAGTTCAGAAAAAGTAATGGTAATAGTAATGAGTCCTCATAACTAAGTACTCTCTTCATGCTGACATCATACTAAATGATAATAAACTAGAAGAAGTAAACAAATTATGTTACTTAGGGAAACTATGTCAACTGGTGGTTCATGTGAAACTGACATCAGAAGACGACTAGCTCTTGCGACTTCAGTCATGATGCGACTATATGTTATATGGAACAGCCGACACATACATTTAAAGTTAAAATACAATTTATACCAATCACTTATCCTTTCTGTTGTGTTATTATCATTGATATGACATGACCCGGCGATGAACTCGACCTCTTGGAAAATAAACAATTAAATTGAATATTAGTTATTATTATATATATATGTTGTGATATGCATAAATAACGTATTGATGCAGTGATATGCATGACTAAGCATAATGCAGTGATATGCATGACTGCGTTAGCACTGACTAACGCCTCCGAGAAGTTCAGTTAATCTTAATACGTTAGTGATACATTACCTATATATAATATAACTATAGTATAACTATATTAATACTTTATACCTATAACCGAATCCTCTACATATATATTATTATATAATAGTCTATTATAAAAACATAACAATTGGCGACGAGGACATAATAACAAGCAGAGAAAATTCAACAATAAGCACCAAAAAGGAAAGAAATTAAATATGAATATTGGAGCCAGTATAGGTGAATTTAATGCTGAAGGTGAAAATGTACAAAGTTACGAAGAGCGAGTAGAATGTTTTTTTTATCGCAAACGATATCACGGATGAAAAAAATGAACTGGCAAATGTACTAACAGTTATAGGGCCAAAGAAATATAAACTAGCTAGGAACTTACTGACCCCTACTTCTCCATTGAAGTCGATATTAAAAAATGCTTGGGATGTATTAAAAAAACATTTTAATACGGTACCCTCAGAGATAATAGAGAAGTATAAGTTTAACACTTATGTGAGACAGGAAGGGCAATCAGTGGCTAGTTACATTGCAGAAATTCGAAAAATGAGCGAATTTTGCAAGTTTGAGGACTTAGACGAGAAAATTAGAGACCGTATTATATGTGGTATACATAACACACGTATACAAAGGTTATTACTAGTCAAAACAAAATTAGACCTACAGACAGGAGTCGATATTATGATTGGAGCAGAGTTAACAGATGAACAATTAACAACATTAGAACATCATGATACAGATAAGGTGTACGCCATGGAGACGGACCGAAAACAGTGGAATTCAAGACACGAACATAAAAAGTGGAGTTTACAACTTGTAAAGTATGTGATAAAAGAAATCATAAAGCGGAAGATTGTAGGTTGAAAAACGCATCATGTTATAGATGTGGAAAAAATGGACATGTTAAACCTATGTGTCTCGAGAAAGCACCACGAACAGAGATTAGCAGAAATCCTCCGAAAACCACATATAATGTAGAAGAAAATACCGATTCTGAACCGGAAGTATATACAATGTATAATATCGTGAAAGAAGATAGTGGTTGTATAACACCCACTGTTAAAATAAATGACAATATATGTAAGTTTCAAATAGATACAGGGGAAGCGTTATCCATCATGTCAGAAATGACATTCAATCAGTTATAGGTAAAGGCAAAGAGGCCAAAGCTATAGTGGTCAGATTTACGGTTACAGAGTTTTACGGGCGAATTAATTAAAGTACTTGGAAAGATTGATGTAGAGATTGAGGAGAAAAGAATGAAGATATACATAGTACCTGGACAGGTCCCCAAAATTGCTGGAAGGGACATGATAAGTTCACTATGACTGGATTGAAGGTCGGTTTTGGTAGTGGACATGCTAAATACGGAATAACAGGACTTTAAGAGAAAGTATCCTGAAGTGTTCAAAGAAGGACTGGTTCACATTGATGAAGGGGATAAAAGGTGTAATCAATATACATAAAGATGCAGTTCCAAAATTATGTAAAGCCAGGACAGTACTTTATGCGATTAGAAAGAGTAGAAGCAGAATTGGGGAGATTAGAAGCTGAAGGTATCATCGAGATCGTAATATATTCAGACTGGGCAACACCAATAGTGCCATATTGAAAAAAGATTGAAGCATACGAATATGTAGTGATTATAAAATTACAGTTAATCGAGTTGCAAAGGTTGATAGCTACGCCATACCAAAAATTGAGGATCTCTATACAAATTTAGTAGGTGAAAAATGTCCAGTACATTAGATTTATCTAATGTATATACAGATACCATTAGAAGAGGAGTCAAAGAATCTTACAACAATAAAAACATCAATAGGGTTGTTAAAATATAACCGTATATGTTTCGGCATCGCCGCTGCTCCCGTGATATTTCAGAGAGTGATGGATTCATTACTGCAAGGGTTAAAGATGGTTTGCGGTTACCTGGATGATATCTTAATCACAGGAAAAGATAAAGAAGAACATGATAGAAATGTGAACATGGTATTAAAATGACTAGATACGTGGGTATAAGAGTGAGAAGTGAGAAGTGTACTTTTGGAAAGAACCAAGTTGAGTATCTATGATACATTATCAGTGCTGAAGGACTACATCCTGTACAGAAAAAGGTTAAAGCTATCATAGATGCACCTTCACCAGAGAATATTACACAACTACGAGCTTTCCTAGGAATGATTAATTACTACGGACAATTCTTGAATAATTTATCGAACCTATCTGGACCTTTATATGAACTATTGAAGAAAGGAAAGAGTTGGAAATGGTCTAAAGAGTGTGAGAAATCTTTCAGACAAGCAAAAATGATGTTAACATCATCCAAGGTGTTGGTACAAGAGAAACACGAGATTAACATGTGATGTGTCGCAATACGGTATTGGAGCGGTACTTAGTCAGGAAGTGGACAATGGTGAAGAACTACCGGTATCTTTCGCGTCCAGATCATTAGGACAAGTTGAGAACAATTATTCACAGATTGAAAAAGAAGCATTAGGTGTCATACTTGGAGTGAAGAAATTCCACAAATACTTATTTGGTCGAAAATGTACCATTGCGAATGATCATAAACCCTTACTGACGTTATTGAATGAAGCTAAATCTGTACCTGCTATAGTGTCCGGAAGGATTCAAATATGGGCTTTGCTCTTATCCGCATATGAATATGTATTTGAATACAAACCCGGAAGTTAGATCGCAAACGCAGATGCCATGAGTAGGTTACCTTTAAAGACAAAAGAAAGAAAAGTACCCATACCAGAAGAAATGGTTTTTAACATAAACAAATTAGATAAAGTAATAGAGAGGAAAGACTTGCAGAATGCAAAAAATGAAGACCGAACATTAACAGTAATTAGAAGACACATCCAGGAAGGGTGGCCAGAAGATAAGATGGAAGAATAGTGGAAACCTTATTACCGTAAGAAACTAGAACTCCTAAATTATAATGATTTGGTATGGTGGGATTCCAGGATAATTGTACCGTATAAATTACAGAAGTCGATATTAGAAACCCTACATGAAGTACATCCGGGCATCGTGATGATGAAGAGTCTGGCGAGGAGTTACGTCTGGTGGCCTAACCTTGATTTATACATAGCATCTATGGTTAAAGAGTATGGTGGGTGTCAACAAGTTTTGAACAAACCTGACCATTTAATGTATAGTCCATGGATGGAACCCTCGGGTCCATGGCAAAGAATACATATTGATTATGCCTGACCATATTTAGGTGATATGTTCTTAGTGGTTGTAGACGAATATTCCAGGTGGTTTGAATTGAAGGTAATGAAAGGAACAACTAGAAGAAAAATAATTGAAGAGCTAAGAAGTATATTCTCTAAGAAGAAGAAGCAGAGACGTCATCCAATAAATTCATCATCCACGTCATTAAGCATTGAGAAATCCACATCGTTTTAGTTAAGCTATTGAGTTACCATTTATTAGACCTATTGAGTTACCCAGTTGTAAAAATGTACGTGAAGGTTAAATTTAAACACTTAAATAAATCATAAATAATAAATCATCATGTTATGGATCTAATAGATAGTGGGAGTGTATTCCATATTATAGGAACAATATAGGGTATCCTAAGGTATCTTTGATATCAAATATAGTTTATTATATATAATAATGTATCTAACACTACGGAAATGTTATATTAGACTTATATATAAAATGTAGTCCATTCTGGTTTACATACCAGGTATACATTTTTTTATTATGATCCTAATTCTGTGCGGAAACTTACATATTATATAAATGCATTACCACTTTGCATCAAATAATAATATTAATAATTATTATATATATACAAGAGTAGGTATTATATATGTATTACCTATATGTATTTTATAAAAGCTTAACATTTAAAAAATAATTTGTTAGTAACTGAATAATATTCCTTATTAATTATTATTCTTTATTTAATACCTTTTAATACCGATTGTTTATATACATATATTTGATAAAAATATAGTTTATTTATTCTTCATTTTATAATACAGTCAATATATATATATATAATGTATATTTTACATAACTGGTATTAAAGAAATTGTGTAAACACAAAACATTAAATACGATTGTTAAAGTGCGATTAGATTTTATATGATTATATGATATGATAAAACGCGCTCTATAATATATATTTAACATAATAGTAAGACATATACATTATATTCAGGGAAATAATACCTATACGTAAACGCCCTTCACAAAAAGTTCTAATGATGACTATTCAACTTCACAAAATAATACACCAAGCAAATGTTAGTAATATTATTAAATATTAAAAATTATATAGATAATATTTTATATTTAGTCTTGTAAATATTCATATTCCTACAATTAAAAATTAATTTTTAGATGTAAGAAATTCATTTATTCTATACTATATTAGTATAGTACTTATAATATATATATACTTGACAAACTATTCACGAATTTTGTTATATCTACCTCTCTAACCCATTTTGTAACTAACAATACTAGAAAAGATAATATCCTTGATCTGGTCTTATCTAATGATTACTGTATATTTAACCTCAGTATAGATACTCCTTTTAGCTAAAATACTTCTACTAGTGATCATTTATCTATAACTGCTAATATTTTCAATACAAATGTTATTACAATGAAATCTAAGACTAATAGTAACTGTAATTTTAATTAATCACTATGTAATTTAAATATTGTTAAGCAAACTCTGAATAATTTAAGTTGGTCTAGTATTCTTAAGGTTGAAGATTCTACTGATGTATTACTAACAACATTTATTGAAATTGTAAAGACATTAATCAATGATAACTCCCCCCTATCAACTATACGGTCATTTAAATTTCCTAAATTCATCAAAAAACTTGATTCGAAATGTAAGAAATTATATAAAAATAAACATAAACCAAATATTAAAGCTAAATGGAGACTATATCAAATAAAGTTATCTGAAACCATATCGGATTACATCTATAACATTGAAGCTAGAGCACTATCTAACAATAACCCTAAATCATTTAATAGACAAATATCTACGCGTAGCAATATGCCTCCTCTAATGTCAAATAATAATAAATTGTTAACCCTAGATCGAGATAAAGACGAATGCTTATCTAAACAGTTTAAATCTGTAATTACTAAGGACAGCTATACATTTACTAGTAATTCATCCATAGTTTCTAATAATGTATTTAACACCTTCCCTATAAGCCCCGAGACTGTAAGAAAATATCTATGCATCATGCCCAATAAGTATAGTATACCACCAGACGGACTACCAAAGGGTATCCTAAAATCTTTATCATATGAGCTATGTATTCCTCTTTCCTTAATATTCAATCATTCACTAACTAACCAATACTGCCCAAATATGTGGAAACAGAGTATAATTACTCCCATATTTAAAAAAGGTGATACATACTTACCATCGAACTATAGACCTATAAGTATTCTACCCTCCACATTAATTCTTTTTGAAAAGATTCTTTGTAGATACTTGGTTCACTTTCTCAGAGAAAATGGCTACATATCACAATGCAAATATGGATTTCTATCGGGAAAATCAACCACTCTGCAGTTGATCCAATACTATAGGAATCTAGCCCGAGTCATGGACAACAACTATACTTTGCATAATACATACATCGACTTCGCAAAGGCATTCGACACAGTATCACATGCTAAGCTATTATCTAAGATTGAAGCTCTAGGAATAACTGGTAATGTACTACACTGGATACAATCATATCTTCATAATATACACCAGTGTGTTAAGGTTGGTATGAATGTATCTGATAATATTATGGAAACATCAGGGGTTCCGCAAGGTTCTTGTCTAGGACCAATTTTATTTATAATCTACATAAATGACCTTCCCAATATATTCTCACCTCAGATCATATGTACCCTTTTTGCTGACGATGCCAAACTTTCTCTTATCCATAAATATGAATTTGAAATGGACTATATGCATAATGCACTAACCAAATTAAATGATTGGTCAAAATTATCAGGTCTTAATTTAGCAATCCATGAATGCTCTATAATGTCTAGTACGGGTAATGAAATATCCTCATACTCGATTAACGGTGTTCAATTAAGCTATTCTAATACGTACACCGATCTAGGTGTAATTATCAACCATAATCTATCTTTCAATGATCATGTTGATAATATTATCCGTAAAGCATACAGAATGATTAATATAATCTTTCGAGTATTTAGATGTAACAAACATGTACCATTGACACTAGCATATATAAGTTATGTAAGACCTGTCCTTGACTACGCATCCAGTCTCTGGAATCCATCCATTCCTTTCAGAACAAATGGTAATTCCACCAAACTCGAATTGGTTTAGAGACTATTTACTCGTAAGCTTTTCTTTAGGTGCAATTTAGGTTCATTAGAATACCCTGATAGATTACTATTTTTAAAGCTAAAATCACTTTCTTCCCGTAGGCATGTTGCTGATATGGTGCTGACTTACAAAATAGTCAATGGTCTCGTTGATGTGGATGTAGATGATTTCTTGTGGACCTACACGAATCATCTTAGAGGGCCTTCGGTGAAAATTAAAAGAGATATCTCCAAGAATAACCGATCACACAACTTCTTCAGCAATCGGGTCTCGGCTACATGGAACAATCTGCCTGCTCATCTAACCGTAATGAAGTCTCTTCCATTATTTAAATCGGGTGTTTCTGCGATACTGTCTGGTAGTTGATGAACATGTTCATCCTACCTTGTACATTTATTTATATATTTTTATTTATTACCTTATTTACTGTTTGTCCTCGTGTGTTATGTTAGGTCAGTGGGGTTGTGACGGGTGTCGGGGAGTAAGGATGCCAGCGTGGAATCTACTGGTCAAATTTTCCTCCCCACGACATAGGAAATGATTCACCCTTTCCTAAAAGCTGAGATCTGTCGCGGCCTTATTGGCATATCATTAGCATATACGAGCTAAGCAATGGCATATGTAAATCAATAATGTTAATACTTTTATTTTCTTTCGTACTATTAGTTTTATCTCCTGTTTTATGTCATATTGAATATCTATTTTCTATATTCAATAAATTATATTATTATTATTATAAATTATATTATTATTATATATATATATATATAGCAAATATATAACACTCCCTATCTACGTAACGTGATATCTTTCCTTAGACAAATCTTTGTATATATATACTATATATATATAGTACATTGTATACTATCATTAGTAAAACCATATTAATATATATATGTTTATATATATATATATATATATACTAGCATAAAATCATAACAAGAAAGCCGACTATTTCATTATATGTTTAATTATTCCAATTAATAAATAAATATTATAATCATCATCATATCTATATATATGATTTAAAACTGAATACAATTATGATAAATGAAACTACATAGTCAAAAGAAGAATTTCAGAGAATAATAGCGAAACTTCATGATTTATTTACAATATTTAATTACATTTATACTATAAAAAATATTATATAAATATATTCATAATTATTTTCATTAACATTTTCTAATATTATGAATTCATAGGGTTAACCTTATATTAAATATTTATTTATAAACAATCATTTAAACTTCCTTGTCTCATTATATATAGAATACTATATAGAATACTATTTAGCAATAATCTACGCCCAATTATTCTGCAATATAACATTATTCTCTACTTGAGGATGCTAACATAATGCTAAAATAGTATTATTATGAATGGGATAGAATTAAAATATACATATTTATCAGATCTACATTGTAAGATTATATATATATATATGTTATGTAGTGTATATTAGTGTATATGTGTGTGCGAATGAATTATCTTTAGATCAGCGTGCGGTAATGAATATGCGGTATAAGTGTGGGTATGAATCGTATATAGGTAAAATATTATATATCGTGCGGCGCGGAGTATTCGGCGAGTTATTATAGGTTATATAATGTCGATTAGGTGGTAACCTACCGCGCCATAAATGATTGACCACCAATCAGTAAGCAATTACAAGAGACTACCTAATCTAATTGTATAGACACGCCCCTAAAATATCGTGGGCGTGTCGAGCCAAAACTAATCTTGGCAGTTTACCGTTTGGTCGTGGTGCGTACACGTCGAACAAATTTGACTATTTAATAAAGGAATCAAACATTTGACTTATTTAAAGTAAATTCGAATTATAAAGTAGTTTATTACGTATAATATAGACAACACTACATATATATATATATATATATATATATATATATATATATATATATATATATATATATATATATATATATATATATATATATATATTTTTTGATTTTAGATTATTTTTTTACAGATAAAAATTAAATTGATAATAATTATGAAATATTCAATAATTCTACCGTTTATTAATTGTATTTTATATAATTATATATATATATTCATATTTATATAATACAATTAGGGGAAGGTTGGGTAATGACGCTATAGTTTTGTTATATCGCTATAACTTTTTAAATATTAATTAGTTTTTAATGAAAAATTAATAGTCTATAGATAATATGATTGTTAATAAAATAGCTATTTAGAAAATTTTATATATTGTGTATTAATTGCACGATATCGATTTGTACCATTACCTTACAAGTTGGTAATACACGCTCGGCTGTCGGGTAATGGGTGTGTATTATTAACCAATCATCGTTAAGTATTTATTCACGAATTAGTAAGATTCATATCGAAAATAATTTTTCAAATAAATGAATATCCAATCAATTATAAATACACACGCACACAAATATATAATATAATTCAGTGAAAATCAATAACATTCTATATTAGTCATACGCGATATAACAAAGTTTAATATGGTTCTAGACATTCTTCTAAGATAACATGAAATATTAAACATATACAAATGGAATATAACTATATTATACTACAAAACAAATCTATTGAAATGACAATATAATGGGATAATAAAAGTAACACCACTTCGCAAGTTTAAGGATAACAGAACTATATCTGGTTATTATTTAATATTATAATTTATAATTATATACTAAATAAGCTCTTCTCCTCCATCAATATCCATCTCAAACCACACATCCACTCCCACCGCATCCCACACTCACCCAATTCCTCCAACTATACTAGAAACCAACCAAAACCCCTAATTATCACCTACCTCACTCTTAAATCTAAGCAAATCGTCAACCATTCCCTTCACCTCCTCAAACAATCCAACTTCCCGGTCAGGTTCTGTGAACCCCTCACCAAAACTCAACTAATTGCTCGCGCTAATTGTGCTGCACAAATTAGCAACCTCAACTCCACACACCCCATCTCCAACTACAAATATGCGATCCGTGGCACGACACATTTTTACATCGCCCTAATTCCACTCCCTCCACCCATCACATTAATCTCCTAAATTCCCCCAAAATCCCCTCACCCCCTTCCCAACTATCTTTACCAAATCCTCCTACACCCCCGCCCACGCTAACCTTTTCCCCTCTCATCTCTCCTCCCAACCACCACCCTACCCTCCCTGACCTACCTATTTCCCTCAACGCAGCTCTCATCAATACACGCTCCTTACGAAACAAAATACCATCCATCGTCTCCCTCATGACTGATTAAAATCTCGATATCCTATTCATCACGGAAACTTGGCTCTCTCCCCTAGACTCCCCTCTTATTGCCACTCTCAATAGCCCCCCTTACCAGTTCATACATAACCCTCGTGACTCCCCCCATCCTGGTGGTGGCACAGGAATTCTATATAAATATACTCTTACTCTCTCCAATATCTTCCATCACTCGTTCCTTCACTTCGAAGCCCTTAGCTGCGCCATCAGCTCACCATTCTCCCGCACCTTCAACATTTCCCTATTCTACCGCCCACCCTCTCCCTCAATCAACCTATTTCTTGATGAATTTCGCCTCTTCCTACATTCAATCTCCCCCACCACCATCATACTAGGTGATTTCAATATTCCCAACCCACCCATGACCCTTTCCCTCAATAAACTTCTCCACTCTTTTAACCTTACACAACACATCACCTCCCCCACACACGTCCATGGCAATACCCTTGACCTTATAATATCCCCTAAATCCAGCAATATAATCACAGATCACTCCATCGGACCACCCTTTTCAGACCACTTCCTAATACTACTTACCCTCAACCTCCCCAAACCTACCCGACCCATCACTACAAGAATCACACGACAACTACATAATATTCCCATCTCTACTTTTATTGCTGACCTCTCCTCCCACCCAATTACCACCTTTCTTGAACTGCACAATTCCCTTGCCACCATCCTCGATAAGCATGCCCCCCTCCTCACCATAACCTCCATCACACGCCCTGACTCATCCTGGTTCACAAAATCCCTCCTCAAACAAAAACGTATACTTCGAACAGCTGAAAATCTCTACCTAAAACATCCCTCTCCCACTTCCTTAGCCTCCTACAACGCCTTAAAAAACACTTACAGAAAAGCCATCACTACCGCAAAAGCATCCCAGATATCCCTAAAATTTGCTAAAATTTCCAATGATTCCAAATCCACCCACAGACTCTCCTCTCAACTCCTAGGTCGCACACTCAAGGCGCCACTTCCTACCTGCTTCCCCGAACAACTACCACTCCTCTTCAAAAATACCTTTAATGACAAACTCTCCGCTACCCTTTCCTCCCTACCAACCCCTACCCCCTGCCTCACTCCCACAACTTTTCCCGCCTCCTTCAATAACTTTGAACCACCCTCCCTAGAACATATAATCTTCCTCCTCGACTCCACAACCTCAACCTCACCCCTTGACCCCCTTCCCCTCCCGATACTCAAACAGATTACACATACCATTGCGATCCCCCTTCATAAAATAATCTGTACATCACTCTCCTCTGGTATCGTCCCCCCGGACTTCAAGGTTGCAGCAATAACCCCCATCCTAAAAAGCCTAACCTTAACTCCCTGAATCCTTCCCATTATCGACCCATTTCCAACCTCTCAATCCACTCCAAAATCCTGGAACGTACCGTCTCCCCCCAACTCATCTCCTACCTCACCACCAATAAAATACCTAACCCATTCCAAAGCGCCTATCTTCCCCACAAATCCACCGAATCTGCCCTCACCCTAATCACCTCTGATATACTCTCAAACCTCAATAGTAACCGCGAAACTATACTTGTCCTCCTCGACATGAGTTCCGCGTTCGACACCCTCAATCATACCATACTCATCCACCGACTCGCATCCATTGGCATCTCTGGAACTCCCCTCGACTGGCTTACATCTTATATATCCAACCGCTCCTCCTCAGTCAGAATACACTCCCACTCATCCCCCTCCCAACCCATCACCCACGGAGTGCCACAGGGCTCTGTCCTTGGCCCGCTCCTCTTTAATATCTACCTCCTCCCCCTATTCAATATTCTTACCGATTATCCCGACATATCCTTTCACTCCTACGCTGACGACCTCCAACTTTATATTAATTGCACAGACTCCCCTACGTATGCCCCTAACCGACTCTCCTCCTGCATTAAGTCTATTCATGATTGGCTCACCTCTAACTCTCTCAAACTGAACCCTAACAAAACTGAAGCAATTTTCCTCCACCTACCATTACGCTCCTCCTCCCTACCTGATCCACCTCCCATTACAGTTGATAATTCCCCAATACCTTATTCCAAACACATCCGTAATCTTGGACTCCACATTGACACAACACTCTCCCTTGACCTACATATCGCACACATGCATAAATCCATCCACTATCACCTACATTGCCTCAGACTAATCCGACGTTCTATTCCCCTCCCCATCGCCATTACCATCGCCTCCTCATATATTAGCCCACTCTTCGATTATTGCAATTCCCTACTCTTCAACCTCCCCACCTACAAACTCAACAAACTACAACGACTTCAAAACGCTGTAGTTCGTTGTGTCTACCTACTTCCCCGACGTTCCTCTGACTCCATTACCCCTCTCCTTAAACAATTACACTGGCTCCCAGTCCTTTACAGAATACAATACAAACTTTCCCTAACTATACACAAAGCCATCCACCATAACTCCCCTGACTACCTTGCCTCACTACTACACCTCTACATGCCCACTACCACACTCCATACCCGTTCCTCCAACACCTTTATCCTAGCCACACCCCACCTATACAATCTCCACTCTTCCCATATTCGCTCCTTCTCCCTTTCTGCCCCTTACCACTGGAATTCCCTTCCCAACCACTTGCGCACTATCATCTCCACACCCACCTTCAAACGCCACCTCAAGACCCATTTATTCTCCCGATCTTTCCCTCCAACACAATAACAACCCCCCCCCTACGGACGACCGAATGCTCACGCACAGCAGTAGTCCTTAAACTGATAAAAGTAAAAGTAAGTAAAGTATATACTATATATAATATAGTATTTTTAACCTAATCTCAATATTAATATTAATATTCATATAATAATACTTAATATCACTTAAATATAGATTACTATATATACATACAATTTACTAGAAAAATAATTAGCAATTAATCCTGTATGATTATTAATATTAATATTATATACAACAAATTATATATTTATATGTATATATATATACATATATATATATATATATATATATATATATATATATATATATATATATATATGTATATATATATATATATACAATAGTAGCATATAAATATAATGTATGTATGTATAAATATTTTTTAGTTAATAAATGTTTATTATATATAAAATATATACAGAATATAAATAACGATTTTTTTATTGTTTTATAATATTATTTTATACGTATATTTAATAATAATTAATCAATAATGTAATCAATATTTATAAATATTAATAAATTAGTAATATGAAAGCTATAGCCTATAACTATATTTATAAATACAAAATTAAAATAGTTAGACAACGCGGTTATATTTATATGTCAATAAATCTGTATTATATTACAAATTAATTATATATAACTTTATTTAAAATATATATTCAATAATATAGGATGGTCAACTGAATGAAATTACAAAACAGTTCAAATTGTTTAGGCCAGGTTACTATTATGTAATATAATTTAATTTGATATATACAGAATTCTATAAATAACATATATTTATCAATACTTTTATCTAGATTTTTTTTATAAAATCAATTCATCATATATCTTTAAAATTTAAATATAATTAATTGTATCTATAGATATTATATATAATTAAACATTATAATATATAAATTGTTTTTAATATATATTTTAATATTTGCTAAATATGATATATAGCATGTTCTACTGATATACAATTACAGAACAGTTACGATGATTTAAGAACAGGTTAATATGTAATATATTATTTTAAAGAAAAAGTATAAATAATTTATATTTAAAATAATTCATTTTAAATAAATATTAATAATAGTATGTTTTTAAAATAAATATATTAGTTTATTAATTTTAAATTGTTTAATCTATATATATATATATACATAGAGAATTACATATTACCATATAGGGTTTTACATTATTTACATTATTTTAGTATATATATATATATATATATATATATATATATATACCCTATAGGGTTTTACATTATTATGTACAATTATTCAAATAATATACAGGTATATTATAATCACATATATATTATTTGTAGTGTATATTTAGTAAACATTATTTACCTATATTTTACTAAATTCTATAGGATATTCAACTGATATAGCCAAGGAGCTCAAACAAGTGTAGACTACAATTAGGACAACAAAGGTTAATATAGTTTATAATTAATGTTAATACAGTTTAATGTAAGTTAGTATAACTAAATATTATTTTGTAACGAATATATACAGAATTCTATAAATAATATATTATTATTGAAATGTATGTTAAATAAATCTAATAAATATATATTATTATTTGAATAAAATCATTATATACATATATATATTATAACATATTTGTTGACATACAATAATTAATTTTTTAATCATTGTTATTATTATTAATATTAATATTATTATTTGTATTCCTATTATTTTTATATAATTGCATACTATGTGCAAAGTTTTTGAGAAAAATCTTTTCTATAGCATCACAATATATATATATATATATATATATATATATATATGTTAAGCATTTATAATAATAAAAGTAATACAATTTTTGTTATATATCTAACTTTAATTATTTATATGTATTATTATATCGATGTATTTAATCATTAACATTAACATTAATTATATAAATAATTATATAAATAACCTTATTTTAGATTATTTTAATATCATTTTACATATATTAATTTATATATAGGTAGAAAAAGGTGATTCACAGAAACTATTACTAGCTCAAAATGTAAGTGCACACATGTGTTTCAAAGATAATGTCAAATTAACAAAAGAAAGGAACACAAAGAAAAGTAAAGAATGTAATTTTAACAAAAGATGTAATTCATTAACATATAATTTGTGATAAATATACTGATGTCATATTAATAATGTCATATTATAATATATATTACTATATATATATATATATATATATATATATATATATATATAGTTATATAATTATGATTATATAGTTTTACATTATGTGCTTTATGAAAATAACATTTCCTACTAATTATAATGTGTTAATAATTAAATAAATATATGTATCATCAAATTATTAATTTATTTTATTATTATTTATTTAAAATAATTAAAAAATATATGGAATAATATTTCAATAGTTATATAACTCATATAAAAGACATATTCAATATTAATAATATATGTGTATTATATCTTTATAAATATATGTTATAATAAATATGAATACTAAAATAAATGAAGTTTTAAAATTAAATCAACAAAATACATAAAACTTCCATGGTAACTCAGCAGGCTATGACGTCAGATATTCGGGCAGTATGGTATTGGTAAAAACACCCACCAAATGGTTATTCATACCCTTAAATAAAATAAATTAAAATAAGTTGAAATAATATTTAGAAGTGAATTATATAATGGTGTATAAAGAATTATTAGCTCTCATTGGTTCCTGGATGCATTAACCTTAAGTTAATAATGGATTGGAAGGCACATTTGAGTAATTTAGTTATAGGTAAAAAAAATACCAGCTACGTTAGTGTATGAGATGTAATGACTCCCAAAATAATAATAACATGTAGGGTATATTAACTATTATGAAAACATATACAAATTAATACCATAAAGAATACATTATAATTTGGATAATATTTATTATTAATTATTTGTTAAAATATAATATTTAAAATTCGCTGCAAGAGGTCCTAAATAATATATATATAGGCAATGATAAGAATAATACTAATATGATTACTAATAGTATTATAAACTTTACCTTTATATCCTATAATTGATTATATACTATTATATAAGTATTAGGTAGTTTATATATAAAGTATATTTTACAGAGTAAAAGTTATAATATATAGAGTATATTTTAATCTACGATTACATCTTATATAATAATTAGTTTATTGTGTATAATATTGATAACAAAATACATTTGTATTCTGCTTTTCCATAGAATATGTATATCTATAGGTATATATATAGGTCTACTATAATATATATATATATATATATATATATATAAATATATATATTATATTGATTACTTATAAATATGGTAATACAATGTATCTTATTTTGATCATATAAGATGAATATGATATTTATTTTTTAATTATATATATATATATATATGTTATTTTATAAATAACAACCTATAGGTTGTAACAAACTATCTATATATATATATATATATATATATTTATAGAGTTTTAAAATATATATATATATATATATTACATATATATATATATATATATATATATATATACGGTATATAATATACCTATTAAACATATGTTTTACAATACATTGATATTAGGCAATTTCACATTATGTCTAGGTTCTAATATAAGTTATATTATAAGTTCTAAAACATTGAACTAGATATTGAATTATGTACACATACGAATATATTAAAAACACACGCAATATATTGTATAACTTTATTCATAATAGGTGTCACCACATTACATGCTATGGCGTTAATTACCCGACTTTGGGTGGGCGTCTATTACCAATATTAGGTCCTTTTTAAAAATTACTAATATACCGTTATTGTATATTATTTCGCCAATAAGTTTTAGGCCAAGGAATCAATGTAATTAAGTAGACAAAAAATGAATCATAGAACTGGAGCCGGTGCTAGCTCTCGATGTTAGAAGGTTCGAGGATTCACCAGCAATACGCCTCGCCGAGTGGCTGAGATATCGTGGTATAAGTGATCCCACAAAGAAAATTACCCGCCTATAAAAAATAACATAGTGACAGCGGCAACTTTTAAAAAGTCTATCTTATTCGTATATTAATCAACAATTGTTGAATAATAATTTAACAATTTAGAAAAATTATTTACAATATTTTAAGTTACTAAGTTAAAGTTATATTATATAAAGTTTATTTTATATTTTAATTTGTTCATAGATTGGTTTAATTTTATATTTGACAAAATATTACATAACAAATTCAAATACAATATTGTTAGATATAGTTAGATATAGTTATGTACATTATATTACATTTATAAAATTATATTATTAATTATTTTAATTTGTTTGTATATATAATATACACTTTTATTCTGAAAAGGAATGCAATGAATATCACTAGTGTAAGGAGGGAAGATGTGGTAGATATTGGCAAACTAATATATAATTTTCCAGCTTTGAAAAATCCAGAAATTGTTAGTTATTGTTTAAAAATTGTTTAAGTTTTACATTCAATAATATTAAATTTCATTAGATATTATCATAATATATCCGTTTATATGAAACTAATAAAAACTCTAACAACAAATTCGGAAACAAGATAGATCTTAATCGCATTACCTCAAAGCTAATTAAATATGCAAAATACAAGACAACTGAATATGCTGCTGATTACCAAAGATATTTAAATAATATTTACTGCCGTATTTCTATCAATTCTATCATCGATGTTTACGGTGTAGAATAGTTTATATCAAATTAGGAGATACATTTTCTCTAGAATTGATGCAAATGTAGATTCAATGAAAAATCCATTGGCCAAAAAATCATGGAATATAAAAAAATTGTATCTTAAATAATTCGTAATATATGAATGATGTGCTAATAATAGGTGACACCTAATGAGAACACGAAGAAGTAGTGAAGGTCATTAAAGAAATAGAAAATCTGAAGGAATGACGATAGACAATACTTTTTATAAACATAAGGAAGTATATTTCTTATGATCAGTAATTTGGGAATAAGTATAGGTGATAAAATTAAAGCAATTGAAAAATGTCATATTATAGATTATACGAAAACCGTGAAAAGTAATTGGATCTAATAAAACAATATACAATATTTATTTAAATATAACAGTGCATAGGAACATGTATCAAAGGGCTCGTGTATCAATGAGAATGTTATTAAAAATGTATATATTGGTTATGAAAATATCCTCTATATTTGAATTTTATAAAGATAAAAGATGTATTTAAATCCATTATAGTATTGAATACATTCAATAAGGATTACTGTAATTGTAATAAAAAAACAGTAAAGGGACAAATAAATTAGTTAGCCAATATATTGAGGTATTTGATCATATTAATATTTAAATGTATATTTAAAAAATTATAATTTGTAAATTAGATCATCTAATCAAACAAGTGGGAACTAAGAATATCTATAAGAATCAAGATATGGAGGAACTTCGGTGTTGTCCAGTAATATGTTTCATCCTCGTGTTACCGCATAATATGATACGAAATTGATTACGCTATCAAACGTTACTGATACCGTTGTCAAACGATATTTATACGATTCTGAGACCGTTCGCATATGATACTGATACGATACTGATATTTTTTTTTAGAAAATGTGACAACACTAATATATATATATATATATATATTGAATGGCGCAGGAACCTATGGTAGAGGGAAGTATACAATTCACCATTATGTATACATAAAGATTATGCGAAGCGTTTCGGAAAATCTTTGGTATATGACGTGCACGACGTATATATATATATATATATAAACTACACGTAGAATATAACTTGAGAAGATTGAAACAATCAATTGCGACCCTATTGATACACACAAAATGAAGAAGTAAAAATAAACTGATACGGAAATAATAGGCAAATATCGAAAGAAAAAACAACCCTCGATTATGTGATGAGAGACGGTCACTGAAATCTAAAAAGAAATAAAAACCTGATCTAGATATCATGTATAAATATAAATATTCGGAAGGCAATTCAATAAGCAAAAGACACTTGAATACAAATACAGTGTAAATCTATCGATGGAGATATGATATGTGGAAAATATAACAAGACAGTTTATAAAACACTAACAATTCTAACGAAATCATCAACAAAAATACTTCCTTCATTGAATACAGTAATGGGAAAACACTATCTGAAGACTCGTCGATTCTAAACCGCTTGACTGAAATTGCCTCAACTTAAATAATTATCCTATACATCCTGATGTTAATATACTGAAAATCACTGACATCCCCAGCAAAGACTCAGACCCTGATATGACAATATTCAAATCAAAAGTTAGTGATGCTATAAAAACGATAAAAGAAGAGAAATCGCCATGAATTTACAATATACAAAGCGAACTAATTAAACATGGGGGAAGTTCGACAACTAAGATTCTCACTCAGATATGCTAAAAATCTTGGGCTAATAAATCTGGCCTATCCAATGGATCCAATAATTGGTAATACCCATCCCCAAGAAAGGTGACTTAAAAAATGTTTAAAATACAGAAACTTAGCATAATATGTCATTCAAGTAAGATATTACTAAATATAATACTTAAAAGGATAACACCCCAAGCCGAATACATTACATCTGAGGAACAAGCAGGTATTCAGAAAGGCAGAAGTACGGTCAAACAGATTACAAATGTCAGAACCATTATAGAAAAGCATCTTGATTCCCAGAAAAACCTATTTCATAACATCATTGATTTCAGAAAATTATTTGACAGAGTATTTCATGAAGGACTATAGTCAACACTTTTAAAGTGAGGTATCCTTCACGAATTACAATAATTAAAGCTGTATATAGTAACAATTCCAGTTCAGTCCTGATTATTAACAACCTATGCAATTCTTTCAAATTAACGGTTGGAGTACGTAAATTATGTCTATTATCACATGTACTCTTCAATATATTCCTCGAGGAAATAATGTCAGAAGAATAAGATAATCTAACATCATTAATATCAATAGGTTGTAGGCTAGTTTAGAATATGAAATTTACATATGACATTGATTTACTTACGGGCACCGATAAAGAACTTTAAGATATGACAAATCAATTGTATAAATGTGCTAGCAGATATGGCATGGAAATTAGTTCAGAAAAAGTAATGGTAATAGTAATGAGTCCTCATAACTAAGTACTCTCTTCATGCTGACATCATACTAAATGATAATAAACTAGAAGAAGTAAACAAATTATGTTACTTAGGGAAACTATGTCAACTGGTGGTTCATGTGAAACTGACATCAGAAGACGACTAGCTCTTGCGACTTCAGTCATGATGCGACTATATGTTATATGGAACAGCCGACACATACATTTAAAGTTAAAATACAATTTATACCAATCACTTATCCTTTCTGTTGTGTTATTATCATTGATATGACATGACCCGGCGATGAACTCGACCTCTTGGAAAATAAACAATTAAATTGAATATTAGTTATTATTATATTTATATGTTGTGATATGCATAAATAACGTATTGATGCAGTGATATGCATGACTAAGCATAATGCAGTGATATGCATGACTGCGTTAGCACTGACTAACGCCTCCGAGAAGTTCAGTTAATCTTAATACGTTAGTGATACATTACCTATATATAATATAACTATAGTATAACTATATTAATACTTTATACCTATAACCGAATCCTCTACATATATATTATTATATAATAGTCTATTATAAAAACATAACAATTGGCGACGAGGACATAATAACAAGCAGAGAAAATTCAACAATAAGCACCAAAAAGGAAAGAAATTAAATATGAATATTGGAGCCAGTATAGGTGAATTTAATGCTGAAGGTGAAAATGTACAAAGTTACGAAGAGCGAGTAGAATGTTTTTTTTATCGCAAACGATATCACGGATGAAAAAAATGAACTGGCAAATGTACTAACAGTTATAGGGCCAAAGAAATATAAACTAGCTAGGAACTTACTGACCCCTACTTCTCCATTGAAGTCGATATTAAAAAATGCTTGGGATGTATTAAAAAAACATTTTAATACGGTACCCTCAGAGATAATAGAGAAGTATAAGTTTAACACTTATGTGAGACAGGAAGGGCAATCAGTGGCTAGTTACATTGCAGAAATTCGAAAAATGAGCGAATTTTGCAAGTTTGAGGACTTAGACGAGAAAATTAGAGACCGTATTATATGTGGTATACATAACACACGTATACAAAGGTTATTACTAGTCAAAACAAAATTAGACCTACAGACAGGAGTCGATATTATGATTGGAGCAGAGTTAACAGATGAACAATTAACAACATTAGAACATCATGATACAGATAAGGTGTACGCCATGGAGACGGACCGAAAACAGTGGAATTCAAGACACGAACATAAAAAGTGGAGTTTACAACTTGTAAAGTATGTGATAAAAGAAATCATAAAGCGGAAGATTGTAGGTTGAAAAACGCATCATGTTATAGATGTGGAAAAAATGGACATGTTAAACCTATGTGTCTCGAGAAAGCACCACGAACAGAGATTAGCAGAAATCCTCCGAAAACCACATATAATGTAGAAGAAAATACCGATTCTGAACCGGAAGTATATACAATGTATAATATCGTGAAAGAAGATAGTGGTTGTATAACACCCACTGTTAAAATAAATGACAATATATGTAAGTTTCAAATAGATACAGGGGAAGCGTTATCCATCATGTCAGAAATGACATTCAATCAGTTATAGGTAAAGGCAAAGAGGCCAAAGCTATAGTGGTCAGATTTACGGTTACAGAGTTTTACGGGCGAATTAATTAAAGTACTTGGAAAGATTGATGTAGAGATTGAGGAGAAAAGAATGAAGATATACATAGTACCTGGACAGGTCCCCAAAATTGCTGGAAGGGACATGATAAGTTCACTATGACTGGATTGAAGGTCGGTTTTGGTAGTGGACATGCTAAATACGGAATAACAGGACTTTAAGAGAAAGTATCCTGAAGTGTTCAAAGAAGGACTGGTTCACATTGATGAAGGGGATAAAAGGTGTAATCAATATACATAAAGATGCAGTTCCAAAATTATGTAAAGCCAGGACAGTACTTTATGCGATTAGAAAGAGTAGAAGCAGAATTGGGGAGATTAGAAGCTGAAGGTATCATCGAGATCGTAATATATTCAGACTGGGCAACACCAATAGTGCCATATTGAAAAAAGATTGAAGCATACGAATATGTAGTGATTATAAAATTACAGTTAATCGAGTTGCAAAGGTTGATAGCTACGCCATACCAAAAATTGAGGATCTCTATACAAATTTAGTAGGTGAAAAATGTCCAGTACATTAGATTTATCTAATGTATATACAGATACCATTAGAAGAGGAGTCAAAGAATCTTACAACAATAAAAACATCAATAGGGTTGTTAAAATATAACCGTATATGTTTCGGCATCGCCGCTGCTCCCGTGATATTTCAGAGAGTGATGGATTCATTACTGCAAGGGTTAAAGATGGTTTGCGGTTACCTGGATGATATCTTAATCACAGGAAAAGATAAAGAAGAACATGATAGAAATGTGAACATGGTATTAAAATGACTAGATACGTGGGTATAAGAGTGAGAAGTGAGAAGTGTACTTTTGGAAAGAACCAAGTTGAGTATCTATGATACATTATCAGTGCTGAAGGACTACATCCTGTACAGAAAAAGGTTAAAGCTATCATAGATGCACCTTCACCAGAGAATATTACACAACTACGAGCTTTCCTAGGAATGATTAATTACTACGGACAATTCTTGAATAATTTATCGAACCTATCTGGACCTTTATATGAACTATTGAAGAAAGGAAAGAGTTGGAAATGGTCTAAAGAGTGTGAGAAATCTTTCAGACAAGCAAAAATGATGTTAACATCATCCAAGGTGTTGGTACAAGAGAAACACGAGATTAACATGTGATGTGTCGCAATACGGTATTGGAGCGGTACTTAGTCAGGAAGTGGACAATGGTGAAGAACTACCGGTATCTTTCGCGTCCAGATCATTAGGACAAGTTGAGAACAATTATTCACAGATTGAAAAAGAAGCATTAGGTGTCATACTTGGAGTGAAGAAATTCCACAAATACTTATTTGGTCGAAAATGTACCATTGCGAATGATCATAAACCCTTACTGACGTTATTGAATGAAGCTAAATCTGTACCTGCTATAGTGTCCGGAAGGATTCAAATATGGGCTTTGCTCTTATCCGCATATGAATATGTATTTGAATACAAACCCGGAAGTTAGATCGCAAACGCAGATGCCATGAGTAGGTTACCTTTAAAGACAAAAGAAAGAAAAGTACCCATACCAGAAGAAATGGTTTTTAACATAAACAAATTAGATAAAGTAATAGAGAGGAAAGACTTGCAGAATGCAAAAAATGAAGACCGAACATTAACAGTAATTAGAAGACACATCCAGGAAGGGTGGCCAGAAGATAAGATGGAAGAATAGTGGAAACCTTATTACCGTAAGAAACTAGAACTCCTAAATTATAATGATTTGGTATGGTGGGATTCCAGGATAATTGTACCGTATAAATTACAGAAGTCGATATTAGAAACCCTACATGAAGTACATCCGGGCATCGTGATGATGAAGAGTCTGGCGAGGAGTTACGTCTGGTGGCCTAACCTTGATTTATACATAGCATCTATGGTTAAAGAGTATGGTGGGTGTCAACAAGTTTTGAACAAACCTGACCATTTAATGTATAGTCCATGGATGGAACCCTCGGGTCCATGGCAAAGAATACATATTGATTATGCCTGACCATATTTAGGTGATATGTTCTTAGTGGTTGTAGACGAATATTCCAGGTGGTTTGAATTGAAGGTAATGAAAGGAACAACTAGAAGAAAAATAATTGAAGAGCTAAGAAGTATATTCTCTAAGAAGAAGAAGCAGAGACGTCATCCAATAAATTCATCATCCACGTCATTAAGCATTGAGAAATCCACATCGTTTTAGTTAAGCTATTGAGTTACCATTTATTAGACCTATTGAGTTACCCAGTTGTAAAAATGTACGTGAAGGTTAAATTTAAACACTTAAATAAATCATAAATAATAAATCATCATGTTATGGATCTAATAGATAGTGGGAGTGTATTCCATATTATAGGAACAATATAGGGTATCCTAAGGTATCTTTGATATCAAATATAGTTTATTATATATAATAATGTATCTAACACTACGGAAATGTTATATTAGACTTATATATAAAATGTAGTCCATTCTGGTTTACATACCAGGTATACATTTTTTTATTATGATCCTAATTCTGTGCGGAAACTTACATATTATATAAATGCATTACCACTTTGCATCAAATAATAATATTAATAATTATTATATATATACAAGAGTAGGTATTATATATGTATTACCTATATGTATTTTATAAAAGCTTAACATTTAAAAAATAATTTGTTAGTAACTGAATAATATTCCTTATTAATTATTATTCTTTATTTAATACCTTTTAATACCGATTGTTTATATACATATATTTGATAAAAATATAGTTTATTTATTCTTCATTTTATAATACAGTCAATATATATATATATAATGTATATTTTACATAACTGGTATTAAAGAAATTGTGTAAACACAAAACATTAAATACGATTGTTAAAGTGCGATTAGATTTTATATGATTATATGATATGATAAAACGCGCTCTATAATATATATTTAACATAATAGTAAGACATATACATTATATTCAGGGAAATAATACCTATACGTAAACGCCCTTCACAAAAAGTTCTAATGATGACTATTCAACTTCACAAAATAATACACCAAGCAAATGTTAGTAATATTATTAAATATTAAAAATTATATAGATAATATTTTATATTTAGTCTTGTAAATATTCATATTCCTACAATTAAAAATTAATTTTTAGATGTAAGAAATTCATTTATTCTATACTATATTAGTATAGTACTTATAATATATATATACTTGACAAACTATTCACGAATTTTGTTATATCTACCTCTCTAACCCATTTTGTAACTAACAATACTAGAAAAGATAATATCCTTGATCTGGTCTTATCTAATGATTACTGTATATTTAACCTCAGTATAGATACTCCTTTTAGCTAAAATACTTCTACTAGTGATCATTTATCTATAACTGCTAATATTTTCAATACAAATGTTATTACAATGAAATCTAAGACTAATAGTAACTGTAATTTTAATTAATCACTATGTAATTTAAATATTGTTAAGCAAACTCTGAATAATTTAAGTTGGTCTAGTATTCTTAAGGTTGAAGATTCTACTGATGTATTACTAACAACATTTATTGAAATTGTAAAGACATTAATCAATGATAACTCCCCCCTATCAACTATACGGTCATTTAAATTTCCTAAATTCATCAAAAAACTTGATTCGAAATGTAAGAAATTATATAAAAATAAACATAAACCAAATATTAAAGCTAAATGGAGACTATATCAAATAAAGTTATCTGAAACCATATCGGATTACATCTATAACATTGAAGCTAGAGCACTATCTAACAATAACCCTAAATCATTTAATAGA
This sequence comes from Osedax fenrisi, assembly GCA_964019155.1. Lineage (NCBI taxonomy): Eukaryota > Metazoa > Annelida > Polychaeta > Sabellida > Siboglinidae > Osedax > Osedax fenrisi. Next base: position 63,870,960 of record OZ025239.1, on the reverse strand, counting down.
CAAATATCTACGCGTAGCAATATGCCTCCTCTAATGTCAAATAATAATAAATTGTTAACCCTAGATCGAGATAAAGACGAATGCTTATCTAAACAGTTTAAATCTGTAATTACTAAGGACAGCTATACATTTACTAGTAATTCATCCATAGTTTCTAATAATGTATTTAACACCTTCCCTATAAGCCCCGAGACTGTAAGAAAATATCTATGCATCATGCCCAATAAGTATAGTATACCACCAGACGGACTACCAAAGGGTATCCTAAAATCTTTATCATATGAGCTATGTATTCCTCTTTCCTTAATATTCAATCATTCACTAACTAACCAATACTGCCCAAATATGTGGAAACAGAGTATAATTACTCCCATATTTAAAAAAGGTGATACATACTTACCATCGAACTATAGACCTATAAGTATTCTACCCTCCACATTAATTCTTTTTGAAAAGATTCTTTGTAGATACTTGGTTCACTTTCTCAGAGAAAATGGCTACATATCACAATGCAAATATGGATTTCTATCGGGAAAATCAACCACTCTGCAGTTGATCCAATACTATAGGAATCTAGCCCGAGTCATGGACAACAACTATACTTTGCATAATACATACATCGACTTCGCAAAGGCATTCGACACAGTATCACATGCTAAGCTATTATCTAAGATTGAAGCTCTAGGAATAACTGGTAATGTACTACACTGGATACAATCATATCTTCATAATATACACCAGTGTGTTAAGGTTGGTATGAATGTATCTGATAATATTATGGAAACATCAGGGGTTCCGCAAGGTTCTTGTCTAGGACCAATTTTATTTATAATCTACATAAATGACCTTCCCAATATATTCTCACCTCAGATCATATGTACCCTTTTTGCTGACGATGCCAAACTTTCTCTTATCCATAAATATGAATTTGAAATGGACTATATGCATAATGCACTAACCAAATTAAATGATTGGTCAAAATTATCAGGTCTTAATTTAGCAATCCATGAATGCTCTATAATGTCTAGTACGGGTAATGAAATATCCTCATACTCGATTAACGGTGTTCAATTAAGCTATTCTAATACGTACACCGATCTAGGTGTAATTATCAACCATAATCTATCTTTCAATGATCATGTTGATAATATTATCCGTAAAGCATACAGAATGATTAATATAATCTTTCGAGTATTTAGATGTAACAAACATGTACCATTGACACTAGCATATATAAGTTATGTAAGACCTGTCCTTGACTACGCATCCAGTCTCTGGAATCCATCCATTCCTTTCAGAACAAATGGTAATTCCACCAAACTCGAATTGGTTTAGAGACTATTTACTCGTAAGCTTTTCTTTAGGTGCAATTTAGGTTCATTAGAATACCCTGATAGATTACTATTTTTAAAGCTAAAATCACTTTCTTCCCGTAGGCATGTTGCTGATATGGTGCTGACTTACAAAATAGTCAATGGTCTCGTTGATGTGGATGTAGATGATTTCTTGTGGACCTACACGAATCATCTTAGAGGGCCTTCGGTGAAAATTAAAAGAGATATCTCCAAGAATAACCGATCACACAACTTCTTCAGCAATCGGGTCTCGGCTACATGGAACAATCTGCCTGCTCATCTAACCGTAATGAAGTCTCTTCCATTATTTAAATCGGGTGTTTCTGCGATACTGTCTGGTAGTTGATGAACATGTTCATCCTACCTTGTACATTTATTTATATATTTTTATTTATTACCTTATTTACTGTTTGTCCTCGTGTGTTATGTTAGGTCAGTGGGGTTGTGACGGGTGTCGGGGAGTAAGGATGCCAGCGTGGAATCTACTGGTCAAATTTTCCTCCCCACGACATAGGAAATGATTCACCCTTTCCTAAAAGCTGAGATCTGTCGCGGCCTTATTGGCATATCATTAGCATATACGAGCTAAGCAATGGCATATGTAAATCAATAATGTTAATACTTTTATTTTCTTTCGTACTATTAGTTTTATCTCCTGTTTTATGTCATATTGAATATCTATTTTCTATATTCAATAAATTATATTATTATTATTATAAATTATATTATTATTATATATATATATATATAGCAAATATATAACACTCCCTATCTACGTAACGTGATATCTTTCCTTAGACAAATCTTTGTATATATATACTATATATATATAGTACATTGTATACTATCATTAGTAAAACCATATTAATATATATATGTTTATATATATATATATATATATACTAGCATAAAATCATAACAAGAAAGCCGACTATTTCATTATATGTTTAATTATTCCAATTAATAAATAAATATTATACATCATCATATCTATATATATGATTTAAAACTGAATACAATTATGATAAATGAAACTACATAGTCAAAAGAAGAATTTCAGAGAATAATAGCGAAACTTCATGATTTATTTACAATATTTAATTACATTTATACTATAAAAAATATTATATAAATATATTCATAATTATTTTCATTAACATTTTCTAATATTATGAATTCATAGGGTTAACCTTATATTAAATATTTATTTATAAACAATCATTTAAACTTCCTTGTCTCATTATATATAGAATACTATATAGAATACTATTTAGCAATAATCTACGCCCAATTATTCTGCAATATAACATTATTCTCTACTTGAGGATGCTAACATAATGCTAAAATAGTATTATTATGAATGGGATAGAATTAAAATATACATATTTATCAGATCTACATTGTAAGATTATATATATATATATGTTATGTAGTGTATATTAGTGTATATGTGTGTGCGAATGAATTATCTTTAGATCAGCGTGCGGTAATGAATATGCGGTATAAGTGTGGGTATGAATCGTATATAGGTAAAATATTATATATCGTGCGGCGCGGAGTATTCGGCGAGTTATTATAGGTTATATAATGTCGATTAGGTGGTAACCTACCGCGCCATAAATGATTGACCACCAATCAGTAAGCAATTACAAGAGACTACCTAATCTAATTGTATAGACACGCCCCTAAAATATCGTGGGCGTGTCGAGCCAAAACTAATCTTGGCAGTTTACCGTTTGGTCGTGGTGCGTACACGTCGAACAAATTTGACTATTTAATAAAGGAATCAAACATTTGACTTATTTAAAGTAAATTCGAATTATAAAGTAGTTTATTACGTATAATATAGACAACACTACATATATATATATATATATATATATATATATATATATATATATATATATATATATATATATATATATATATATATATTGATTTTAGATTATTTTTTTACAGATAAAAATTAAATTGATAATAATTATGAAATATTCAATAATTCTACCGTTTATTAATTGTATTTTATATAATTATATATATATATTCATATTTATATAATACAATTAGGGGAAGGTTGGGTAATGACGCTATAGTTTTGTTATATCGCTATAACTTTTTAAATATTAATTAGTTTTTAATGAAAAATTAATAGTCTATAGATAATATGATTGTTAATAAAATAGCTATTTAGAAAATTTTATATATTGTGTATTAATTGCACGATATCGATTTGTACCATTACCTTACAAGTTGGTAATACACGCTCGGCTGTCGGGTAATGGGTGTGTATTATTAACCAATCATCGTTAAGTATTTATTCACGAATTAGTAAGATTCATATCGAAAATAATTTTTCAAATAAATGAATATCCAATCAATTATAAATACACACGCACACAAATATATAATATAATTCAGTGAAAATCAATAACATTCTATATTAGTCATACGCGATATAACAAAGTTTAATATGGTTCTAGACATTCTTCTAAGATAACATGAAATATTAAACATATACAAATGGAATATAACTATATTATACTACAAAACAAATCTATTGAAATGACAATATAATGGGATAATAAAAGTAACACCACTTCGCAAGTTTAAGGATAACAGAACTATATCTGGTTATTATTTAATATTATAATTTATAATTATATACTAAATAAGCTCTTCTCCTCCATCAATATCCATCTCAAACCACACATCCACTCCCACCGCATCCCACACTCACCCAATTCCTCCAACTATACTAGAAACCAACCAAAACCCCTAATTATCACCTACCTCACTCTTAAATCTAAGCAAATCGTCAACCATTCCCTTCACCTCCTCAAACAATCCAACTTCCCGGTCAGGTTCTGTGAACCCCTCACCAAAACTCAACTAATTGCTCGCGCTAATTGTGCTGCACAAATTAGCAACCTCAACTCCACACACCCCATCTCCAACTACAAATATGCGATCCGTGGCACGACACATTTTTACATCGCCCTAATTCCACTCCCTCCACCCATCACATTAATCTCCTAAATTCCCCCAAAATCCCCTCACCCCCTTCCCAACTATCTTTACCAAATCCTCCTACACCCCCGCCCACGCTAACCTTTTCCCCTCTCATCTCTCCTCCCAACCACCACCCTACCCTCCCTGACCTACCTATTTCCCTCAACGCAGCTCTCATCAATACACGCTCCTTACGAAACAAAATACCATCCATCGTCTCCCTCATGACTGATTAAAATCTCGATATCCTATTCATCACGGAAACTTGGCTCTCTCCCCTAGACTCCCCTCTTATTGCCACTCTCAATAGCCCCCCTTACCAGTTCATACATAACCCTCGTGACTCCCCCCATCCTGGTGGTGGCACAGGAATTCTATATAAATATACTCTTACTCTCTCCAATATCTTCCATCACTCGTTCCTTCACTTCGAAGCCCTTAGCTGCGCCATCAGCTCACCATTCTCCCGCACCTTCAACATTTCCCTATTCTACCGCCCACCCTCTCCCTCAATCAACCTATTTCTTGATGAATTTCGCCTCTTCCTACATTCAATCTCCCCCACCACCATCATACTAGGTGATTTCAATATTCCCAACCCACCCATGACCCTTTCCCTCAATAAACTTCTCCACTCTTTTAACCTTACACAACACATCACCTCCCCCACACACGTCCATGGCAATACCCTTGACCTTATAATATCCCCTAAATCCAGCAATATAATCACAGATCACTCCATCGGACCACCCTTTTCAGACCACTTCCTAATACTACTTACCCTCAACCTCCCCAAACCTACCCGACCCATCACTACAAGAATCACACGACAACTACATAATATTCCCATCTCTACTTTTATTGCTGACCTCTCCTCCCACCCAATTACCACCTTTCTTGAACTGCACAATTCCCTTGCCACCATCCTCGATAAGCATGCCCCCCTCCTCACCATAACCTCCATCACACGCCCTGACTCATCCTGGTTCACAAAATCCCTCCTCAAACAAAAACGTATACTTCGAACAGCTGAAAATCTCTACCTAAAACATCCCTCTCCCACTTCCTTAGCCTCCTACAACGCCTTAAAAAACACTTACAGAAAAGCCATCACTACCGCAAAAGCATCCCAGATATCCCTAAAATTTGCTAAAATTTCCAATGATTCCAAATCCACCCACAGACTCTCCTCTCAACTCCTAGGTCGCACACTCAAGGCGCCACTTCCTACCTGCTTCCCCGAACAACTACCACTCCTCTTCAAAAATACCTTTAATGACAAACTCTCCGCTACCCTTTCCTCCCTACCAACCCCTACCCCCTGCCTCACTCCCACAACTTTTCCCGCCTCCTTCAATAACTTTGAACCACCCTCCCTAGAACATATAATCTTCCTCCTCGACTCCACAACCTCAACCTCACCCCTTGACCCCCTTCCCCTCCCGATACTCAAACAGATTACACATACCATTGCGATCCCCCTTCATAAAATAATCTGTACATCACTCTCCTCTGGTATCGTCCCCCCGGACTTCAAGGTTGCAGCAATAACCCCCATCCTAAAAAGCCTAACCTTAACTCCCTGAATCCTTCCCATTATCGACCCATTTCCAACCTCTCAATCCACTCCAAAATCCTGGAACGTACCGTCTCCCCCCAACTCATCTCCTACCTCACCACCAATAAAATACCTAACCCATTCCAAAGCGCCTATCTTCCCCACAAATCCACCGAATCTGCCCTCACCCTAATCACCTCTGATATACTCTCAAACCTCAATAGTAACCGCGAAACTATACTTGTCCTCCTCGACATGAGTTCCGCGTTCGACACCCTCAATCATACCATACTCATCCACCGACTCGCATCCATTGGCATCTCTGGAACTCCCCTCGACTGGCTTACATCTTATATATCCAACCGCTCCTCCTCAGTCAGAATACACTCCCACTCATCCCCCTCCCAACCCATCACCCACGGAGTGCCACAGGGCTCTGTCCTTGGCCCGCTCCTCTTTAATATCTACCTCCTCCCCCTATTCAATATTCTTACCGATTATCCCGACATATCCTTTCACTCCTACGCTGACGACCTCCAACTTTATATTAATTGCACAGACTCCCCTACGTATGCCCCTAACCGACTCTCCTCCTGCATTAAGTCTATTCATGATTGGCTCACCTCTAACTCTCTCAAACTGAACCCTAACAAAACTGAAGCAATTTTCCTCCACCTACCATTACGCTCCTCCTCCCTACCTGATCCACCTCCCATTACAGTTGATAATTCCCCAATACCTTATTCCAAACACATCCGTAATCTTGGACTCCACATTGACACAACACTCTCCCTTGACCTACATATCGCACACATGCATAAATCCATCCACTATCACCTACATTGCCTCAGACTAATCCGACGTTCTATTCCCCTCCCCATCGCCATTACCATCGCCTCCTCATATATTAGCCCACTCTTCGATTATTGCAATTCCCTACTCTTCAACCTCCCCACCTACAAACTCAACAAACTACAACGACTTCAAAACGCTGTAGTTCGTTGTGTCTACCTACTTCCCCGACGTTCCTCTGACTCCATTACCCCTCTCCTTAAACAATTACACTGGCTCCCAGTCCTTTACAGAATACAATACAAACTTTCCCTAACTATACACAAAGCCATCCACCATAACTCCCCTGACTACCTTGCCTCACTACTACACCTCTACATGCCCACTACCACACTCCATACCCGTTCCTCCAACACCTTTATCCTAGCCACACCCCACCTATACAATCTCCACTCTTCCCATATTCGCTCCTTCTCCCTTTCTGCCCCTTACCACTGGAATTCCCTTCCCAACCACTTGCGCACTATCATCTCCACACCCACCTTCAAACGCCACCTCAAGACCCATTTATTCTCCCGATCTTTCCCTCCAACACAATAACAACCCCCCCCCTACGGACGACCGAATGCTCACGCACAGCAGTAGTCCTTAAACTGATAAAAGTAAAAGTAAGTAAAGTATATACTATATATAATATAGTATTTTTAACCTAATCTCAATATTAATATTAATATTCATATAATAATACTTAATATCACTTAAATATAGATTACTATATATACATACAATTTACTAGAAAAATAATTAGCAATTAATCCTGTATGATTATTAATATTAATATTATATACAACAAATTATATATTTATATGTATATATATATACATATATATATATATATATATATATATGTATATATATATATATATATATATATATATATGTATATATATATATATACAATAGTAGCATATAAATATAATGTATGTATGTATAAATATTTTTTAGTTAATAAATGTTTATTATATATAAAATATATACAGAATATAAATAACGATTTTTTTATTGTTTTATAATATTATTTTATACGTATATTTAATAATAATTAATCAATAATGTAATCAATATTTATAAATATTAATAAATTAGTAATATGAAAGCTATAGCCTATAACTATATTTATAAATACAAAATTAAAATAGTTAGACAACGCGGTTATATTTATATGTCAATAAATCTGTATTATATTACAAATTAATTATATATAACTTTATTTAAAATATATATTCAATAATATAGGATGGTCAACTGAATGAAATTACAAAACAGTTCAAATTGTTTAGGCCAGGTTACTATTATGTAATATAATTTAATTTGATATATACAGAATTCTATAAATAACATATATTTATCAATACTTTTATCTAGATTTTTTTTATAAAATCAATTCATCATATATCTTTAAAATTTAAATATAATTAATTGTATCTATAGATATTATATATAATTAAACATTATAATATATAAATTGTTTTTAATATATATTTTAATATTTGCTAAATATGATATATAGCATGTTCTACTGATATACAATTACAGAACAGTTACGATGATTTAAGAACAGGTTAATATGTAATATATTATTTTAAAGAAAAAGTATAAATAATTTATATTTAAAATAATTCATTTTAAATAAATATTAATAATAGTATGTTTTTAAAATAAATATATTAGTTTATTAATTTTAAATTGTTTAATCTATATATATATATATACATAGAGAATTACATATTACCATATAGGGTTTTACATTATTTACATTATTTTAGTATATATATATATATATATATATATATATATATATACCCTATAGGGTTTTACATTATTATGTACAATTATTCAAATAATATACAGGTATATTATAATCACATATATATTATTTGTAGTGTATATTTAGTAAACATTATTTACCTATATTTTACTAAATTCTATAGGATATTCAACTGATATAGCCAAGGAGCTCAAACAAGTGTAGACTACAATTAGGACAACAAAGGTTAATATAGTTTATAATTAATGTTAATACAGTTTAATGTAAGTTAGTATAACTAAATATTATTTTGTAACGAATATATACAGAATTCTATAAATAATATATTATTATTGAAATGTATGTTAAATAAATCTAATAAATATATATTATTATTTGAATAAAATCATTATATACATATATATATTATAACATATTTGTTGACATACAATAATTAATTTTTTAATCATTGTTATTATTATTAATATTAATATTATTATTTGTATTCCTATTATTTTTATATAATTGCATACTATGTGCAAAGTTTTTGAGAAAAATCTTTTCTATAGCATCACAATATATATATATATATATATATATATATATATGTTAAGCATTTATAATAATAAAAGTAATACAATTTTTGTTATATATCTAACTTTAATTATTTATATGTATTATTATATCGATGTATTTAATCATTAACATTAACATTAATTATATAAATAATTATATAAATAACCTTATTTTAGATTATTTTAATATCATTTTACATATATTAATTTATATATAGGTAGAAAAAGGTGATTCACAGAAACTATTACTAGCTCAAAATGTAAGTGCACACATGTGTTTCAAAGATAATGTCAAATTAACAAAAGAAAGGAACACAAAGAAAAGTAAAGAATGTAATTTTAACAAAAGATGTAATTCATTAACATATAATTTGTGATAAATATACTGATGTCATATTAATAATGTCATATTATAATATATATTACTATATATATATATATATATATATATATATATATATATATATATAGTTATATAATTATGATTATATAGTTTTACATTATGTGCTTTATGAAAATAACATTTCCTACTAATTATAATGTGTTAATAATTAAATAAATATATGTATCATCAAATTATTAATTTATTTTATTATTATTTATTTAAAATAATTAAAAAATATATGGAATAATATTTCAATAGTTATATAACTCATATAAAAGACATATTCAATATTAATAATATATGTGTATTATATCTTTATAAATATATGTTATAATAAATATGAATACTAAAATAAATGAAGTTTTAAAATTAAATCAACAAAATACATAAAACTTCCATGGTAACTCAGCAGGCTATGACGTCAGATATTCGGGCAGTATGGTATTGGTAAAAACACCCACCAAATGGTTATTCATACCCTTAAATAAAATAAATTAAAATAAGTTGAAATAATATTTAGAAGTGAATTATATAATGGTGTATAAAGAATTATTAGCTCTCATTGGTTCCTGGATGCATTAACCTTAAGTTAATAATGGATTGGAAGGCACATTTGAGTAATTTAGTTATAGGTAAAAAAAATACCAGCTACGTTAGTGTATGAGATGTAATGACTCCCAAAATAATAATAACATGTAGGGTATATTAACTATTATGAAAACATATACAAATTAATACCATAAAGAATACATTATAATTTGGATAATATTTATTATTAATTATTTGTTAAAATATAATATTTAAAATTCGCTGCAAGAGGTCCTAAATAATATATATATAGGCAATGATAAGAATAATACTAATATGATTACTAATAGTATTATAAACTTTACCTTTATATCCTATAATTGATTATATACTATTATATAAGTATTAGGTAGTTTATATATAAAGTATATTTTACAGAGTAAAAGTTATAATATATAGAGTATATTTTAATCTACGATTACATCTTATATAATAATTAGTTTATTGTGTATAATATTGATAACAAAATACATTTGTATTCTGCTTTCCCATAGAATATGTATATCTATAGGTATATATATAGGTCTACTATAATATATATATATATATATATATATATAAATATATATATTATATTGATTACTTATAAATATGGTAATACAATGTATCTTATTTTGATCATATAAGATGAATATGATATTTATTTTTTAATTATATATATATATATATATGTTATTTTATAAATAACAACCTATAGGTTGTAACAAACTATCTATATATATATATATATATATTTATAGAGTTTTAAAATATATATATATATATATATTACATATATATATATATATATATATATATATATACGGTATATAATATACCTATTAAACATATGTTTTACAATACATTGATATTAGGCAATTTCACATTATGTCTAGGTTCTAATATAAGTTATATTATAAGTTCTAAAACATTGAACTAGATATTGAATTATGTACACATACGAATATATTAAAAACACACGCAATATATTGTATAACTTTATTCATAATAGGTGTCACCACATTACATGCTATGGCGTTAATTACCCGACTTTGGGTGGGCGTCTATTACCAATATTAGGTCCTTTTTAAAAATTACTAATATACCGTTATTGTATATTATTTCGCCAATATTTTTATAGAAATGTATTTATAATATATTATTTTAGATATATTACAAAAAATATATTAAATTAATGACATTATATTTATTTTTATCAGTGTTTTAAGTTACACATTTTTGGTAAAATTATTTTTGTAGACTAGATTTTTTTAATAAATATTTTCCCAGCTGGAAATAATTTTTTCAAATATAATTTTTACATGTTGTTAATAGAAATTAAATTGCGCATCTTTTATGTATACAACATTTTTCTCTATATAGTTTACTTTTCAAGATACTTGGGGTGGGCGTAGTTACCGACTGACGCCCATTACCCAACCTTCCCCTATATAAAACCCTTTATTTATACTCCCTCTCATGAAATCAATAGATTTAAAAAATAATATAAATTATTAAAAATAATGCCTTTATTTAAAAGTATTTATCTCCAAAAAAATATTTTCTTAGAATCACTAATATTAAACTTGTATCAGATATCACAGTTTATGAGATATACTCATAATTTGTATTACTATAGAAAGAAGATATACTGATATTTAATGTATAAGCTTGTTTGCTAATATGGGTATATAGTATAATATGGGTATACAGAATATAATATAAATAGAAATGATTATATTTATTCTTCATTTTATAATACAGTCAATATATATATATATATATATATATATATGATTATATGATATGATAAAAAGCGCTCTATAATATATATTTAACATAATAGTAAGACATATACATTATATTCAGGGAAAGAATACCTATACGTAAACGCCCTTCACAAAAAGTTCTAATGATGACTATTCAACTTCACAAAATAATACACCAAGCAAATGTTAGTAATATTATTAAATATTAAAAATTATATAGACAATATTTTATATTTAGTCTTGTAAATATTCATATTCCTACAATTAAAAATTAATTTTTAGATGTAAGAAATTCATTTATTCTATACTATATTAGTATAGTACTTATAATATATATATATATATATATATATAGAAAATATATAACACTCCCTATCTACGTAACGTAATATCTTTCCTTAGACAAATCTTTGTATATATATATATACTATATATATAGTACATTGTATACTATCATTAATAAAACCATATTAATATATATATGTTTATATATATATATATATATATATATATATATATATATATATATATATATATATATATATATATATACTAGCATAAAATCATAACAAGAAAGCCGACTATTTCATTATATGTTTAATTATTCCAATTAATAAATAAATATTACAATCATCATCATATCTATATATTTATATGATTTAAAACTGAATAAAATTATGATAAATGAAACTACAGAGTCAAAAGAAGAATTTCAGAGAATAATAGCGAAACTTCATGATTTATTTACAATATGTAATTACATTTATACTATGTGAATGTGATATGTAAGTAAATATTATTATATTACCTATTTACATATTTTAGTATTATTATTATTGTAGACATACAGAATTTTCAGGATTTCAAGAGTGTTCTATTAATATATCGGATATTTTAGTTGACAAATCTCTCGACCATATTGAACTAAAATGGAAAATCATAACAAAAGGTACCAAAAGAGGAGGAGATCTATTGTGTGATCCAGAAGTATACACATATACACGGTGTGGGAAAATCTGTTAGTAGTTACTTTAAAGGTACTTTACCTATTACATTATAATTTATATTATAATATATATATATATATATATATATGTTTTGTTTATAAATACAATATAAATGTTTATATTGAAATATCAACCCAGATTAGCTATTTGATATAAGAAAGGAGTGTAATTCATCTGTATCATATAAACTTAAACAACCTGAGAACAATTATTCACAGATTGAAAAAGAAGCGTTAGGTGTCATATTTGGAGTGAAGAAAGTCCACAAATACTTATTTGGTCGAAAATGTACCATTGCGAATGATCATAAACCCTTACTGACGTTATTGAATGAAGCTAAATCTGTACCTGCTATAGTGTCCGGAAGGATTCAAAGATGGGCTTTGCTCTTATCCGCATATGAATATGTATTTGAATACAAACCCGGAAGTAAGATCGCAAATGCAGATGCCATGAAAAGGTTACATTCAAAGATAAAAGAAAGAAAAGTACCCATACCAGAAGAAATGGTTTTTAACATAAACAAATTAGATGAAGTAATAGAGAGGAAAGACTTGCAGAATGCAACAAATGAAGACCGAACATTAACAGTAATTAGAAGACACATCCAGGAAGGGTGGCCAGAAGATAAGATGGAAGAATAGTGGAAACCTTATTACCGTAAGAAACTAGAACTCCTAAATTATAATGATTTGGTATGGTGGGATTCCAGGATAATTGTACCGTATAAATTACAGAAGTCGATATTAGAAACCCTACATGAAGTACATCCGGGAATCGTGATGATGAAGAGTCTGGCGAGGAGTTACGTCTGGTGGCCTAACCTTGATTTATACATAGCATCTATGGTTAAAGAGTATGGTGGGTGTCAACAAGTTTTGAACAAACCTGACCATTTAATGTATAGTCCATGGATGGAACCCTCGAGTCCATGGCAAAGAATACATATTGATTATGCCTGACAATATTTAGGTGATATGTTCTTAGTGGTTGTAGACGCATATTCCAGGTGGTTTGAATTGAAGGTAATGAAAGGAACAACTAGAGGAAAAAGAATTGAAGAGCTAAGAAGTATATTCTCTAAGAAGAAGAAGCAGAGACGTCATCCAATAAATTCATCATCCACGTCATTAAGGATTGAGAAATCCACATCGTTTAAGTTAAGCTATTGAGTTACCATTTATTAGACCTATTGAGTTACCCAGTTATAAAAATGTACGTGAAGGTTAAATTTAAACACTTAAATAAATCATAAATAATAAATCATCATGTTATGGATCTAATAGATAGTGGGAGTGTATTCCATATTATAGGAACACTATAGGGTATCCTAAGGTATCTTTGATATCAAATATAGTTTATTATAGATAATAATGTATCTAACACTACGGAAATGTTATATCAGACTTATATATAAAATGTAGTCCATTCTGGTTTACATACCAGGTATACATTTTTTTATTATGATCCTAATTCTGTGCGGAAACTTACATATTATATAAATGCATTACCACTTTGCATCAAATAATAATATTAATAAGTATTATATATATATACAAGAGTAGGTATTATATATATATATTACCTATATGTATTTTATAAAAGCTTAAAATTTAAAAAATAATTTGTTAGTAACTGAATAATATTCCTTATTAATTATTATTCTTTATTTAATACCTTTTAATACCGATTGTTTATATACATATATTTGATAAAAATATAGTTTATTTATTCTTCATTTTATAATATAGTCAATATATATATATATATATATATAATGTATATTTTACATAACTGGTATTAAATAAATTGTGTAAACACAACAAATTAAATACGATTGTTAAAGTGCGATTAGATTTTATATGATTATATGATATGATAAAAAGCGCTCTATAATATATATTTAACATAATAGTAAGACATATACATTATATTCAGGGAAATAATACCTATACGTAAACGCCCTTCACAAAAAGTTCTAATGATGACTATTCAACTTCACAAAATAATACACCAAGCAAATGTTAGTAATATTATTAAATATTAAAAATTATATAGACAATATTTTATATTTAGTCTCGTAAATATTCATATTCCTACAATTAAAAATTAATTTTTAGATGTAAGAAATTCATTTATTCTATACTATATTAGTATAGTACTTATAATATATATATAGAAAATATATAACACTCCCTATCTACGTAACGTGATTAGTATTCATACATCCCGTAGCTAGCAGTAGTATCGAAATCGATTTAGATTTGCTGCATTTGAATTCTACAATGTTTGCATTGCTCTATTAAATTGCATGCAATGTAAATTAGTTTGTAATCTCCATATAGATTTCGCGTGAGTGTTATATCTTTCCTTAGACAAATCTTTGTATATATATACTATATATAGTACATTGTATACTATCATTAGTAAAACCATATTAATATATATATATGTTTATATATATATATATATATACTAGCATAAAATCATAACAAGAAAGCCGACTATTTTATTATATGTTTAATTATTCCAATTAATAAATAAATATTATAATCATCATCATATCTATATATATGATTTAAAACTGAATAAAATTATGATAAATGAAACTACATATTCAAAAGAAGAATTTCAGAGAATAATAGCGAAACTTCATGATTTATTTACAATATTTAATTACATTTATACTATAAAAAATATTATATAAATATATTCATAATTATTGTCATTAACATTTTCTAATATTATGAATTCATAGGGTTAACCTTATATTAAATATTTATTTATAAACAATCATTTAAACTTCCTTGTCTCATTATATATAGCATACTATATAGAATACTATTTAGTAATAATCTACGCCCAATTATTCTGCAATATAACATTATTCTCTACTTGAGGATGCTAACATAATGCTAAAATAGTATTATTATGAATGGGATAGAATTAAAATATACATATTTATCAGATCTACCTTGTAAGATTATATATATATATATGTTATGTAGTGTATATTAGTGTATATGTGTGTGCGAATGAATTATCTTTAGATCAGCGTGCGGTAATGAATATGCGGTATAAGTGTGGGTATGAATCGTATATAGGTAAAACCATATTGAACTAAAATGAAAAATCATAACAAAAGGTACCAAAAGAGGAGGAGATCTATTGTGTGATCCAGAAGTATACACATATACACTGTGTGGGAAAATCTGTTAGTAGTTACTTTATAGGTACTTTACCTATTACATTATAATTTATATTATAAAATATATATATATATATATGTTTTGTTTATAAATACAATATAAATGTTTATATTGAAATATCAACCCAGATTGGCTATGTGATATAAGAAAGGAGTGTAATTCATCTGTATCATATAAACTTAAATATAATAAATATATTATATTAAAAATACACACTCATGTTCCATCTAAAGATAACATTAAGATAAAGGAAATATCTAGAGAAGTAAAAAATGAGTGTATATCTAATATATTTTCACTGAAAATATGTATGGATAAAATTAAGGAATACAACGTAAGTATTAACTCCACTTCATTGGCTAGAAAGGCTTCTAGATATAGATCAGGTAAAATATCTAAACACCCGATACTCTACAATTTGACATATTCGCTGAAGCTATTCCATCATCTTTTTTAATCGATGATTTAAAGGTTAAACTAATTAATACATTGTTGATACTTATATTATATAACACAATTTAGGACGAAGAATCACGACATTTAATATTTTCAACTAAAATCCAACTTGACACTTTTTTAAATTGTAAAACCTGGTACGTTGATAGTACTTTTAAATTAGTTAAAAAACCATTCCGTCAACTTTGGACAATTAATGGTTTTATAAGAAGTGGCGGAAATCAGAAACAAGTTCTTCTAGCTTCTGTGTTGATGAGCAGAGCAAGTTAGTTAATATATATATATATATATATATATATATATATATATGTGGTAGAGCTGGTGAAGCGAGTGTTTAGGCTGCGGGACGGGTATCTAGAGAGAAGCTGCAATGACGCATCTAGGTAGGCCGTTGCTAATTAGCACTTAAGTGCTATTAGTGCGTGCGGCGTGTTCATTGGTACGTGACGGCGTGCGACGAAATGTGGATGTCGCCACATTTCGTCATTGTGTTATTATTATATTACTTTAAAGCATCGAATTACTTATTATTGTTTATCAGGGGACACAACGGTTTGTGTTTGTTTTTGTATCTTTCAAGGTTTAATATATATATGTTTTAGAGTTTAATAAACGTATTCAACAAAGAATCTCTACCTCTCTGTTACATTTGGCGCACTCGGCAGGATACAAAGATTTGGACTCGTGTGATCCTAGACTACGGAAGGAGGAATTACATAATCTGTAGAAGTCCTGGAATTCCGCTAGTAACACGCGTGAAGCTTTATATATATAATCGTGATATCTAATATATATATACGATAACTTGACAATTTCAAGTTGAAATACGGCGTATTGAAATTATATTGTATATAATTTGTTTATTCTATTCTAACAATAGAACCGAGTTACGTAACCGTATAGCGAATCTATTTTACACCGCTATTATATATTACGCATTTATAGTGTATTGTATATACATACCGATATCGGAGATATTGATTATTTTACTAGTGAATATATTCTAGTCGTTATCATTCATATTATAAGCGTCTTATTGAACACGTTTAGCCCGCACTATAGAGCGTAGAGGCACGCTTGCCGAAAGTGGGTCGGACCAGCTTATCCGAGGGTAAACGTTCCAAAGCCTAGGCATACGCTAAGGGTGCTGTAGTTATTGCGGGGTTGAACACTCGAGTCAAACGAGTGAGTCAAGTTGTTGAGCTAGATATGCCACAGGCAGACTTTACGAGTAATGAGAGTCATGACTCTGATACCAAACCGGCGATGAAGGTATGTACATCGGTACATCGTCCACAATACGTAAGTAGGAGGCGTGATCTAGAGTGTTTCAATGGTACTAATGGAATAGATGTAGAGGATTGGGTAGAGGATGTCAAAGAACATCTGAGTAGGAGAGGTTATGATGCGGAGTATATGGCGGAGTTTGTTAGGGATCATGTGATGGGTATAGCTAAACGGGAGTTGAGGGCGCGGAAGCTATGCAAACCGGGAGTAGAAGTTAGCGACATGTATGACGCATTAATCAGTACTTTTGGTAATCTGGGGGATGAAGATATGGCCTTGGAAACTTTCTATTCGAGAAGTCAAGAAACCGACGAATCCATTTTGGAACTATCTTTATCACTATGCGGATTATGGGATAAAGTGGGTAATGATAAGGGCCGGGATAAGCGTTAAAAGCGAGGGGTTAGGACATGAACTGCGGCGTTTACAGCTAGAGCAACCATTATTAAGCTTTATACTTTTCCGCGCTAGAGCTATAGCGTGGGTGAAAGAAAATAAGAAAATACCTAAAGTTATTGCACAAGTAGGCGTAAGCGGTAACAATCAGTTGGGAGATCAGAGGGAAACTGTACAAAGTCAGATTGATAAATTAACAGTCCTTGTTGGGAAATTAACCGAAGAGGTGCAACGGGGTAAGGAGTCAGGGCCACCTAGTTTTGCAGGTAGGTGTTGGGTTTGTGGGGCGCTAGGGCATAGAGCGGTACAGTGCGAGAGAAACGGGCAAGTTAGAGGCCAGCTGAGATGGCAAGGTAGGGGTCAGTATCAAGGATATGATCATGGTCGGGGTAACATCCAGGGATATAACCAGGGAAACGAGTAGCTCCATCTCCGATGCGACCGCAGTCGGAGAGGAGCAAATATATTGCGGCAGTCAGAAGTAAATCTGGACCGATATTCGGGAGTAGCCCAGAGGTACAGATAGTAGTTCAAGGGGTTGAATGTATACATTTATCATTACCCTATAGGGTAATGATAGATACTGTGGCGGATATTTCTTGTATCAACGTAGAATGGTTTAAGAAGACATGGAGAGGGGTAGAGGTGCGTCAATTAGATGTGGTAGTGAGAGGTGCTGGTGGGAAGGAGATAAAATATTATGGTTACGTGGAATTATATGTATTAATTCCGGGAATTCAGGGAGAGTTAAAGGGAATGGGATTCCTGCTTATAGATAGAATAACACAACTCAGCGTAATACTGGGGAGTAACATATTTCAGTATATGTCTGATAGCTTTCAGGTACATGAGATAAGTAATATACCTTGGTTAGGGGTCTTGGACTTGTATAGAAATAAGAAAAGGGCGCTAGGCGAGGGAGTAGAACGGGTGGTGGAGGTTAAGGTGGTACAGGAGATAAAAATTAAACCGGGTGTAAGTCAAATGGTAGAGTGTGATAGTGGGAAAGTATGTTGTATGGGCCTAATTGAGGGTATGGGGGGAGATAGTGTAGTCATTATTCCGGGCTTAAACCAAGTGGAGGGAGGTAAGGTATGGGTGGATATGAGTAATTATTCTGACAAGGAAGTAGTGATAAAGGCGGGGAAAAGAATAGCGATTCTAACGACAGGGGTGACAGTGGTGAAAGAAGATGAAGGTGATGTGGAACGGTGTGTGGAAATGGCTATGACGGCTATAGATACATCACGTATGTCTAAGGAACAAACTGACCAAGTTAGGGAGTTAGTGACTAGACATAGTAGGGTATTCAGTAGTGGAGAACATGATGTAGGGTTCTCAGACCAAGTCCCACACAGCATTTCATTAACCGATAACATACCTATACGTTTACCACATCGGAGAATTCCACCTAACCAATGGGAGGAGGTGAAGACTTATATAGAGGCGAATTTATCAGCGGGAATCATCAGACCAAGTATCTCACCGTACAGTAGTCCTATGGTTCTCGTTAAAAAGAAAGATGGATCTATTAGAGTATGCGTAGATTTTAGACAATTAAATGCAAAGACAATCAGGGATGCGCATCCTCTACCAAGGATCGAGGAAGCCCTAGATTTTCTAAGCGGGGCTATGTATTTCTCGACATTAGATTTATCCCATGGGTTTCTGCAATGCGCGCTAGACAAAAAGGACATACAAAAGACAGCTTTTAGTTGCGGGGCTTATGGTCTGTATGAATATACCAGGATGCCGATGGGGTTGATCAACGCTCCAGCCACATTTTCGCGTTTAATGCAAGCGTGTCTAAAGGAGGAAAACTTACGAACGCTGGTGCTATATCTTGACGATGTCCTGGTATTTAGTAAGTCTTGGGGAGAAATGTTAGAGCGACTTAATAATGTATTTAAAAGGTTAAGTAGTTTTGGGTTGAAAATGAAAGCAAGAAAATGTAGATTTTTTCAAAAAAAAACTATATATTTAGGGTACGTTGTATCTAAGGAAGGGGTATCTGCTGATCCGGAAAAGGTACGGACGGTACAATATTGGCCAGTTCCATCTGATAAGAAGGATGTAAGATATTTTCTGGGACTGGCATCCTATTACCGGAAGTTCATTAAAGGATTCGCGGCTATTTCAAAACCTTTAAATACATTGTTAGCCAAGGATGAAACTTTCATATGGAGTGACAAATGTAGTAGTTCTTTCAAAAAAATTCTATACTTTTAAAAAAAGTTATAGAAATGATAGAAACTATCTGACGAGTCATGGCCTTACCATATTTAACGCAACAATATATTCTGACAGTATTTAATTATTTGAAAAATAGAAATAGCGGATTAGACGATTTGTATGGAAACATGGATAGATGGATTCTGGTCTCCCCGAAACTGGTGTATACAGATAATTGAAAGGTTAATAGATAATTTATAGAGATAATTTGTTATTTTATATATATATATATATATATATATAGAGAGAGAGATATATATCATACCTAATACAATTCTAAATAGTGAACCAATTCTTACAAATAACGACCAGGAGGGGTTTCATCGTAGAATCAATAGATTTGGTGAAATCAATATGAATTTATACAAGTTTGTAAATAATTTTATTTTATAAAATATATATTTATAATTTCACATAGGTTAATAAATTTGTAATATAATATATCTGAAAATATTCCACTATTATGTAAACTTGTTTCTGATTGTAGAATGCTAAAGAGGCAACGCTCCAAACAAAAATCATTTGAATCAGATATTTGGAATATATGGGATTGTTATGAAGAAGAATCTCCTAAAAAAGGTTAATATTATATATTTAAAATATATACTAATAAATATTATTATTCACAGATTCAATAAGAAGTGTGCAGAATTGCTGGAAAAAAAAGTATTTGTACACTTATTTAAATGTATGTAAGGGAAAGTAACCGAATAATTATTATATTATTATATAATAAGTATTAATTATATATATATATATATATATATATATATATATTAAAATAAAATATTGAAATATCCCAAGTATATATAGTAATTAAAAAAATATAAATAAATATTAAACACAATATCTGAAATTCGTATACGAAACGTCTTATACGAAACGACTTATACGAAACTTCCGATATAATTATAAATATAAATATAATATTTCACAGTCATATTTATAATAATATTGTTTTACTTGCAATAAATATATATACATATATTATAATAGGAATACAATTATTTATAAAGTCAATTATTAACTATTTAATAGATAGCACACTTATAAATTTCTTATACGAAATGTATGCAATTTGTATACGAAACGTCTGTACGAAACGTCTTTTATACGAAACGTCTGGAATTCTTATATGAAACATTTGATATTTTTATACGAAACGTTCAGTATACGAAACGTCTGCACTGTTAAAAATAATGACTATAAAAAACAACTAGTTTTCGTTAAATACGAGGTAAAGGTTTTTATATATACAAAAACCTTTAGTTCATTAAAGCAAAACTAAATGGTTTTGGTAAACGGACGGTACAAGATTGGCCAGTTCCATCTGATAAGAAGGATGTAAGATATTTTCTGGGACTGGCATCCTATTACCGGAAGTTCATTAAAGGATTCGCGGCTATTTCAAAACCTTTAAATACATTGTTAGCCAAGGATGAAACTTTCATATGGAGTGACAAATGTAGTAGTTCTTTCAATGAATTGAAGAGCTGTTTATCAAGTTCACCTATTCTAGGTTATCCAAATTTCCAGGAACCTTTCATCCTTGAAACGGATGCGAGCTTATTAGGATTGGGGGCAATCCTTTCTCAAGGGGAGGGAGGAGAGAGGCGAGTAATTGCATATGCGAGTAGGGGTTTGAGGGGACCAGAGAGGAATGAGGCTAATTATAGTAGTATGCGGTTAGAACTACTCGCGTTGAAATGGGCACTAACCGAGAAATTCCGCGATTATTGTCTAGACAGTAAGATAGTTGCATACACTGATAATAACCCCCTTAGTCGAATTAAGGAATGTAAACTATCAGCTACCGACATGAGATGGGTGGCACAGATAGAGCAATTCGACATAGTAATCAAATATAAGCCAGGTAGAGCAAATGGGAATGCGGATAGTTTGAGCAGGAAAGAGCGAGTAGAGGGTAGCATAAGGGATCAGGCGGGGCTAGTAGATGTAGGAATAATTGATGCAGACAACTCATTTAACATGTGGCCAGCTATAGCGGCAAGCAATTTAAGTAGGCTACAAGAGGCGGACATAGGAATGGCTAGAGTAATGGGAGCAGTGAGCGAGAATAAGCGGCCTAGTGGGGAAGTAACGAAAGCGTGGGATTGGAGGTCACAAGTATTATTGAAGGATTGGAACCGGTTAAGTTTAGTAGAGGGAGTATTGTATAGACGAGAGAGTGGTCAACGGGGTTCTCTAACACTGGTAATCCCAGAGTCTATGAGACTGATAATGTTATCACGTTTACATGACGATATGGGACACCAGGGTCGGGATCGGACGGTGGGACTGATAAGAAAGAGAGGGTATTGGCCAGGTTTATGGAAAGCTGTGGGGAGTTATGTAGATAAGTGTAGAATATGCGGGGTGGCAAAAGCAGCTCCTCTGAAGGTCATCCAGGGGTCTTTGACCTCAGAGATCCCTGGAGAAATCTTGGCGATAGATTTTACCTCGCTAGAGAAATGCAAGGGCGGTATCGAGCATGTGTTAGTCATGACTGATGTGTCCTCTAAGTTTACTTTAGCCGTGGGAACTAAAGATCAAAAGGCCATCACGGTAGCACGTGTTCTAGAAAGAGAATGGTTCGTGAGATTTGGATTACCCTCCATAATTCACTCGGACCAGGGAGCAAACTTTATGAGCAAGGTAGTTAAAAGCTTATGCGAGGCATATAGCATAGTACAGTCGCGCACTACAGCTTATCATCCGCATGGAAACGGGCAGGTGGAGAGATTCAATAGGACCCTCCACAAACTGCTTAGAACGCTATCCACTGAGGAGAAGGAGGATTGGAAAAATCAACTCCCAAAGTTACTTTTGGCCTATAACAGTGGTACCCATTCAGTGACGGGTAAGTTACATTTTTTTCCTTTTCTTTGGTCGCCAACCAATCTTACCGATTGATCGCGTTCTAGGGGTTGAACCGAATAATGAAATAAGCAGGAAGGTTTGTAATGCATGGACACAAATTAAGGAAGGTGATATTAAGGAGCATGTAGAGCTAGAACTAGGCGAGTTAGTGCGGATAAAACAACACCCGCTAGGACGTTGCCGGATCCAAAATAAGTATGGGGAAATAGATTATAGGGTAGTCGAGAGGTTAAATGACCAATTATACTTATTAGAAACGGTGGGAAAAGGGAAACGGCGAGTAGTTTACGCAACGGGGTTATTGCGTATGGATAAACAGGTGAACAATGATGTGGATGATGATAATTGGATGGATGAGTTAGTAGACGTTCCTGAAGGAGAAAGTACTCCGAACAATAATATCGGTAACCCCGTAATAGAAGAACCAGTTGAAAGTATAGTACAAGAATTGGTAGATATACCATTATTGAGGCGGACAACCAGAACGACCGCCGGTAAACATCCAAATCCATATAACTAACCAAGATCAATGGTCTAGGGATAAGAGGAGAGGCTCCTCAGAACTCGTGGGGGGTGTATGTGGTAGAGCTGGTGAAGCGAGTATTTAGGCTGCGGGACGGGTATCTAGAGAGAAGCTGCAATGACGCATCTAGGTAGGCCGTTGCTAAGTGCTATTAGTGCGTGCGGCGTGTTCATTGGTACGTGACGGCGTGCGACGAAATGTGGATGTCGCCACATTTCGTCATTGTGTTATTATTATATTACTTTAAAGCATAGAATTACTTATTATTGTTTATCAGGGGACACAACGGTTTGTGTTTGTTTTTGTATCTTTCAAGGTTTAATGTATATATGTTTTAGAGTTTAATAAACGTATTCAACAAAGAATCTCTACCTCTCTGTTACATATATATATATATATATATATATATATATATATATATATATATATATATATATATATATATATATATATATATAATTTATTAAATTATAATTTTAATAGAAACTAAATATTATAAAGCTGTGCTCAGTAAATTAACCGAATTGTTGTCGCAACCTGAGGTAAAGCGAATAGTTTGCGACTTCTAAAGAAGTCTATGGAAAGCAGTTAGATTGCTTTTCCTAAATATTAAAATTCAGGGTTGCCTATTCCACTTATCGCAGGCCATTTGGAAGAAGGTATTTATTAAAATTAAAATTAATTATTATTTATAAATAAATTAATTTTATAATAATTAATATTTATAAATTCTCTTTATAGATAGCTAACCTTGGATATACAAAAAAAAGTTATAGAAATGATAGAAACTATCTGACGAGTCATGGCCTTACCATATTTAACGCAATAATATATTCTGACAGTATTTAATTATTTGAAAAATAGAAATAGCGGATTAGACGATTTGTATGGAAACATGGATAGATGGATTCTGGTCTCCCCGAAACTGGTGTATACAGATAATTGAAAGGTTAATAGATAATTTATAGAGATAATTTGTTATTTTATATATATATATATATATATATATATAGAGAGAGATATATATCATACCTAATACAATTCTAAATAGTGAACCAATTCTTACAAATAACGACCAGGAGGGGTTTCATCGTAGAATCAATAGATTTGGTGAAATCAATATGAATTTATACAAGTTTGTAAATAATTTTATTTTATAAAATATATATTTATATATTCACATAGGTTAATAAATTTGTAATATGATATATCTGAAAATATTCCACTATTATGTAAAATTGTTTCTGATGGTAGAATGCTAAAGAGGCAACGCTCCAAACAAAAATCATTTGAATCAGATATTTGGAATATATGGGATTGTTATGAAGAAGAATCTCCTAAAAAAGGTTAATATTATATATTTAAAATATATACTAATAAATATTATTATTCACAGATTCAATAAGAAGTGTGCAGAATTGCTGGAAAAAAAAGTATTTGTACACTTATTTAAATGTATGTAAGGGAAAGTAACCGAATAATTATTATATTATTATATAATAAGTATTAATTATATATATATATATATATATATTAAAATAAAATATTGAAATATCCCAAGTATATATAGTAATTAAAAAAATATAAATAAATATTAAACACAATATCTGAAATTCGTATACGAAACGTCTTATACGAAACGACTTATACGAAACTTCCGATATAATTATAAATATAAATATAATATTTCACAGTCATATTTATAATAATATTGTTTTACTTGCAATAAATATATATACATATATTATAATAGGAATAAAATTATTTATAAAGTCAATTATTAACTATTTAATAGATAGCACACTTATAAATTTCTTATACGAAATGTATGCAATTTGTATACGAAACGTCTGTACGAAACGTCTTTTATACGAAACGTCTGGAATTCTTATATGAAACATTTGATATTTTTATACGAAACGTTCAGTATACGAAACGTCTGCACTGTTAAAAATAATGAATATAAAAAACAACTAGTTTTCGTTAAATACGAGTTAAAGGTTTTTATATATAAAAAACCTTTAGTTCATTAAAGCAAAACTAAATGGTTTTGGTAAACATTTACCTTTTTAGTAAGTTACAACTAAAATGTTTTTGAAAACCTTTAGTTTTGATTAAATAATAACTAAAGGTTTATAACCCTTTACTTTTTATTAAATGCTAACTAAAGGGTTTGGAAACCTTTAGTTATACCTCTAGTTGTACTAAAGGTTTTATATATTTCAATACAAGTCAAGTCTCTCCACATCGAGCTTATTTACTATCGAGCCTATAGGCTATATATATTAATAGATCATAGTTATAATATATATATATATATATATATATATATATACCTACTCTATACCAACGATTTTACGAAGCATTTCCTTCGGGAAATCTTTGTCTATATTATTTACAATATACTATATACTATATACTATATATATATTATTACTTACTATAGATTATTAAATAATAACTAAAGGTTTTCGAAACCTTTAGTTATACCCCAAGCCCTACAGCTTAGCCGTTTTCGCGTACGATATGCGCGCGCATTGTTGATAAACAAAAAGGTAAACAAACCGGGATTAGTGTTGCAGAAATTGATTCATTTTTATAAAATCTCCTTTTACATACATCATTTACATTACATTACATTACATTAATATTGATAATTGTATACTATTATATTAGACTACCATATCTACTTTATAATATATATTATATTAAAATATATAATTGAAGAGATGAATGATAATTTTTTTAAATAAGCTGATACAATATGCGCTGCAGTTAACATCACGAATATTCAAATTTGACAAAATATACATATAACATTTTCCCACAAGATATAAAAATGTAGTTATATCTTATTATAAATAATATATTTTATAAGGCAATAATTAAATAAGATATCTCATTATTTTATAATTTAAATTTGAGCTGAAAACTTAACAGAAATGTGTATTTTGCATGAAAATTATTAATTTTAAAAATGAATTTAATTATATATCTTATTTTAATTATATGGTATAATAACTATGGTATAATTTATAATATAATAGAGTAATACAAAATAATTCAACTATATAATATAACAAATAATTATAATATTAATATCATTTTAAATAACATTTAACTATTATTATTAAAATTATTATTAATATTGAATGGGTCTACACATGATGATTATATGATTAGTACTACAAATATATATATATATATATATATATACTAATTTTGTGTAGACTACTGCATTCTTTATTATAATATAGTAAAAGTATATAATTGATGTGTGAAGAATTGGACTCAGACTTTGACAACTTGTTATATTATACTCAGGTCCGATGGTTGTCAAAAGATAGAGCATTCTCTTAATTTAATGATGACATTATTATTTTTCTTCAAGAAAAAAATATAATTGAACTAGCAATGAAATGGGAAGAAAATAATGGAATTAAATTAATCTTGTAAATGAATTAAAAATGTATATTGACAATCATATTTATATATAACACTTCAATATAGCACTTCATTCCTGTTATGCTGATATTGAAATATCTATAAATATAACCTGGAACAAAGCGAACTCATAATAATGCAACATGATATTGGTTTAAAGCACGAATTTAAACAAGAGAATTAGGAAATTTTTGGATTTCTGTGAAAATATCCACATTTTTTTAATTTAATAATTAAATATATTTTAATAAATAAATTATAAGTCAAACCAGATCTGAGGTTCACTCTATCAGAAACATAAACATATATTAATAAATTAGTATCAAGAATGCAAATACACAACATTTAAAAATAAAATATTACCTATTTTAAATATTTTTAATAAATTTATTTAAAAAAGTTATTTTTTTAAATATTTTATTAAAAATAAATTATACTTAGGGTCGTTTTATATAAAAAAAAACTTAGGGGTCGCCGAAGAAAAAAGTCTGGGAACCACTGCCCTACGACGACTCGACACGGGACTTGTTAACTAGTTAGTTAATAATATAATTATAGTGATATTAGTGATCATATTAGTAATCCTATCTGTATTATTTATGATGAAAAGTATGCAATTAATTAAACAATAAAGGTAAATATAAATATATAAGAAAAAGTAATGTAAACACTAGTAACACTTATATTTAGTTTCCAACTACTATAGAAAAACATAATTGGAATTAATTTATGATAATATCGATTTATGATATTATTTATGATACACTTTTCGAAGATTTAATTTTATTAGATAATCACAATTTTCCATTAATCAAAATTAAGGTTATCGATAATAATACAAAACTATGGATTTATAACATTATTACTAAATGTATTAAAATAAAAAATATTTATACACTAAAGTTTTTAAAAATAATGTTGTTAACTAAATTACATTATTATAATTTTTCTTTATAACAAATATAATCATTAATACGTCGCTCTAAATATTTATATAAATCTAATAAATTAATCGATAGTCGAAACAACATAAAAAATACATGGTTTATTATAAATAATATTATTTATCATATATCATAATTTATCATACAAAAATTAGTATAAATTAATCAGTTTTAAATTAGGTTTAACATCCAAATGTTAACTAGCCATAATGCTTTTAATGATTATTTTAGCAATATAGGTTTAAAATCAGAAAATATCAAAGCTGCAACTGATAATAATATATACCATATGATGCTTCTGACTAATATAACACAGCTGACTATATAATCCTACAAATTCATTATTCCTCTCACTTATTAAAAATGTTGAGATAGAAAGCATTATAAATGAAACCATGGTTTTTTTGTGCAAAGTTAATTACAGTAACGATACCTATTTAAATATGATAATAAATAGGAAATCAGGTTTTTTTAAATTACCCCAATATTATTTCATTTATTTAATAGATCTTTGTCAGAGGGATTATTTCTAATCGCTTTACAAAAATCAAAGGTAATTCCATTATTTAAATATGGTGATAGATCTAAACCAGAAAATTATAGACCCTTTTCATTGTTACCTCAATTCTCAAAATTATTGGAAAAATTAATTAAAATTAGAATTTTTAAATTTTTAAACAGGTTTAATGTAATCAGCTGATTCGAAATATTGTTTTCGAACAAATGTATCAACTTCTGATACGCTTTTCGATGTTAATGAATCAGTTAATTCAAACTTGGAACACTTCAATACTTTTGCTATTGTATCCATTGACCTGTGTATGGCTTTTGATACTTTATATCATGAGATTTTAATTCGAAAACATAGTATTTATGGTATAAGAGGTATAGCCTTCAAATTATTAGAAATCTATTTAAAGTATAGGCTACAGAATATTAGTTTAATAAATACATACTCGAATATTAATAATATATCATGTGGTGTCCCCAGGGTTTGGTTTTGGGGCCACTGTTATATGTATTGCACAATAATGATCTCCCAAACATATATAGTTAATTTAAGCTAGTATTACTTGCGGATGAAACTAATAAACTCTTTGATTGGTTGAATATTTATAAATTGTCTCGTAATATTAGTAAATCTAGTTTATTATTGTTTAATATTCTAAATAAAAATAATAATATTATTATTAACATATGTTAAATTGAATGTCAATATTAATGATATTAGAATCAAACAAGTCGCAAATTTAAAATTGGAGGAATACTAATTGATGAAAAATTATATTTGAAATCATAAATTAACTATGTATCTAGGAAATTATCTAGAGCTATTGGTATTTTAAATAAAGTGAAATTTAAATTGAATATGAAATCTTTAGTAGGTATATAATTGGTATATCATTTTTATACTCACTGTTATGATATAGTGGTTTGCATTCGATAAGCAACGCCATATACAGCATCCACCACATCACACGTCAGGCCTCGAAACCGTTCGAACATGACCCATTCTACTATATATTCAACTGCTTTTGTAACATGAATACTTATAATCATAATAGGTTAGTTACCCCATTTTAGCATGTTCAAGTTACCCCCATTTACATATTTTATTTAAATATATATTTTAAATAATTAAAAAGATTAATTTATTAATTATTTTATATTGTATATATGCTTAAATATGTACTTATCTATAATATTAATATGTTCTAAGTACTAAGATTGTGATCACATTAAATATAATAAATTAATCTAATAGTATATATTTACATTTTCTTGTGAAAAACTATAAATTTAAATATAAAATTAATTTAGTATATTTATAATAAAACAAATTATTTATTGTATTTATATTTACAATATGAATATCCCGTATGTATTTCATAATTTTTGTTTAAGCAGAAGTGTTGATATTGGAGGTGGTTAAAGTTACCCGCCGGCTCAAGTTCCCCCACTCTCCCCTACTGATATTAATATATACTACTTTTTTTAATAAACAATATATACCTTATTGCGTTTCGTTGAAATTGTAACATGGTGGCTGACTAACGAAAACATACACGTCTACAATAACATTACGACACGTAATACGAACAAGAAGAGAAGAACAACGAAAAGTCAGATAACAGCACGATATAAAAACGATCATACTCGTTTACGACATCATTTCGATCACAGAACTTCGATGGTACTGGGCCAAAGCCGATTTCGAAGGCTTTTCCAGGGATGTTGAAGACTCTGTTATGACCGCCCCACACCACATAGCCACTGCCTCATTAGATGCTAGGATGAGGTATCTGAACGAGGCCATGCTAAGTGCGGCAAAGGCGAACATCGGCAAGGTGAAGGCCACGACAAACGACAAGGAGTGGATGAGCAGGGAGATAAGAGAGGCGATAAGGACGCGCAACCGCCTCAGAAGAGATATCGTAGTCAACAGAAGGGAATGGGACAGTGCATGCCGAAAGGTTCAGCTGCTGATTTGCAAAGAGGACAGATGTCGGGAATTTATTTCCAGCGCCGACCTCAGTGCAAATTCCAATAAAATCTGGTCGACAATTAAATCGCTAAGCGGAAAGTGCGCCTCGAGCATAAGGAACGTAACGATTGTGCACGAAGGCAAGAGCTATTCTACCAGCAAGGCCAAAGCCGATGCATTCATGCGGAGGTATGCAGCTGTTAGCCGCTTGAATATCCCCAAGCCGGAACGCCGCAAGAATACCGTGCGCCGTCTCCTGAACGCCCTCTCCGTCGCTGAAGAGAGCTGCAAGAAGTTTGCGTTAGCAGAGCTCACGTCTGCTATTGGAAGCATGAAGCCTAAAGGAGCCCCCGGCCGAGACAGAATAGGTTAGTTATAGACAGCCCGGCGACGGCCGTGAAACGTATACGTGTGTTTGGAGGGGGGGCGGCACCCCATCTATCAGTCTTGGTTTCAAACCAAAGGGCTGTTCTGGCGTTCGCACATGGACTTTGGTCCATGTGACGCCATCCTGCCGTCAACAACTACAATAATAACGTGAAGTCTAGAAACTCGCTCAGGAGGTCACTCGGGGACAACCGCAGGGAGTGGGTTGAAGCCTGTAGGAGTGTCCAGGCTCTGATCCGCAAGGAGAAGGAGCGAAGATGGGTGGAGTTTCTAGAGGACGCGCGGACATAGCAGATCCAAACAAGATTTGGAGGGAGGTTAAGTCCCTGAGCGGCAAGAGCCAAGGCTCCACCCGCAATGAGTGCCTGGTACACAACGGCCGGTTGTGCACCACTAGCAAAGCCAAGGCTGATGCTTTCATGCAGAGATATGCCGAAGTTAGCAGGCTGGAAATCCCCAAGGCGGACAGGCTGAAGAAGTCTGTTCGTCGTCAGCTGAAGGTTCCTTCAGTTGATGGGGAGAGTTCGTCTCCGTTCAGTCTGGCGGAACTGAATGAAGCCATACAATGCATGAAACCGAAAGGCGCTCCGGGAGGAGACGGCATCGAGCCTATATTTCTACAATATCTACATCTCCTGAGCATCTTCAACGAATCGTGGGACTCAGGTAAGTGTCCCGCAAGTTGGAGAGTGGTCACAATCATTCCACTTATCAAGAAATGTAAGCCAGCTTCATACATCGACTCCTACAGGCCAGTTTCATTGACATCGTGTGGTGCAAAGACTATGTAAAGGATGGTGGCCAGTCGACTGTCATGGCTGGCTGAAGAGAACGGGTGGTGGAATGGTGATCAGGCCGGGTTCAGAGCTGGGCGGTAGGGTGGCTCGTCAGTCATTAAATATGTTGCTTCAGTAAAAACTATAAACATATAATATATATATAAACAGTAGTGTAACAACTAAAAATTGTGTTATACTCAATTGAGTTGTCAATTTGATGTTTAATAACATTTTATAGAAAACATTTTATTTTTATAATTATATTTTTTTTTTAATTTACTGCGCATGCGTAGCATTTATGTATCTTTAGTTTTACCTTGACAACCAATTAATTTATATCGTTTTCTAATTTAATTAAATATTTAATATGCATTTAAGAGATTTAAGTATGTTTAAATCAATATATGGATATAACAAACTCAGTAGAAAAAGACTACCTATAGGTAGTCTTTTATAGGTAGTCTTTTAATGTATACATACACCGAATATATGCATTTTCTGCATAATTTTAGTGGAAATAAAAAATTTCTTTTATTGAAGATCAACGATCCTCTCGAATATTAGGTATCGAATAATCCAGAAAAAATAGTACATCTAGTCTAAATCGGCAGTCATCAATGGATCAATCCAGTACAAGGTAATGCGTTATATATATAACGATCTAGGTCATCAATCTGATATTATTAATATATATCAAAGCTTCATATATATTAATTGTTAGTTCACTAAAATGTCTATACATATTTAATATAATATTAATATGATATTAATATGATATAATATCATACATACAATTTATAGAATGTGACGTATATAATAATAATTATATAAATGATTATAACAAGATAATGAATATAAATGATTATAATAATTATAATTATATTTTATTAGATATATATATATAATATAATATTATTATAATTATTATTACAATTTTTATAATAATTTATATAATATAATATATTATATATAATATATTATATAATATATAATATATTATTTAATATATATATAATATATTTTGTTTCTTTTCAAAAACAGCAGTATAGATATAGTATAATGGTCATAATAATATAATATAATGGTCATTGTAAAGGAATATATTTTATAAATTATTTATGTAAATTATAGCTAATTATAGTTATTATAATTATAATAATTATTATAATAATTATAAGTATATTAATTAGTTTTTTTTATAACTCAAGAGATTATTTAATTAATATTTACACCTATATATATATTAGTAGAATTAATAATATTTGTTAGTTACGAATTAGGCTGTGGTTCTACAAAAGTAGAATCAGGTTAAGAGGTATGCGTCACCTATCTTCTATATTATAAATTGTTTACAAAGTTTTATTTCGCAGTTTAAATTTATAATGTAAAAGATGGCGAAGTACGCCTCTCAACCTGGTTATACTCTTGTAGAACCGCAGCCTTATTAAATTGTGTATAGTAAATAGATTTATTTAGATTATTATTTAAAGCGGCATACTATTTATAAAAAAAATTTGCGTGAGCGACTCTTTTTATTCGAAAAATATATTCAGTCACATCCAATATTGAAACATTATAGGATACCTACACAGAATAAAATTTCTGTTATTTCATATGTAGATATTTTCATTTAGTCGCTTTTTTAAAAATAGTTTCTCGCTTTATAGGGTGTTCACACGATGCGTGTTTTGCTTGTAGTAGAACAAATGCTGGACCGAATTCTTCAAAATCATAGATTCGGTCCAGCATTTACTCGGATTCCTATTTTTCTCGTCGTACAGCAAAAATAGAAAATATCCTATTTTTTGCTGGACCAAAATAAATACTTGACCGAAGTATCTTACTATCATTGGTAATGTTTACAATATTTTATAAAAATGTTATACTGAATAATATTTATATAATAAATCGTATTACTACAATATAAAATACAATATAAACATGAATTATATAGAATATACAAAATTAAATAATTTAAGTACACTGTAAAAAATTAGGGTACAACAACTCATTTTTATAGGGTACGGTAATCGCAAAATCGAATATTATGAGTGATGTACCCTAATTAGGGTACACCATGAACAAATGCATTAGGGTACGATGCAACGCTTATTTAGGGTACATCAATGCTATTAATTAGGGTACACTGTATCAAAAAATGAAAAATGATAGTGATGTACCCTAATTAGGGTACAATATATACAAAATCGTTAGGGTACAGCACTATACATTTTTAGGGTACTTAATATCTATTTGTTAGGGTACACCATGTTCAAAAATATAACATTACTCAAATGTACCCTAATATAATAAATGCGCGGGGTGGTGGTTATAAGTCTCAACTATAGTTGATACCCTATACACTGTTACAAATAAGGGTATAACATTATGAATTATATGGTATAACATATGGAAATACGAGTTATACCATACAATTACGTTAAATGGTATAAGATCACAAATTGTATAGTATAACATTTGTTTTTTTTAGTTATACCATATAGCTTAATTTAAATGGTATAAGATTACGAATTATATGGTATAACATTCGTAATCTGTAGTTATAGGTATTACCTACCATTAGCTATTAAATATAATGGTATAACTTTATGAATTATATGGTATACAATATGGAAATAAAATAAATTATACCATAACATTTTAAAATTAAGTTTATATTTGATTGAAAATAAAATGTATAAGAAATATAATTCATAATAGTATCCTTCATAATATCCTTAATATAACAGTGTACTTATTGTTGTGTTTTATTATTATAGACATAGCATTTATTGCTTCTAATTGCAATTAAACTATAGTTTTGAGAAACTATATAAATTCCCCATAGGGAAATATGTACACATATACATATTTCCTATATTTTATATACAAATACTTATAATTATTCGAGTATATGTATATATATATATATATATGTACATAATTCCATTTTATTTATTAACATATTCTATGTCCATCTACACTCAACATGATAAGCATCTATTTTTTAACACATTACAATATACATAAGGTATTTATACTTATATTATATATATATATATATATATACAAATTATATCATATATATAATAATATAAAAGTTTATATAATATATAATTTTATAATATATTTATATATTATTTATAATATATAATTAAATTGTTAGAATATAATTATATAATTATATATATATATGTTATAAAGTCAAAGTTGTAGATATATCGATTAATGTAATATACATTTAAATGCATTTAGCATTACGTAACAGAAATCGATATATCTACATAACAACTTTAATTTAAACTATATTTCGGTGTCTCGCTCTGTGTTATCGTCTGTAAAGTATATTTCGTTATTTTTCTATAGATTAAATTCCACTTGGTGAGATTGCCTCATTCTTCGGTCTGCATCTCATCGGGTAGGTACTATTATTATTATAATAATTATTATTATTTTATATTATTATTATGTTCAACAGGTCTTTACTTTGATTAATAAACTGTATTAGAACATTCACTTTATTACATATATATATATATATTATAAAGTCATGATAACTATATGCTATATATTAATATGCAGGAAACTGATGAATTATTTGCAGAATTTCAAATTTCATTTAAAATATTATAAAAACTGCCGGAGACGAATAGTGAGTTGATGGGTATGATAAAGCATATAACGTATATACAAAAATATATAAACGAATATATTGATGTAGCGCTACTAGGCAAACTGATCAAACAGGTAATTTAGTTATCTAATTAATAACATTAGTTAAATATCTATATAAAATAAATATGCAATTATATTTTATTAGTCCATGTATACTATATATCCATATATGGTCAATTATTTATTTTATTTTTAGCTCACAATGTAATTAAATTTAAATAATATTAATAATAGGTATATATATATAAATAATGTTAACTGTTGTACACATATTATCAATATCATTCTATCCTTATAGAATCAAATATAGATATAAAATGTATAATTAAATATATAATTTAATATTTCCTAAAATAGATGCGGGAATCTTATATTTTATGATGGAAGTTTGCGAATTATTGAAAAATTAATTTACAATGAAAATAAAGATAAGGTTACTTAATAATTACTTAATAACTATAGATTTAATATTATAGTTATTTTATGATTTTTCGTATGATAATTCAAAAGTATAATATACTCTATTATATATATATAACTGCAGTAATTAATATAATATAGTGAATTTTTCTAATTACAATTCTATATTTTATATAGTATTATCATATATGATATTAACTGTATAAAGTTTCTTATATATAATATAAGATCTTATAAGATACATATTTATACTATTATTATATACTCTAGTATACTATATATATATATATATATATATATAAATAAATGAATAATTAAAATGTGAGTATCCTATATAAATTTATTTTTAATAACTAGTTACAATAATTATATAAAAGAGAATAATTCAACAGGAAAAATAATGTGTTTGAATTATTTAATATATATCTATTAATATAATATATATCATTTAATTTATATTCAATATATTCTCAGAACAAGGTAAAGAATAATACAGACGAGGCTATTATATCTAGTGTCTGTTGCAGTTGCGTCAACTGGGTATTTACTATAGTAGTATAATTTCTATAGAGATAGAGAACTCACTGCAATCTGAGGAGGAATATGCAACAATGGTGAGTTTTTATATAATTGATAGGTATTATTATTTAATGTATATTTATTATATAAATTAATATTACAAATATAATAATTATTATGGTTGACCTGTTTATATAAAACATGAGTTAACAATAAACACTATTAGTCATTAATAGTTGATATAATATTCAATATAATATATATATATATATATATATATATATATATATATATATATATATTTCACAGTGATTAGTATTATATTTTGTAAAAAAGGTTGTTCCAATGAGAACATACTTTAATTTGTCAAAGAAATTTTAATTAGATATGTATTAAATATAGTTATTCATATGGATGCATATATATATATATATATATATATATAAATATTTATATTACAATTATTATATATACAATATATACTCATAAACAATAAAGCAATATTATAACATCATTAAAACATGAAATAAACTTTTCCAAAAATTAAAAAAGACTTATCATTTACAAATACCATCCTGACCTATCCCTACACAATATCTATATGTATTACTAAGACATTTAAAAAAAAAAGAGTGTATAAATAAAACTTCAATTAATTATTTATTAATTATTATTATATTTACATCAGCTATATGCAAAGAACATTTAAAATCCTATCAGGTCCTATATGAGGAGATGTGCTAAAGGAAATGCAACAAAGGGTCAATAGGAGGACAAAGTGACTTGATGATGTTAATATAGACAGTTTAATTTTTAGTTATTGTATAATACACATTCACTTCAATATTTATTAATTATTGTTTTTCTATAGGTATCTGAAAAGACGAATGTGGAAGACCTGGGGGAAATGATTTCTACAATAAATATAATTTAAGATTAATTATTTATTTATTAATACCTAATTACAGAGTTCTCACGCGACCATATCATGTTATTATTTTCCATTTTTCTCAGTCCGTCATCAGTGTTTGTAATTTTTCTTCTTAACAGACCCAATGTTTCTTTATGATGTATATAGATGTTGTGGGTTGTCTCCCTGTTTCGTATGTTGTATAGCATGCCGTTCTTTGTCTTCCATAAAATTAAGTTGTGTACCTTATGCAGTGTCCTGCTAGTTGCAATTTTCTTTGTTTAATTACCCAATTGATCTTTGGCATTCCATGTACTTTGTATGTTGGTAATATTGTCTTTCCATGATGTGTTTGTTATCATTCTAGCCTATTAATAATTTAGGGTACGGCATCAATAATAAATTAGGGTACGGCATCAATAATAATTTAGGGTACAAAATCTTTAATAAATTAGGGTACAGCATCAATAATAATTTAGGGTACAAAATCGTTAATAAATTAGGGTACGGCATCAATAATAAATTAGGGTACGGCATCAATAATAATTTAGGGTACAAAATCGTTAATAAATTAGGGTACGGCATCAATAATAAATTAGGGTACGGCATCAATAATAATTTAGGGTACGGAATCAATAATAATTTAGGGTACGGCATCAATAATAATTTAGGGTACAACATCATTAATAAATTAGGGTACGGCATCAATAATAATTTAGGGTACAGCATAGTTAATAAATTAGGGTACGACATCAATAATAATTTAGGGTACAACATCGTTAATAAATTATGGTACATTTAGGGTACAGAAGACTTAAATTTGCTAGGGTACACATCAATCTTTTTAGGGTACAAGTATTCATTTATAGCATGATGGACCCTAATTAGGGTACGGCTATACAGACATGGTTTACACCCTAATTTTTACTACTCTTGTACCCTAATTTTTTACAGTGTAGATATAATAAAAAGTAGTTTAATTATATGCTTTAAAGATCGAGAATCGTTGTAAATAATTATGCCCCCAATAGTTCTCGTTCTGCTATTTTCATACGAAATATCCAGTGCCAGTTATTAAACATAATAAATTATTTAAATAAGTATCCAAATAAGTATCCATAATTATAATACATGTCATTATAATAGATAAATTAAAATATTATTTAAATTTGACATTTTTGTTTATTTACTTTATTTTTATTTCCGCTGTCAGTTATTGGTAACTACGACAATTTAAACCCACGTCGTGTGAACACTCGTGTTTTTTAAATGCTGGACCGAAAAATTTCGGTCCAGTATTTGATCGTACGACAAGTAAAACCCGCATAGTGAACACCCTATTAGACCAGATACCTTTTATAACTTTTACCAATTTGATATCTATAATTTAATATAATAAAAAAATTACTATTTATATTTAGATAATTTTTAATATGTTATTTTATGAACTTTAGTTCTGAATATCAAAGCGAAATTATCATTGACTATAATAATGAAGATACTGCTACTACGGCCACTAAGCGTGATGATAGGACAACAGATTTTAACTAGAGAATTTTAGCCATACCCATACATATCCGCAGAGTTATTCTAAATACAAATACAAAAAAAAAAATTTGTTCTGAAAAATATTGAATGGTCGACGCCCAAATTAAAATTATAATGTAAAAAAATAGGAGTATTTTAAAAAATACATATATTTTAATAACTTTGATACTAATATTGTAGCAATTTTAATGAAATTTGCAGTAGATGTCTATTTTTCACCAATATATTGGATAGTATAATTAAAAAAATGTAAAAAAATTTTCTTCTAGAAGTTTTCTTAAATATCTAGGATTTTTTTTTGAAATTTTTCAAACTTAAAAAAAATTATTTTATCTTTAACCAAAAAAAAAAATTATTTTAATATAATAATAAGAAAAGAGTAATTAATATATATTCCTACAGATTTGTTATCAAAATGTATAAATAACCTATTATTCTTGGATTATGTTACAAAATATCAGAAAATCATGTTATTTTCAATCTGTCCATAGAATTTTTTTTTATTCGCATATTTTTTTTTTTTTTTTTAATTTATCAAAGATAATATCCCCAATAATCCAGTCAAATATCTTATCTCATAAAAAATGTCTTTATACGTGGTCAAAAAACATCTAAACTTGAGTAATATTCTCAAAAAATGGAAAATTCTTAAAATTGTTAAAATAATTACTAATTAAAATAGTAAATAATATTATACATACATATTATATATATATATATATATATATATATATATATATATATATATATATATATATATAATTATATTATTATTATTCATATATATTATACGTATATAATATATACATATAATATACATTATAAATTTATATATATATAAATATATATATATATATATATATATATATATATATATATATATATTATACATTTATTTATATAAATTTATAATATATATATATATATAATGTATATTATATTTATATATTATATACGTATAATATATATGAATAATAATAGTATAATTATATATATATATATATATATATATATATATAAATAATATGTATGTATAATATTATTTACTATTTTAAATTTAATAATAGTACTCTATTTATACATATTTATAAACAGTAAATTTATAACTATAGTTAAATATATACGTTTAAATATATCCGTTTCTTGAATTGCGGTGGATTTTTTTTATATGTAATGTTGAGTAATGGCGATAAGTATCAAAATAAGATGGTAGTCTCAACCTACTAATTTCTTTGGGACTGAACAACATACTACATTTACATACTACATACTACATTTATCTTTATCACGTAGGTTCATGATATATAGTGCTTAATTTATAAAATTATAATAGTAAATAGATATGAAATTTGAATTGAACAATGCATTGCGCATGCGTCATATTCAAATTTATGCAAATTTTCGAGATTACATTTTTTTATCAAGAAAATTTTATGAATATTTTATAATTTTGTTTTGGTCTCCGAGGGCTGAATATTGCTCCAAAACAGTTTTTTTTTTAATATTTATTTTAAACATATAATTTAAATTATATACCTTGGCTAACTTATTGAAAAATTTTACCATCACCCTTAACGG
Organism: Osedax fenrisi; assembly: GCA_964019155.1. Classification (NCBI taxonomy): domain Eukaryota; kingdom Metazoa; phylum Annelida; class Polychaeta; order Sabellida; family Siboglinidae; genus Osedax; species Osedax fenrisi. The sequence continues at coordinate 63,830,464 of OZ025239.1, read as the reverse complement.
CCACTACTGAAGATTATGATTCATCTGATTTTGAACCATCATTTGTTCCATCACATTGGTTACTATATTACATTTTAAATATATATTACCATTTTTAAGTATATTATTGATTACGATTACACTTTATATTTAAATATTTTATAAAAGAATACGAATAATAATAATTATTTATAAGAATTTTTGTGTATGTTATAATAAATAAAATTGAATACAATGATGTCGTTATTTGTTCCTACTAAATTGATTTACATTTAGTAATATATACATATTCATTACTCATTTTATAAATAAAATTGTGTAGTTTATTAATAAATTACCTTTATTCAATATTTCTAGTAGCAATACGAGAAATCGTCCATTAACTGCTAAAGTAATGTTGCGGTATATTGTTTCAGAAAGAGCCACGGCTGCACTTCTCAATGCATTTATTTATGAGGAAGGAATTATTACATTAAATGATACATCTCGCGCTATTGATAGAAATACCATTAGAAGGTGGAAAGCAACAATGTTTGCAGATGAAATACCTGTCAAAATGACTGGTTTATACTTCGACGGAAAAAAGGACATGACTCTTCAAAGAAATGGAAATATGGAGCTCGAAGAACATATTACAATTATGTCTGAACCTGGTTCGGAATACGTTACTCATGCTATACCATCGGGAAAATGCACTTCTGGAAACATGTCTAGGTATATACTTCTATCATCGAGAAATTGGAAACTATTGAAGAAATAGATGTTAAGGTATATCATTATACTATGATAAATTATAAATACATTATTAATATATATATATATATATATATATATATATATATATATATATATATATTTATAATCATATCAATAGGTTATCGGGTGTGACGGAACTAGAGTAAATATATTTATAGTATACGATGGAAAGGTAGAATTATTCGGCTATTGGAGGAACATGAGAAGAAAAAAGTTCATTGGCTGGTTTGTATTTTAAATTATTTATAGTATCATCAATGCCCAATGTCAAACATTTTATTTATGGTTTAATGATTTATTAGGACACTTTAAATTGATCATATTTTTTATTTAATTTATTATTTACATACAATATATTTAAATTTGTTATACGTATTATACAATATAAAATTACTTATATAATTACTTAACCTAAAGACTACTTTAGTACATTTTAATGTTTAATATTTAAAATAATTAGAAGATACACTAATTACTTTTAGATTTGTATAATGTTAGATATTTAAAATAATGTAATATATATTAATATATATTAATATTTTAATATTAATTTAAAATTATTTTCAAATTAAATATTCTACAACATAATTTATATAAATTGTATGTATATTATGTATATTATGTATAAATATATATAATTATATATTTATATAATTATGTGTATAAATATAGTATCTAATTTGTGAAATATTAGATTGTGACATTTTTATATAGGTAATATCGTATTCTGCATGTATACATATCAACCCCTGATCCATCGTCGCAATTTATATCACTAGTAAAATATGTTATCCATGTATATGCACGTAGTTAGTTCGACATTAAATGTAAATCATCATTTATACATGGATCTCGACATCTATACAAGATGATAACATATATCCGAAACTTACCTAGTGATATGGACATTATTAAAGAAACGGCACTAGAGGTTATCAAGGGCAATACCTATTTTGCACATAGTGAGAATCTATTGATATCTATGCTAACAGATAATGATATAACTGTAATATTATTAGCTATTCGAAGGATACTCGCCACACGAGAAAAACACAACATGTGTCAATCACCAGAAGTCATTAGACATTTCCGTATGCCAATAATTGATGTAAAAGCTACTCATTATTCAAGAATAATTTCATATAATAATGATTGGTTGGAAGCCTAGCGGCCTACCGCAACATCATCGACGCGAACTCGCCAGCGATGTGCCCTTACTGCGAAGAAGAGTTCGAGACCCTGGAGCACTAGCTCCAGGAATGTCTGGCTACTCGGATGAAAAGTATCCGGTGTTTCGGGGGGGGGGGGGGGGCACCCCATCTCTCAGTCCTGGTGTCAGCACCAAGGGCTGTTCTGGCGTTCTGCCGCGGAGTCACATCCGCGTAACGCCCGTATGCCGCTCTCACAACAACAACAACAACAACAACGACATCATTACAAGTTAGTTTCGTATGATCGTTATAATACCAACTTACTACTAAAATCACATATTAACATATATATATATATATATATATATATATATATATATATATATATATAGTATACTATTATATACATATCAAATAAATTACTTATATACACATATAAAACACATTATTATTGTTATATATATATATATATATAAAACAAAATAAAATACATCATAAAATATGGTAGAACACAAGCCTATTGGCATTACAACTATGAACCGACTAAACTGGAATTCCCATGACCTAATTAATGAATGTTAAACGTTCAAACAATACACTATTTTGAGTAGAATATATTTTGAATATAATTACTATTTTACAGAACACTAGATAACATCAACATTGAAAAAGAATTTACGTATGTATTAATATGGGTATGCCATGAAGGATTACAAATATACAACACATGGCCAATAGACACAAATAAGAAAACACTAGATGGTACTGATAGATTAAAACAAACTATCACTTAGTGATGTAAATGAACTCGAACAATTCGAACAAGTATCGAATAGTATCGAACTTTTGATACTTCGAACTTTGAAACAAAATTCGGTTTCTAACTTTACATATTTTGAATTTATGACTTTCGAACTTCGAGCTTTGAATTCAAGTATCGAACTTTCGTAATTCGAACTTTTTATGCAATTATCGAACTTGCGATCATATGTTTGATAATATAATTAATTTAAGTTATCCAAACTATCGATGCAGTCTCAATCTCGGTTATCCAAAGAATCGATGCATATTAGTCTCAGTTACCTAAAGCATCGATGCAGTCTTAGTCCCAGTTACCCAACAAATCGATGTAGATTTTAGATATTAAAAAATAAAAATTATAAAAACATAAATTAGCCACCTATGGAAATAATACCATTTACGTATACACAGATTATGTAAGATATATATATATATATGTATATATATATATATATATATATATATATATATATATATATATATATATATATATATATATATATATATATATATATATATATATATATAAATTCTAGAAAACTCAAAAAACAAATAACTTAATTAAAAAAAATTTACATAAAAATAAATGTTGGCTTTTTCATGTAAAATGTATAATTAAAAAAAAATTATTCTATAAGTTTAAAATTAATAAATCTAGTATCAATGAAATCATATATAAAGAGTACAAAATGTATCTTTCTAAACTACTTATCAAAGCTGAACGTAATTACCACAGTAAATATTTCACTGACAATAGAAAAAATCCAAAACAAGTTTTGAAAAAGATAAATTCTATAATATATGGACAACAATGTAATACAATATCTAACACAATAGATAATAATATACATTGTGAGAAATGTAATGATTTCTTTTGCAATATTGGTGAAAAGTTAGCTTCTAAATTAGGTGATGATATTGATAAGAACAAAGTAACCAATTATATAACTAATATTAATCGAAATTCATTATTTATCACCCCTACTAGCCCTGATGAAATAATTAATATTGTTTTTAATTCTAAACCAAAAAATAGTACCGATTATCATAATTTGTCATATTTAGTATGGATGCATTTTCTGGCTCCACATTTTACAAGTGTATATACTCTTGGCGAAAGTATATTCCCTAAGATTTTAAACTTGATGAATCCACATTCGGAAAGTTGATATTCTATGGATGTTTGTGCTTTATGAATTGATGATTTATTTTAATATTTGAATTTTTTACTCTATTTATATTCTACTATGTCTTATTTTTAATTATATTACTATATTAATCCAAGTTCATTATTTATCACCTCTACTAGCCCTGATGAAATAATTAATATTGTTTTTAATTCTAAACCAAAAAATGTACCGATTATCATAATTTGTCATATTTTAGTAGGATGCATTTTCTGATCCAAATTTTACAAGTGTATATACTCTTGGCGAAAGTATATTCCCTAAGATTTTAAACTTGATGAATCCACATTCGGAAAGTTGACATTCTATGGATGTTTGTGCTTTATGAATTGATGATTTATTTTAATATTTGAATTTTTTACTCTATTTATATTCTACTATGTCTTATTTTTAATTATATTCCTATATTAATCCAAATTCATTATTTATCACCTCTACTAGCCCTGATGAAATAATTAGTATTGTTTTTAATTCTAAACCAAAAAATGTACCGATTATCATAATTTGTCATATTTTAGTAGGATGCATTTTCTGGATCCAAATTTTACAAGTGTATATACTCTTGGCGAAAGTATATTCCCTAAGATTTTAAACTTGATGAAACCACATTCGGAAAGTTGATATTCTATGGATGTTTGTGCTTTATGAATTGATGATTTATTTTAATATTTGAATTTTTTACTCTATTTATATTCTACTATGTCTTATTTTTAATTATATTCCTATATTAATCCAAATTCATTATTTATCACCTCTACTAGCCCTGATGAAATAATTAATATTGTTTTTAATTCTAAACCAAAAAATAGTACCGATTATCATAATTTGTCATATTTTAGTATGGATGCATATTCTGGCTCCAAATTTTACAAGTGTATATACTCTTGGCGAAAGTATATTCCCTAAGGTTTTAAACTTGATGAACCCACATTCGGAAAGTTGATATTCTATGGATGTTTGTGCTTTATGAATTGATGATTTATTTTAATATTTAAATTGTGTACTCTATTTATATTCTACTATGTCTTATTTTTAATTATATTCCTATATTTTGTTCTCGTTGTAATCTTAAATGGGTGAAAGATAAGCTCTGCTTATTCTTTCACACATAGACTTGTCAAATTTGATGTTATTATTATTATTATATATAGGTAATATAAATATTATATATATAAATAAATTGTACGATGGAAATATTGTATATATATAATATATATTATATTATATTTATACATATATTATATATGGTTTGATATTTTAGTTTACACTTTATAAATACTTTTTTATGTAAATACTTGATACCTATACTATTTTGTTAATTATTATAATATCCTAGATATTGGAACTTGATATCAAAGATGAGATAACATAAATAAGGAGACTTATTGCTCTCACATATAACGATGCAACGGATATTGATTATGTATTATATTTCGAATCTTAATATATTTATTTTAATGAATTATTGTATTAACAACAGATCCGTATTATATATATATATATATATAATATAAATATAACGTTAACCGTTTAAACCCCCAAGGGTGCGTTTTAAACATTTACGTGATAAGTTCATTCCTTTCTTATACTATTTCGATAGGTTTTGGGAATAATGGCTATTTTAAACCCGAAAATTGGTCGATATATATATATGTAATATTATATATATATATATATATATATATATATATATATATATATATATATATATATATATATCATTTTTAATATATATTTTATATATAATAAATATATATTTATAATATAATTATATTATTGTCAACTTATTTACCATATATCACTTTGACATATACATCTAAAATTTACAGAATGCATGTACGCACTAATAACGATAGGATTCAACAATAAGCTAAATAGTTCATATGAATATGAATATGTAACATGAATATGTATAGACTTTTTTTGCTATATTCAAAGATTCGGGACTGATGGAAATTATTTGCCACGTGGTGTACATTGTACATTGTATACGTATACGTCATACAGTGTACGTTAAAGCACAATATGCATGAAAATAGATTATACATATTAATATAATATGGTATAAATAAATATGAACTCTATTCATAAAATTTTGAAATAATACTTATTTATACCAAAATAATGTGTTTTAATCAAATATCGAAATACAAATTTAAAAATTACTGTGACGTCATAGTTGGATACCAAATATAAATTCTAGGATTTTTGAATTTAAAATTTAAATTAATATTTTATTAAATTTTTATTTTGTTAAATTTATAATCGAATAATGGTTAATTCTTGTGTTGCTTTTGGGTGCCGTTCGGGGAATAAATAAACGTTTAGTTTCCCGAAGAATACCAAGAATCGGAATATATAGATAAGTGTACTTAATCAAAAACAAAAAAGACCTAGAAAAATTAAAAACTATGAGGCTCTGTATCGATCATTTCGATAATAATCAATTTTCAGTAAATCCGAGTGTATACAGGTTATTCCTATAGTATATATTGTAAATATGTAGTTAGTTAATATAATATTGAAAATAATAAAGTAACATTGGTATACTATGTTAAGAATTAATCAAACTAAATACGTATGATAAAACTTTAAAAATATCGTATTTATATGACTTAATTCTATAGGTGTATATTTATCTAGAAAATACGATCGTATTGCGTGTGTTATATATTGCAATTATAATTATCAACGGTTACCTCAACTATAATCTAAATATAGACTTGAGTGACACGCTCGACGAGCGTCGCTCGTTTATGTATGAAATATATAATCTATGTTGTATTATATATATATATATATATATATATATATATATATATACATGTATATATATATATGTATATAAAGTGAGAGATATATTAAAAATAATATATGTGTGCATGATTACATACTACATATACTATATTCTATATATATATATATATATATATATATATATATATATATATATATATATATATATATATATATATAAAATCATATATTAAATATATTATATGTAAACTTTAATAAAATATTAAATATATAAGTTTACATATAATAGGAAAATTACACATATTAAGCCTATAGGCATTTATAGGCATTAAGTCTATATATATATATATATAGAAATATTATACTATACTTTATAGTGTTATATATATATAATATTACTAATATTTAATTATCTAAATGAATATATTATATATTTTATATGACCATTATAATATATAATAATATAACTTTTTATTTAAATTATTGTATTATAATAGCAGTACTATAGTAGCAGTGTTGGTCTTAGTCCATCACGGCATATATTAAAGAACGATGCTATATATATAGGGAGCGGACGTATTTATAAACGCAATCAACCGTAAACAATACAGCTAAGTTATTTATCATATTCTATATACCATTATATGTTAATATTATATCATACATTTATTATCAGTATTTCTATACATATTAATTACACATATTTTATATTTATCATGTATTATTTAAATATATTTATATTTGTTTAATTTGCTTATTTAATAGTGATACATTATATATTATATGTAAAAATTGTATAATAGTGTATATTATTTACATTATTTATTATCAGTATTTATTTATATATATATATATATATATATATTTATATTTATATAGATATATATTAATTACACATACTTATATATTTATCATGTAGAATTAAATAATATATATATTTGTTTAATTTGCTTATTTAAGTATTGAATACATTATATATTATAAATTAAGACGAAATAAAATATGGCAAATAGAATGTCTAATTTAGAGTTGTCTGAGACAATTAAAAATTACATTAAAAAACTATTTGATGAACATATAAAATCAGTAATTGATGAAAATACGAAAGTAATAAATGATCTAAAAAATAATATCACAGAATTGAAATCTATAATAAATAGTGTAAATATTAATAATGATAAATATAATGATACAGAATCATATGCAAATATATTAAATAAAAACTTAGAAAAAACTATTGAAAATACAATAATTAAATCAGTCAATAAAAATATATCTTAAACTAATAATGTAAATTGTATAAAAAAACTATTATTCTATACAATGTAAAAGAACAGATATTTAATGACACAAATTCTAAAGAAAATTCTGAATTTAAATCTATATCAAATATTATAGATATAGTATCTGATCAAAATAAAAATATAAAAATAAATAAATTCCATAGAATTGGTAAATTCAATAAAAATGATATAACAAATTTATCTAAAACTAGACCGATGAAAATTGTACTTGATTCTGAAGAATCAAAATCAATATTAATCAGAAATGCATATAAATTAAAAAATTCATCTTTTAATAAAGTAGGAATATCTATTGAATATAGTATAGAACAACTTATTCAAAAGAAAGAATGTTTTAAAATAGCTAAAGCCAAATGTAAGTTAGATACTATTTGTAAAGTTCAATTTATAAACAATGAATTTAAATTAATATATAATAATACAGATAAAAAAATCTATAATACAATAACACAATATTATAAATATAAATGAATCTTTTAAATATAGATGAATATAATGAAATACATTATAAAGATACAAGCCTATCAATGATATTATTAAATATACGAAGTTTTAATAAAAATATAAATAAATTATTAATATTTATCGATAACTTGACCCATAAACCTGATATTATTATATTAACGGAAACATGGCTTACTGATAAAGATTACCCAGATATATATTTCCCTAATTATAATATTTTTATAAAAAATAGAATATTATCCAATAAAAAGAGAGGCGGAGGTGTACTTATATTAGTTAGTAAACTGATAGAATGTTGCATAATTGAAGACCTTTCTTGTTCTATAATGGATTATATTGATATTATATCAATTAAAATAATTATTAATTCTAATGATTTTAAAATTATATCATCTGTTTACAGATCACCTGATTATAATGGAAATGATTTTATTAATTTATTGTTTAACTTATTTCATAAATATATAAGTAGAGAAATGTATATTTGTGGTGATTATAATATTAATTTATTAAATAATACTGTATTATCTAACTCATTAAAAAATATATTGATCCAATTAGGTATATCTAATATAATTGATATGCCCACAAGAATCACCCAAAATTCAATATCAAGTTTAGACAATATTTTTACAAATTGTTCTGATGTATAATACAAGGTGTAATACATACAGATATTAGCGATCATTCATTCATATTTTGTATTTTTAATTATAATCTATTTGTTAAAAGAAAGGATCAATATACATATTCACGAAATATTAATGAATTAAATTTACATAATCTAAAATTAGAACTAGGTACAATACATTGGAATACCATTTTAAATAATCAGAATTGTTGTGAACTATACAATACATTTATTGATATATTAACTAAGAGTATTAATAAGCACTTTCCTTTTATTAAAAAAAGAATTAAATTGAATCACAATTTTAATCCATGGCTAAATAATAAATTAAAAAATGCAATAAAAAAGAAAAATAAATTATATACAAAATACAAAATTAACAATTGTCCATGTATATTTGGTAAATATAAAAAATTAAAAAATTAAATTAATAAAAATATTAAAATTAAAAAAAATAATTACTATAAAAATCTTTTTACTGCAAATACACAAGAAGAAAATTGGAAAGTCATTAATAAAATAATAAAACCTACAGACTCGGATTATCCAAATACTTTCATAGATAATAATATTAAAATGAATGAAAGGTACGAACAATGTAATGCATTTAATGAGTATTTTTCGAGCATTGGAAGTAAAATAAATAATTCAATTAATAATATATTATAATATAATAATATAATAATATAATAATATATTATTATAAATAAAAATGATTTTAAAGAATTTGTATCTAATAATTTTAATAGTTTTTACTTTTTACCAATTGACAATGATGAAATAATTAAAGTGACTAAGGATATTAAATCAAAAAGATCATTAGATATAAATAATCATGACATGACCTTAATAAAAGATATTATTCAATATATTTTAGAACCATTAAAAAAGATATTTAATTTAAGTATCCAAACAAATACATTTCCTGACAATATGAAAATTGCAATTATTAAACCTTTATATAAAACTAATGATAAACAACAAATATCCAATTACAGGCCAATTTCATTACTACCACAAATATCTAAAATTTTTGAAAAAATTATTTTTAATAGATTATCAAAATATATATTTAAGCATAATATTATTAACAAAAATCAATATGGTTTTGTTCCCAGATCAAATACAACCTTATCATTATTAAATATTCAGCATTTCATTTTACATAAACTCTCTCAAAAAAAAAAGTAGCTACTATATTCTTAGATCTCGCGAAAGCATTTGATGTGGTTGATCATGATATTTTACTTGCTAAATTGGAATGTATAGGGTTTAGAGGTGATACAAATTTATTTATTAAAAGTTATCTTACAAATAGAAATATTATAACACGAATTGATAATACTCTATCATCTAGAAAGATTATTAGATATGGAGTGCCGCAAGGATCTGTTCTGGGACCTCTACTATTTATTATCTTTATAAATGACATATCAAATATGTTTAATAATGAACAAGTAAATAATATTAATATCAATTTATATGCAGATGATACATCTATAACTATATTTGCTGAAAATGATACATTATTAACATATTATTTGCAATATTACATGGATAAATTAAAAAAATGGTTTGATATAAATAAGCTTAATTAAGCTAAATATAGAAAAAACAAAAATATTGCCATATATAAATTCTGGTATATTAAAAGATATAACAATAGATAACATTAAAATCGATATAGTTAATAATTATAAATTTCTTGGGATCTACTTAGATTCCCAAATGACCTACAAAAAACATAAATTATTTATCGAATAAATTGTCAAAAATTATATATACTATAAAAAAAATATCTTTTTTAGATACAAAAAATTTAATTTTGTTATATAATTCGTTCTATTTATCTAATTTATCAGATGGGATTGAAGTATGGTCAAATACTTATAAATCAAATATTACAAAATTAATTATGTTACAGAAAAAAGTTATAAGAATTATTAATAAACAAATAATAGATAAATCAAAATTACCATTAATACGTCTAACACATACTGGTCCTTTTTTTTTTTTAAATAATATTTTAAAATTTGAAGATCTAATTATATATAGAAACACATTATTAATGTATAATTTCTTAAATAATAAATATAAATTAGATTATAACTCATATTTCAAGTTAAATAAACTAAAAAATAAATTTATTCTACCACTTATGAAATCAAATAAATTAAAAAATACAATATTTTTTAAAGGACCAAAGTTATATAATGAGTTAATGTTTAATAATCTTTTACGAAAAAAGAATATTAATAATGTATTTATTTTAAAAAAAACATTAAAATATTCATTTATAAGTAAATATTAGTTTTTTTTTTTTATATATTTTATATATTTTAATATTTATTTTTTTTTAATATTTATATTTGTTTTACATCTTGTTTCGTTTATTGTTTTAAATATATTTTTTAATTATTATTGGTATTATTAGTCATCTGTAATTTGACAGGAATGTGGCGCCATTGCACGTCTTATTGAAAGATGATTAATTTTTGTTTAGTAGTTTTAATTTTATAACATACTTTTAGATATTTTTATTTTACACATATTTATAATAATTTACTATTTTTATTAACAAGTTCTCAATATTGTAAATTTACATATTTTACTAATATATATTTTAATACATTTTAATATTATACAATTATTTTATTATCTTATTTTATTATTTACTTTAATGTAATGGATTGAAATATGATGATAACTTATGTTCATGAACAGTGTTTTATTATTTTTATTAATTTATATATATATATATATATATATATGTATCTTCTATTTTATTACAAAGAATGCTAACACATGAATCATTATTATTATATTATTACTTTTACTAATATTGTAATCTGTACATGAACATATTGGAGGTATCGACCAAATAAAGCTTAGGCTTTCACTGATCCTCCATAGACGTATGATATACATAGTATGTCGTATGTCTATAAACTGATTTCATTCATTAATTCATTCATATATATAGTATACCATCAATATTCTATTTGCATAATTCTTCAAAAGTGGTTGTTAAATAAGAGATAATAAGAGATCACATAACCGTCTTATGAAACAAAGAGACATAAATAAAGTTTGTCATATTTGTTTTAAATGTTAAATAAAGTATAGCTTATAAGCTTAGATAATATATACCTATATCATATAGGTAATAACTATATTATATACGGTATATAATATACCTATTACGTATATTCAAGATTTTATATAATTAGAATCGAGAAATTATAAATATAACTAAAATGATATTTCTGTTAGTATTATAATTAGTATAATATAAGTTAAAGATAGCTATCTATATACAATTATATTATCTAGGACTATGAGATTATTTCTGATGATGATGAAGATATGGAGGATATTATAGACGAAGAATGGTTGCCTGTTGATGCTAATGAAAGTGAAGAACAATTGTATGAAGCGAGTAAATGAAATATTGAAAAACATATTATTATATCTGAAAGTATACTAAGTAAATGCTGTAAACGATAAAATAGTGGAAGTACGGAGAGTTGGAGTAGCCAGAAATACATTAATCATATGCCAACCATCAACTTGGCATTATCAAGTGGTATACTATTTTCTGGGTCTTAACCGAAAAAAGTTATTTTATCATTAAGACATGTTGGTATTAGTATATTTAATGAAAGCATGTATACACGAATTCAAAGGTATAAATATAATAATATAAAATAAATAATATAAATAATAATATTAATATTTTATAAGGCATATCTTAATCCTGCAGTATTAAATGTATGGGAGCGAAATTCACAAAAGTATTATAATAACAATAGAGATACGATTTTGTAATTAAGTGGTGATGCTAGATGCTGTACAGTGGGTTATTCTGCACATTTTGGATCATATTCTATGATGGATGATGACGGCCGTATAGTAGAAATGAAAATAGTATAGGTAATATATATATATAATTATATATATATATATATATATATATATATATATATATATATATATATATATATTGACACCCCATTATAATAATATATAATAGTATTTAGTATTAATTCGGTTTAAATAGAAAATTGAAGTAAAAATTTGCACGCAATGGAAATGGAAGGTTTACGTAGATGTTTGAAATCATTTTAAAATTTAGCGATTTTTCGTATGTGCGGGGGTTTTGGTCAATAGTTCCGAATTTACCGACAATTCCTATCACAACAAGTGTACAATTCCTATCACAATATTAAGGAGAAGAGTAAAATCGGGAATAGACTATAAAAATGATAATATAAAAAACAAAAGGGGCCGAATGCTACTCAAAAAAATGTAGAAGTAGAATTAAAAAGTATTGTGTTTACATGGCTGATAGATTATTAGGAATTTCATGTACGGAAATAATGTACGATTATTACAATACGGAAACAAATACACGGGAATACATATATTTTCTATATACATTATTACTACTATACAGCATGCAATACCTATACTGGATGTTATCGTGGGCCACAATACGATTGTAGCAAAGCCCTTTTCGGGCTTTGATTATAGTATTGTTATATGAGTTATATATATATATATATATATGAATATAATAAAAAAATATAAGAATGTAGGAATATATAAAAGTAAATAAATAGAATATAACATTGTTATAAATTAAAATAAATTACTTTTTAATATAAATAATAATGTATTGTTCTGAATTTAATAGTATATTCGTGTGTATGTGTGTGTTTATGTATACATATATGTGCTTATGTATGTGTATGTTTGTGTGTATGCGTATATGCATATATATGTGTATATATGTGTATATATATATATATATATATATATATATATATATATATAATTAGGTTCTTACTATTGTGTAATATTCCAGCTCCTAATTATTATGTAATATATTATTATTATTTATATATAGCTTATTTTTAGTATACAATTGTACTAATAACATTATACAAAATTATAATACATTCATCATATTTATCGATTTTTTTAAATGTGTATAATATTTAAAATATTAAAATTAAATATCTGATTAAATTACATATGAATAAAATATTCAGTTATTAATAATGTGTTATCATAAGTCATATATGTATATATGACATATATTATATGGTGTTCATATATATGCATATATGTATACAAAATGTGTGTGTGTGTATATGTTTATGTATATACCAGACATGCATATATGTAGGTAAACATACAACTGTTATTTCTATAGAATGCTATCATGCATCCATATATGTTTACAGGTGCCTATGTATGTTATAATTTGTAGTGCATTTCATTGTATAAGTCATTTGTAGCTTTAATGTCCAACAGCTCTTACTAAATGTATTCATACACGGTATGTATATAAGTATACACAATACTATGCTGTGTTAATAGATATACATACATAATGACAGACATATATATATATATATATATATATATATATATATATATATATATTAAAACATACATGTATTTCTATCAGAGGAGAATTCGGCCTGTGTGCACAATACCATGCTATCATTCATAAAACATACACGGGAATATATTTTCTTTGTCGATATATCAATAGTTTATATAACATGTATTGCATATATATTATATATATATATATATATATATATATATATATATATATATATATATATATATATATATATATTATATATATATATATATATATATATATGTATATGTGATGCATGAAACTCACACTTTTCGTATGTATTAATTCACTTATAAATATAAATATAGATATCACATACAATTATATTTGAGAAAATGTAATGAAGTTATTTTATTTTATGATATACTATTTTCTGTATACGTATACGTATTAAATACAAACACGTGTGACAGTTCTTTTAATTAAGACTACATTACACAATTCATACATTATTCAATACAAATACATATAAAAGTTGATATATAGTATACAAACCTTCAACTGTAAACGTCTGTTAAATAATAATTATATATATGATAATGTAGTATTTCATAATTTACAATAATAATTCTAGAGTTAATTAAAAACGAACATATCGGCTGTCAGAATTACAAAGAATAAATTTATATAATAAATAAATACGAATTTAAATTTATTGCGTGACGGTTGCATCTAATTAAAAACATTTTTCTTTAATATTGATTGGGGGGATTATAAACCTGGATCTAATTTTATATTATAAAAAATTGTTATTGGAATACATTTCTTAAGATATTAAAATCGACAATAACAATTTGTATAGAATTTAGAAATTTCCAAAAAATCAATATAGTAATCTACAATATAATTTTAATTTTAAAATGTGTCTATTATATATTATCAAAATATCAAAGGTTTTTATTGGGAAACTATTTAAATATATTATATACAAGATATTTAAAAGGTAATATAATTAAAATTATAAATATTATTTTTCATTATTATATACAAATGTCATTGTTATTATACATTATAGATTTTTAGTTTACCATGTATTTTATACATGCATGTATACCATGATATAGATCTATGTTATAAACTATGAATAAAAACATGCAATAATTAATAATGAATGCAAATTATTAGATATATATAATTATAAGTTCATTTATTTCAATATAATGCTAATATATTTCCCATAGGATATATATTACATTTTTTCCTCACAGTTGACCCCTGATTAACAAAATAAATTAAAAAATATAAATAAATAACTAATAATTAAAAACTAAATAAAACAAATGAATCTAACTATAATGTTATAAAATTATGTACATGTAGGTGATATCATAGTATAAAATATTATATATATAATTATATTTATTTTTTATTTATAAATTTATTTTATTAATCAGGTGTTACATATGAGTACAACATTTCAATATTAATATTTTTAAATACGAATCAAATTAAATAATTAAAGATTAAACTATTTTATAAGATTCATATAATATGATATAACAATATCAACATTTAGTCATGACCATGGTAAACGAAGAAGCGCGATGCTTATCTAGTCGTTTACCCGTCACACATATATATATATATATATATATATATATATATATATATATATATATATATAAATAATACCGTTTTTCATTATTTTAAAATCATCGAAAATAAATATTGATTTAGTTTTAAATGGTTTTTTATTTAATAAAATGTATAAATATTTAAAAATATAATCCTATTCATTATAATTTCTTATAATATTTCACTTATAATATAACTATATTTTATTATGTATACTAACCATCGATATAAAGAAAGCGGATAAGCAATTGAATGTAGTGTATGGCACTATCCGCTACGAGCGCTGCAGTCGAAACCCACTATCTGGCCCACTACTTTTTATTTATAATAATCTGTATTTATCATATATATATTGATAATCACTACCAATTTTTATGTACTATCTATACTAAAAATAAAATTATATATTTAAAATACATAATATCAACATTCCTCGTAATTTTGTGTATTTAAATTGAAGATATAATATTATTTTATTGATTTTATTGATATTTATAATTTAAATCCATTGATATAGATAGAAGTCACTTTAATCTATTTCGACGAAAAGCCCACTATTTTAATATTTGACATATATAATATGACTAATATCCAATCAAAATCACTGATACCATTTTGTTAATTTATCGATAAAAGTGTCATTCACGTGTCTATCTTTTACATGCATTGCGTGCGTCAATTGCTTATCCACTTTCTTTATATCGATGATACCGTGTATACCCAATTTCGGAACATTTTTTACCAAACGTACCCAGTGCGGGCGGCGATTATATAATAGGGGAGGAGTCATAGGTTTTAGAGCGCAAGACACACGCCAAAGCATATGCCCTTGAATGTAAAGCCCTTAATATTATTAGGTGGATAGAGGGGAGTGATTTAACAAGAACAATATTAATTCACTAAGTAAATAGTTCGCAAGAAAATATATGTTAAAAATAGATAAAAGTATAGGAAGGACATACGACGTATACATACGTCCTTGATTATAGTATATCGTGTATAGGTAAATAAATCTGTATATATTATAAGTACATACGATATCAATATAGTTCCTTACAGCCTGTTTAATGTCAATTATATATAATATATAATATATGTAGGTATGATAATATACCGCAATGATGAGAAATATGTTATAATAATAGTCTTATTATAAATTAATTTATTCTAAATATTTTAGTTTTTAATTTATTCTAAATTAGAATTTACTTAATTGTAATGCGAATATTGTACGTATATAGGAGTTTTATATAGTTTCTGAAATACTGTTTAATTCCAAGTAGAAGCAATATATAATATGTATAAAATAATATAACACAACGATAGGTAAATTATTAGAGTAATGGTCCTATACGTTATTTTCCTAAACATTAATTTTCGTAAATAATATAAATATCACGTTTGAATTTACTTAACTATAATGCGAATATTGTACGCACTTAGGAGTTTTATATAGTTTATGAAAGACTGTTTAATTCCAAGTAGAAACAATATATAATATGTATAAAATAATATAACACAACGATACGTACATTAATAGAGTAATGTACCTATACGTTATTTTCCTCAAATTAATTTTCGTAAATAATATAAATTTCACGTTTGAATTTACTTAACTATAATGCGAATATTGTACGTACTTAGGAGTTTTATATAGTTTCTGAAAGACTGTTTAATTCTAAGTAGAAGCAATATATAATATGTATAAAATATTATAATACAACGATAGGTACATTATTAGAGTAATGGTCCTATACGTTATTTTCCTAAAATTAATTTTCATAAATAATATAAATATCACGTTTGAATTTACTTTACTATAATGCGAATATTGAACGTACTTATGTGTTTTATATAGTTTATGAAAGACTGTTTAATTCCAAGTAGAAGCAATATATAATATGTATAAAATATTATAATACAACGATAGGTACATTATTAGAGTAATGGTCCTATACGTTATTTTCCTAAAATTAATTTTCATAAATAATATAAATATCACGTTTGAATTTACTTTACTATAATGCGAATATTGAACGTACTTATGTGTTTTATATAGTTTATGAAAGACTGTTTAATTCCAAGTAGAAGCAATATATAATATGTATAAAATATTATAATACAACGATAGGTACATTATTAGAGTAATGGTCCTATACGTTATTTTCCTAAAATTAATTTTCATAAATAATATAAATATCACGTTTGAATTTACTTTACTATAATGCGAATATTGAACGTACTTATGTGTTTTATATAGTTTATGAAAGAATGTTTAATTCCAAGTATAAGGAACTATAATATGTATATAAAAATATAACACAACGATAGGTAAATTATTAGAGTAATGGAACTAATTATTTTTCTAAAATTAATTACTTTCGATCATATATACATAATATTATTAATGTAAACGTCATAATAGTATATTAACATAACACAAGTATAGGTAAACTGTTGTATTACGAATTATAATAGAAATAAAAAATAAATATTAGTATTTATTAATTATTAATTCTCTATATTCTATTCACTTTATAATTAAATCATAATATTTACTCTATTATTATATATATTCTTAATAAAAAATAAAACAATTAGCCGAGTTGTTTAGAGAGATGTGTTATTAATCTATTTTTGGCCGAATGCCGGGGTATGATTCCCCATCACGGAACATTATTATATCTTTTTTATAAAATATAATTATTTTTTTAATATATAATATTAAATTATTATTCTAAATAAATCGATTAAATCAATTGTAAATTATATTACAAAAAATATTTAAAATAGCAAATAAATTTTTTTCTTTATATATATATATATAATAATTAATAGATTATACATTAATAGATTATATTACAAGAACATATTTAACAGTACATATATGTATTATATATAATGTAGTTATCAATTAATTTAAATTATTCAAATAATATTATTAATCTATTAATCTATTTAGAAGAATAATTTAGTATTATATATTAACATATATTATATATCTATATTAAAAAAATAATTATATTTTATAAAAAAGATAAAATAATGTTCCGTGATGGGGAGTCGAACCTAGACATTCAGCAAAAATAGATTAATAACACACCACTCTAGACAACTCGGCTAATTGCAATAAGACATGTCTTATTATATATAATGAATATATTTAATAATAGAGTAAATATTATGATTTAATTATAAAGTAAATCAGAATATAGATAATTAATAATTAATAAATACTAATATTTATTTTTGATTTCTATTATAATTCGTAATACAACAGTTTCCAGGAACAGTTTACCTATAATTGTTTTATGTTATTATACTATTATGACGATTACCTTAATAATAGTATGTATATATGATCGAAAGTAATTAATTAATTTTAGAAAAATAATTAGTTCCATTACAGTAATGATTACTCTAATAATGTACGTATCGTTGTGTTGATTCTACTTGGAATTAAATAGTATTTAAGAAATTATATACATCTCCTATATACGTACAAAATGCGCATTACAATTAAGTACATTCAAACGTGATATTTATATTATTTACGAAAATTAATTTTAGGAAAATAACTTATAGGACCATTACTCTAATAATTTACGTATCGTTGTGTTATATTATTTTATACATATTATATATTGTTTCTACTTGGAATTAAACAGTCTTTTATAAACTATATAAAACTCCTAAGTACGTACAATATTCGCATTATAGTTAAGTAAATTCAAACGTGATATTTATATTATTTACGAAAAATAATTTTAGGAAAATAACTTATAGGACCGTTACTCTAATAATTTACGTATCGATGTGTTATATTATGTTATACTTATTATATATTGCTTCTACTTGGAATTAAACAGTCTTTCAGAAACTATATAAAACTCCTATATACGTACAATATTCGCATTACAATCAAGTAAATTCTAATTTAGAATAAATTAAAAACTAAAATATTTAGAACAAATTAATTTATAAGACCATTATTATAACAGTTTTATCATCATTGCGGTATATTATTATACATATATTATATATTATTTATACTTTACATTAAACAGGCTATAAGGAACTATATTGATATCGTATGTATTTATAATATATACATATATATTTACATATACATATATACATATACACGATATACTATAAACTTATGTCCTTTCTATAATTTCCATTCATAAGTTTGAATTCATATATGATTCATATATTATGAATCATAATTATGTATCAAATTATTGCGCGCATCTAATTTGCTCCCGCAGAAATTGCGTATGCATATTCGTATTCTATAGCTCCTCCCCTATTATATAATAGCCGCCCGCACTGGGCACATTTGGTAAAAGCGTTCCGAAATTGGGTATAAACCCGATGATACTAACCGATAAAATATGTTCATACTTCTATTAAAATATACATTTTATCAATAGCTATTATATCACTGTCAAACTTGAATACACATCCAAATCCATCGCAATCATCAGTATAATGAAATATACATTCATTCTATTTCTATATATCTCAATCATTCACTTGTAATCCGTATATAACACGGTTACATATATTATTTTATATACATATATATATATATATAGGTTTTATATAGGTTTTTATCCTATGTTTTAATATAATTATAGATTATTGTCCAATAAATATGAATAACATTTCTATGAGAAGGATATATCCTATAGGATAGTTTCTATTTCATATATATCATTTATATTACAATCAATTATAGTAATATATATATATATATATATATATATATATATATATATATATATATATATACGTATACGCATACGTATACGTATAGGATAAATTATAAATATATCATTATTATATATATAATCATATACTATTATTTTATTTTGATTGATTGAAACTATATTGTATTTATAAGTATTTATAATATATATATATATATATATATATATATATATATATATATATATATTTATATATGTGTATAAATATATATAATTATATATACACATTTGTTAACTGCTTAATCTCCTATATATAAAATAATATCTATGTGCTACCATTGGGTTTTAAATAACACCCCATAATTAATTTGTTTTAATATTTAGTTATATTTTCAATAATCTATGATGTAATACCCTAAAATGTAATATAGATGATATATATATGTGTGAGCATACTAGAACCCCTATTATAAGTTAACACATTTAGAGCATTATTTACAGGAGCAGTAACTACCGATATCTCAGAATCCAAGAAACCGAATAAATGTTTCTGAATTAACAAACGTATGATATTTAAGTATGCACCAAAGTTTAGTACCTAACCTTGAAGCTAATTATACATAATGTACTGAATAGATGCACCGAATATGAACGTATTAATATCAACAAATATCAACAAACCTATCCGGGTAATTCCTAGTGTGATATTATTCATGCTCATTGTATTACTATTATAGTTTGTTTATCGCGAAATATCGTAATTATAATCATATATGACTATAACGTATAGCGCATATATACGCTATAGCGTTATATAGTCAGTTGACGATTGTCTATTCTCATCTTATATTCATATCATACAATTGCATTAGCTAATTCCTCCCTTGTTTCACATAAATATAATCTTTATGTTTATTATTTGATCTAGATTTATTTGAGGTGATTAATTTCATAATTGTCCCCTAAATAAGTATTTGTTATTATAATTACAATAGAGTTATGTATACACACCAGTAATATTTACTGCATTATATATATATATATTATTAAAGAGGAATTTTGTTCATGTGTAGTACACGTTGTATACTGCCCTCGGGATGGGTATGTTCTCCGGGGGGAAGGGTATTTACCGATAGGTTATTTTCCTAGAACCACAATATATTTTTAACAAAAAAAAATCATTGACAAATATTTGATAATTATTATTTTTATTTACCAGTTAATCTACATTTCTATAGTATTTATAATTGTACAATTCCTGTTATCCATACAATAATAAAGGTGACGCAACTAGAACAATGCTAATGTTTCTTAATATAACCTCCGAGTAGGAAATCATTCTAAATATAATCGTCGTGTGGTATTAATTCTGTGGTTTCGCATAGGACACGTAGACATAATCCAAAAAGAAAAGCTAGTAATGTTAGCATAACAAATAGTCTTTTTACTAAAAAGACAAGTACTTTTCTAATGACTATCCCTATAGGGATCGCTTATAAGCGAGTCATTTTTTTCTTACATAGTAATTTAGGTATATATATATACTCTTAGTATAATATAGTATATACTATATACCAATTGGTATTGCAAAAAAATATTTATCTCTATATTTTCTGATACCAATAATTCTCTATAACGATATATCGATATATCAATAGATACAATATATATATACATATGGATAATGCATTATCCATATGTAACCATGGTTCCTTTTTTTGATATATATATACATTTTTTGATGTATATATATAAATATTACTCCCGCATAGATATATATATAAAGAAAATATTCATGTGGATATATATATATATTATTCCCATATACATTCATACAGTAATATATTACCATATAGTGATTGGATGGAACCGCTCTTAACATATTGTCTACATCATGGTATTTATATATATACATATTATGAACGTTATATAGTGTTGGTTGTGTGCATTTTTACCAGTACGTATCATGAACTAAGCCTAATAACAATATAGAAATTCCACCAGCGGTGCCAACGAATAAAACTCGGTCGAGAGATACAACCTATATCAATATAATTACTCAACAATAGAACAATAGTAACAATAGAAGACTCATGATAACGATTGCCGTAATAATATAAGACCACGACTAAATGAACAATAGGTATGATGAAATTCATATGGAAATGACATTATCATTAGTATTAAATAGTAACACAGTGATAAGTAATTAAGTCTAAATATTACGATAGTGGCACTTTATAGAGTGTATATATATAGAAGGTGACTCATGATTACTTAAATTTATATAGGATATTAAGATTAAACAATTGTATACTTTACGATGATTCATTAAAAATCATCAGTGAATAATTATATACACATATTCACATCTTAATTGCAATATCTTTTTTCCTGAAAATTCTATTTTAAAATCTAGATTTATGACGTGCGTTGGTTATCATTGTTATGACATAACAATTCACCTTATTATTAGTACGCACTTAATCTTAATAATCGTAATAATAACTAAAATATACGTATATGTATATTTATATACGTATATATGTATGTGTGTGTGTTTCCCTGTAGGCAATAATATACTACGTTGATATTATAGTCGTGGAAGACATCGAGGTGTCCGTAAGAGATACTTACGTATAACACTCTCCATAAATACGTATACATATCTATAGGTATACCCATTTTGCATACGAGTGAGATTCAGGGATGCTATTCTGCAGGCTACTTAACTGTTAACTATTCATATATTACATAATACATATTATACTGTTTCAATGCCTATTATATCATACAATAGTATACTATAGTATGGATTATTTCCTTGATATTTTAATAGATCTTTGCTTAACCATAATTATTGGTATAACATGTGCCATATCTATATATACATCTATAGATATTATGCTTTATTCAATTATACAATATAGAATTCATATTATATTGATGTTTTGCGATTATATATATAAATATATATACACATATATATATATATATATATATATATATATATATATATATATAGTAAGCTATTTATTATGTACTTATGAAGGGATGATAACAAGTACATCCACGGATATTTGTGTATATACACACTGTCGCCTATAGAACATATACATTTATTATATATCCATTTGTATTATTCTACACGGTGTTGAACACGTGACAAACTTAGAACGCATTCCTCGCTAGGTGATTATGAGAGGGTAATGATAACAGATCACGTGATAGTCTCGTACGAATTATTACATCCGGTTAATAGTGATACACACCTCACGTCGTGTCTGCAGCAGCACGATGCGGCCTACATGGCGGTGTATAGAGTATAATCGTTATATTGTTCTATAGTACGACAATAGTACGTAGTACACTACACTTAATGGCTACTTATACTACTGTACCGTTATTGGGTCACGTGCTTACACATTGTGGGGGCGTGGTCTATAGCTATAGTCACATGTCTAGCGTGTCGACGTAGTCCTTATCTAGAGTGGTGACTCAACTTTATGAAACTGCAAACTAATGTAGAGAATGTAAATATGATAAGAAATTGGTAAATAAAAATAAACAAAGTTATCAAATTCGTTTAAATTATTAAGTTGATAAAAAAGAATACAATAAATTGTTGTCAACAATATAGACATGTGTATAGACATCTATAGTTGTATATACTATGGTAATGTTCACTTTAATACATTTACGTGACAGTGGGTAGTTTCACGGAAAGTTTGAAAACATGCATACTAAGTCACGTTTTCTCATTGGTATGTCTCTCTATGACTATACACTATAGTTTATTAAGTTTCTAAGTATTTGGTTAGTACAGGTATAATCATTTAATAAGAATTAATTAGAGAAGGATGGTATTGATTATATTCGATACCGGTAGTATAAACAATCAATTATTATGTAATATAACAATTATAGATCCAGGTTAGTTGGTTATACTCCGGTTAATGAACACCACCTACACAATAGGCTGATAACATAAGTGAAAATCATTGTTCATCAGTGATGTAACACACCCACACAAGTGAAGATTACGTACGTATGCTTAAATATATAACTTAGTTCTATTAATTCAACTCGTCGTCATTAGGTATAGCGCGGAGTTGTTTCAATTGTATCGAGCTGCTCCCTAATTGGCTGATGTTAACACGTTATACGTTATGCGTCATAGATATGGCGTTACATGCTGATTGGGCGATAATAGCTACACTGTGTGTTCAGACCTATAAGGATAGGAAATTGTATACGGGAACTATACATATAGTCATAATATCATAATTAGGTTATTACAAAGAAACCCATATAATAATTTTAATATCGTAAATTAATCGATATACACATATCTATGTATAGTACATACATTGGACATATATATGACATGTATATGACGTGTTTTAATAGTGTATACACTACATTATATACAACGTTCAATGTAAGTTCTTTTTTAATAATGTATAAAGAATTCTTTAGAATTCTTAAAAAATAATTCTTTAGAATTCTCATAGATCTTCAGATTGTTATCGCAAATCTGTATGTGTACATGGGTCTACGTCGAACCAAGTATCTAACATTAGCGGTAGAGCTACTAACACATATGTAGAGGTTTAAACCTCTACATTTTAAATATAATCTTTATTTTAGAGTACAAGAACACAAATAACTCTTAACGTACTGTATACACTGTATATAGGGGAAAGTAACCGAATACGGACAGTGCCCGAATACGGACACTCTCGGTAGATCAGAAACCATAAATCCTACAAAAAAATTTTTAATGAATGAAATATTTATAATTATATAAATAGTGTAAAAAAGTATTTTTTATTTTTTAATTATTCAAAATATTGCTGATATATCCAATAAACTGATTTTTTTATTACGTTTTAAAATTGATGAAAAAAAATGTCAACTTAAAACCTTCTCAGTAATATACAAATGTATCGTTATAAAATATAATACTATATTATTAAAAAATAAAGCATTCTAAAATTATATATATAATTTCTATATTTGTTATTAAATATTTATTAAGTTATAAGCATGTATCTAGAGGTCATATAAGTCGCTAATACAGACATGAAAAGATGTCTTAATACGGACACCCTATAACCAATCAACGCGCCGCGTATGAACTATTCTGATTTTCATAAGAATTGCGTGCGTTATAATAGTAATACCACCAATGAACCTAAATCTAAAAATGTTATTATGTATATTCTTAACTTGTATTATTAATTAATAAAATAATAAAAATTAATAAATGAATTACTAATTAGATTATATTAAATTATTCATAAAGTTATTTATAAATAATTATTTACAATTAATTAAATATTAATTACATTAATGTAATAGTAATTTATCTGATTGGTTCATCAATAATATGTAGTTTATCTAGTGTTATATAGGGTGTCCGTATTATAACATAGGGTGTCCATATTCGGAAATGGGTACCGAATACGGACACCTCCGTTATCTATTGAATAAAAATATTAAATAATATTTTAAAATCACAATAATATTTATAATCATATAATATTAATATATTGTAATTTTTTAATAAAAATATTGAGTCATAAAATGTTTTCCATGTATTGTTAAAGTATCCGTATTATGTAACTTTCCCTTATACGTCGTACATTGTAAATACGTATGACATACGTCGTATGTATATATATATATATATATATATATATATATATATACATATATACTTATATGTGTGACATTGTGTCGATGTATGTATGCATGTTGACCTGCCTGGTAGGAATTCATACACCTCATAGTGGTAAACCTATAATTACATAATACATGCATGTATATATATATATATCATAAATATTGTACATTATATATATATATATATATATATAATGTACAATATTTATGACATTACTAAACCATGACATTCTTGCTTTACGACTCAATGAAATCGGTATTCATGGTCAAGTACACAGCTGGTTTATATCATTCTTTTCCTTAAGGTCATCCTCAGTGAAAATTAAATCATCCTTCTCTACTCCCTTTATCAGCACTCATGGCGTTCCACAAGGCTACGTGCTTGGTCATTTACTTTTTATTATTTATATTTTACCCAATAAAATCCATATTTAATAAATATCCTTACATCCACTACCATCTCTTTGCCGACGATCTACAAATTTATACTTCTTTTCCCATTTCCTGTGACTCCAACTCTATTCAACTGTCTATTTTTAACTGCCTCACATAACTTACTGACTGGTTCTCCCAGAATTCCCTATCACTTAATATGACCAAAACTAACACCATAAATATCTCCAGACCTACTTACCCCCTAATCATCACCAACCCCTTTCTACTATCCCTCCCTACCTCACAATCCATAACAACTCTTGGTTTCACCATCAACTCCCACCTAGATTACTCTGACCACATATCTATAATGATTCGCAATGCCAACTATTTTCTTTATAATATTAGAAAATTACGCAATAAGTTGACTTTTTCAATGACTAAAAGTCTAATACACTCACTAGTCTTCAGTAGACTTATATACTGCTGCTCATTTCTATGTAATCTTCCCCTAAAGCTTATGCTTAAACTCGAGATGATCCAACGACGTTCTATACGCACCCTATATAAACTGAAGTTCTCTTCAATAGTATCAATATCGACTCTAATGCGATCACTCGGCTGGCTTAAGTTTAGGTATATCTGTAGGTACAGACTACTATGCATCACCCATAAGGTGATACATCTTAGATCTCCAGAGTACCTAGCAGACTTGATCAGTATTCAGACCCTTAGTCGAGCTAGAAGGAAATGTCACACGATGAAAATTGTGCAACGCTCGACTATATCTGCTCACTCTGAATCTGCTTTCTCTGTGGTAGCTCCAAAATACTGGAATGCTCTACCATATGACATTAGGTGTTTGAAATCCCTATCACTATTTAAATGTAAACTCTCCACGCACCTATTAACATTGTAACCTACCCTCCCTTTTCCTTTATTTTTATTGTACTTTATTTATTTTATTTTTGTTTCCTTCTCATGACGCCCATAACCACCACGTGATTTTGTAGTCAATAAAATATTTTAAAATAAAAATAAATTTATATATACCTATATTTTGATTGATTAACATGTAGGTTACGTGATTTCAAGTTACTTTCTATGACGTACTAATTATGAACATAAGGCCCACCTACTATACCGTGTACAAACTGTGTAAAAACAGCCATATTTAGTAATACCGATAATCTATACTAAATAGGTGTATTTGCTAATGAGTTTTGACTTATCAAATTGGAGCTTACAAGTAAACTAGTATATAAAAGATTTCATTAAGGGGTTTCTACACTGTGTATAGTTATTGGTTATAGTCATTTATATGGCTGTAGGACCTACAGTGTAGGTTTCTTAATGTATAATAGATATGAGTTTTTTACAATTCAGATAGCTATAGGTTTTAGTTATGACTTAATTGTGTATATATTTATATATATATATATATATATATACAATTATTATATAAAACCCATAACTATAGATATTTGACGAAACACATAACCATATAAAATGACTAAAACACATAACCATATAAAATGACTAAAACACATAACCAGGGTAATTTCTCCAATTATCGACCCCTAAATGACTTTTTGTAATTTTGTAATAACTTCAATATTCAATATATTTATTTGAAATGTTTTAATTAGGGTAATATTATGACAATAAATAATTTTAAATGTTTGATATAATTGTATTGACAAGAATAAATAGGGGATCAGTAATTAGATACATGTGCCTAATACCGACCCCCTTCTCCAATTAACGACACCCTAAAATACGCGCGGTAGAAATAATTGTAATTGTATAATATCCAATCAAAATAGTAGATATAGGGGAAAGATGGGTAATGTGGCCACTTTTAGATAATGTTGTATAACTTTATAAATATTAGTTCTAATTCGATAATTTTTTAATATAGATATATCTTATGATATACAAGAGGACTGCCGAATCATTTTTTCATTTTAGCGTATCTAATTGAAATGATGAAGGTGGCCACATTACCCTCCGTGGAGGGTAAGGTGACCGCCTTTTGCGGGTAATGTAATTAATCTACTAGATGGCGTTACTTTATATAAATTGTTGTCCAATGATATAACATCAAGACATATTTAAATAACTCACGAAATTGTGATAAAGTAATTATTTTTTATTTATTTTTAAATTACTATAGTGATTAGTGGTATACCATTAAACTTACGTATAGGATTCACACGATGCGGGTTTTGATTGTCGTATTAAGATTTTTATATTTTAATATTTTCCTTGATTTATAAATGGAGGGTAAGGTGGGATAATGTTGCCACCTTAAAATGTGGAATTAATCCACTAGGTGGCGTTACTTTATATCAAGTTTAGTCCAATGATATCACATCAAGTATAATATTAAATAACACACGCAGCTGTGATAAATTAATGATTTTTATTTTAACTTTATGAATTACTATATTCATTAATATGCTATATCCTAGTATACCATTAAACTTACTTATCATGTTATTATTATGGAAAAAGCAATTTCATCAGTAAATGACTGTATGTCATAACAATATGGCGATAAAATACATAGATAAAATAGTAATTTAGAAAGATAACTAATTTATATTATCTGATTTCAATATATATATATATATAGAACAATATAAGTTATATTATATAACTATGGAGATTCGTTATATATATATAAATGGTTATATATATATATAATTGTATATATATACCATTATATATAGAACCATTTATATATATATATATAATTGTATACATATATTAAATATATTACACCAATATATATTAAAATCATATCAATTCAAAATAAATAAAAATACAAATACACATGTATATATATATATATATATATATATATATATATATGTATATATTTGTATTTGTATATATTTGTATTTGTATTTATTTTGAATTTATATGATTTTAATATATATTGGTGTAATATATTTAATATATGTATACAATTATATATATATATATATATATATATATATATATGGTTCTATATATAATGGTATATATACAATTATATATAACCATTTGTATATATATATATATATAACGAATCTCCATAGTTATATAATATAACTTATATTGTTATATATTATAATATATTATAATATATATATTATATATATATAATATTATAATACAACTATGGAGATTCATTATATATATATATATATATAAATATATATTTATATATATATATATAATACATAATGCATATATATATATATATATATATATATATATATATATTAAATATATAATATATATGTAATAAATAATATATATATATATATATATATATATATTTTGTTCTTTATAATTGTGTTAATAGATAATTAAATATACTATATTAAATTTAAAAGTTTATACTACGATTATAATATGCATGTACATATATTTGTATGGTTAGGATATAGTAGATGTTGATTCAATCAACGTTTTCATATAATGACGCACGCAATTTATCAATATATAAAATATTGATTTCAGATCATATGATTGGCTTAAATCATCTAGAAGTGACCACATTACCCGCTTCTAGGTATCACGCTATATATACTATACAATAATGAATATTATTCACTAAAATAGATGGATTACACACATTGTTGTAATTAAATAGTTCTTTAATATGCAACTTTAATTTTCAATTTATATTATATATTAGAAATTTAATATATGTTTTACTAAACTTTTATTTCAATTTTTAAAAAAGTAATTCGATTTTTTTATATTCTTTACATAATTTTTTTTATTAATTGATATTTACAATTACAAATTAATTTTTTTAATAAAATTTATTTTTACTTATTTGAACAATACTTACCAATGCGCATATTTCATGTGTATATTTTGTTTGATTGGACTTATAGATTATGAGATACGCCAAGTGGTCACATTACCATCATGGCCACATTACCCATATTTCCACTACATAGATTTAAAAACGCACGCAATTTATTTATTATAAAATTTATGTTTTAATATTAATATTAAATTTATAGTTAAACTTTATATGTATTATATTAAAATAGTGTACATTATTATTTAATATTTATTAAATAATCAAATGAATATAATCGACTGAAATCATGATTCCTTATTCTATACCAATGATATACACTCAACTTACGATAAATGTTAAAGTAAAACACTGTTATATTTTGAACCATGTTATTTATTAAATCTTAGTAAGTTAATGTAGGTGGTCAGTAATATATTTCCTATAGGAAAATCATATAGGAAGCTATAATTAGGATATATTAGTTAATTCTTATTAAAATTAAATTATTTTTATAATATTTATAAACATTTAATTGATCTAAAATATTTTGCATAGAAGTATGTTTTATTTTAATTAATAAAGTATTTACAATGATTTAAAAAAAGTTATTATTCAAATATTTAAAAAGTACAACCACAATATTAATGTTATCAAATAACAATTATTGGATAGAATATTTTGAAAAATGAAATTATTAATAGTATATGTATATATATATATATAATTTTAGATATACCTTATAGTTACTGAGATACGAGAGGTGGTCGGTAATTGGAGACTTTACCCTAACTATAACTATAGAATACAAATAACCAAGGCTGTCAATAATCGGTAAAACCCATTAGCAAATTCATCAATACGGTATGGATTTAATGTATAAGTTTTGTTTACAATGTAGTTGTGTATTAAATATTAGGTACCTGGATATATAGGCGTGTTATAGTGCATGTTATGTAATATTATAACATGTATACATATTATGTATACATAACATTATGTTCGTCTCGATGACCTATATACGTAAGCTATAGCCTGGGGTAACATATGACCTACATAGCTCAGTGGAACAGACAATAGTTTGAACACGAAGATTTCCAGGTTAGACCTAATGAGCTCATATAGGTTATTTTTAGTGTCTACATTGTGTTTATCGTGAACTTAATGAACAATGAATACGAATGTTATGTGTTGCTATAGTAGTGTCCGGGGCCTTTCACGGTTATTTATAATGCGTATATTGTACAAGTCTACGACTTCTTAGTGGTACATTTGTATTCATATCGTGTTCAATACATACTAATAATTATATTATATAAATATATATATATAATAATGTTTCTCTTTAATAAATATCCTAAATATAAGGAAACCCACCGTTTAGTAAACAATTAGATCCCTTGGTGGAATAGCACCTTCTTATTGTAAAATAACCTCATATATACATAATTTCTAAGTTTTACGAAAATTTATTAAAACGTGTACATAATATTACAATAATACAGTAGCTATAGGCATATACATACAGCTATATATATATCTAATAAAATAATACAATTATTTTAATAATATGTTATCAAATATATGTAAAATAATCATGTCAACATTATTTCTCAAATAGTTATATTATTAAATCTTGAGTTTCACACAGAGCGGTTTAGATCCAATTTGTTTGTATATATTAATATATGAGAATAGCCTTTTATTAATAACATTAATTATACATCATACATAAATCTATAGATATGTATACATAAATAGTATATAAATATATTCTTCGTATTGTTTTAACATTAAATTTAAACTATTTATACTATGTATACACAATTTTTTTATATGCATATATGAAATATTTATAATAAGAAATAATAATGATAATAGAATGGTTTATTGACTCAATGAAAACGATAGACGTTTATATGCGTCAAGTTGAAATAATAAAACAAATAAATAAATAAATATACGAATAATAATAAATTTAAAAAGAAGAAATTATAATGATAAAATATATGAATACAGCCGAGATTTAAAAGTAATAAAAGATGATATAGTCCGTAATTCATCTGGAAAACTGTTCCAGTACTTCGGAGTAGCAACAGTGAATCAGCATCTGCATATATAGATGACAAAAACTGCACAGAGAGTTTCATAGATGAAACTGATCAGCTCACATTTGCGACTCGGACGAGTAGTTGCACGAATTATGAATCCCTTCGATAGGTATTCCGGAACTCCCATATATATATAGCCTTGTGAGTAATGCAAAGAAGACGAAACTTGCATATATCTCGAAACTTCAACCACCCGAGAATCGACATTATGGAATAGATAGATATGGTTATTTCATTACGCTTTAGCTTAAATAATATGAGAACAGCTCTACGTTGTATTGATATATATTGTTCATCAATGAAAAGCGAATTACAATATCTAAGTCGACTAAATACTAATGAATGTAATAATGGTTTAGTTAAGGTAACTGTTAGCTTAGAACGGGACTTGCCTATATTATACAGAAAATAATTAGCACTGTGGATAGTGTTTGATATATGTACTGAATAATCTAATGCATTATTTATAGTAAAACCTAGAATAGTGATGGTGTTTGAGATAGGAAGTGAGATAAGGAATTGATGAGTGTGATTAATTGTAGAAAGAGATCTATAGATCTATAGAACTATAGTAAGTATAATGCTATCAGTTTTAGTAATATTTAATGAAAGAGAATTACAGGAAAACCAAGAGATCAAATCATTAATACAGTTAGAAATTGAAAGTTGAATTATGTGAATATAAGAACCAGGTGGAAAAAAGTATAAATGTGTATGTCATCAGCAAAGAGGTGATAACGAATATATGGGTATTTAAAAAAATCAAATTAATGGAATGAATATACAAAATAAAAAGAATCGGACCCAGTATTGATCATTGAGGAACGCCATGAGTGTGATCAAATGGAGCCGACAAAGATGACTTTATATTTACCGAAGATATTCTATTAGATACAAATGACATCAACCAGTTGTGAACTTGTCCATGAATACCTATTTAATTTAGACGGTAAGAAAGAATCCAATGATTTAACGTATCAAAGGCACTAGACAGATCAAGAAGAACCACATAAAAAGAAACCATATTATCCATAGATAGTATAATATCGTTAAACACAATATTTAGGGCAGTTTATGTACTACGATTGAGAAGGTATGCACTCTGAAAGTAATCCACAATATAGTTCGATATGATATAATACATAAGCTGACGCGCAACTATGCATTCCATAGTCTTAAATTGATGATAATTGCGAAACAGGACGATAGTTGGATAGTTTGGAAGAATCGAGATTATGTTTCTTTAATATCGGAGTGATGTAAGTATACTTCATCGATTGTGGAACAATGGATGAAGATAATGATAAACGAATTATACCAGTAATTATATCAATTAAGTAGGGAGATAATATACGCAGTAAATTAAGAGGAAGAGGGTCAAGTGGGGAATTGGATTTCAAACAAGACACGAGAGAAAGGACAATTCTCAATTAATAGAAGAAGTGTGTAAATTAAAATAAGACCAGTGTGTATCAGAGAAAAAGGGTGAACTTTCAAAATAAATAGAATCTACTACAGGAAGATCTTCTATTATTTTTAAAACTTTATTTTGAAAAAGGTCAGCAAATAAAGAACAAAGATTATCATCATCAACCATCTGGTAGTTTTTTATTCCGATTTTTACCAATTAGAGAAAAAGCTAATTTAAAAGTTTCTTTGGAAGCCATACTTATTAAGTTCATCAGTATAGAACGACGATTTTGCTGCTGATAACTTTATATGATATATATATATATATATATATATATATATATACAGTCAAAGCTCGATAACTCAACATTGACGGGACGGAGTTTTCATGTTGAGTTAGCGGTATGTTGAGTTATCGGATGTATAATTTTATTTTTATTTATAATGGTATTTTAGTTACGCTAGTAATAGTATATTACTCCTAATGATGGTTTATGATTATTACTAAGTATATAGATTGTATATTCTTTTAAAATAATAATTATAATAAATAAAAAGTATAGGTATAAATATATATGCTATAGCATTTTTATTAACAAATCGAACTTAAAATGTTGTTTACGTTTTTATACGAAAATCAATTCATATAATCTGTGTATTTGTTATAGTGATATAACATTTCATCCACTATTAATAAACTATTAACTTGTAAATAACTAGATATGTTAAAAATTACGTAATAATACAAATATAATTATCTGGAATAAATACCATATCGTATATAATGATTATACCAAGGACAATGTCCTTGATTATATCATATGCAATAGGATGTATAATTATAATCATAATATATTGTTTTACCTGATACAGGAATATTTTGTGCACGAATTTGATTGAACCATGTATAAGCCCTTTCTTCAAGAAATTCGTGTGAGGATAATTTGGCCCGTTTTCTTTTATTGTTGAATTCTAAAGATGCCTTATAAATGGCATATTTATTCTTAAACCATCCAGCTATGGTAGATACAGAAACATCTAATCGTTTGGCGACTGACTTTCTTGATTCGCCTTTATCAATATTAATGATGGATTCTAATTTATCATTTATGGATATAGAAGTAATTTTTCTCTTGACTGACATGTTACTTAATTAGATTTATAATCTATAATGATTTCGAATATACAAGAATGTATATTAATAAACTTATTGTTAAAAATAATCATTCCCCATTGGATAATTCAAAATAGGCCTAATCCTTGAGTATGCCTTGCAAGGGTGCACTCACGAGTCATTGTCCATTGTGAGGGGGTAGTAGTATTAGTAGTAGTAGTAGTAGTAGTAGTAAATGGGCATTCGGGATAGGTAATACGTCTATAGACTTAAGTAATGGTTTGCTCACATAACTGCATTCAAAATAGTACTCGTATGATAATATAATAATTGTAATTGTATTTTTACGTTTATATATTTATATCCATATATTATTAAATAAAACCATGTTGACTAATGTATGTTGAATTATATTTGTTGAACAATGCAGTTTCATTACATGTAAAATATACGAATCCAACAACATTTGTTGTGATATTTTGATTTTTCATAAATGTTGAGTTATCGGATGTATATTTACATGTAATGTATAGGCTAGGATTATATAAAACATGTTGAGTTATATTTGTTGAGTAATAGGGTTTTTGTTAACATGTAAAAGATACGAATCCAACCAAATATTTTTGGGATGTTGAGTTATCGGCAATGTTGACTTATCGGCATGTTGAGTTATCGAGATTTGACTGTATATATATTATTTATATTAAGGGGGGAGGCGCGTTCATCAAAACAATGCTATTTTAGCTCTATCTAAAAACGCTAAGGATAAATAACTAATGGAGATCATTACATATTTTTTTTCGTATTTTACAGATACTCTCCTCCACCATATAGGATCTGCCTTTATATAAATGTAGTTAATTTAATTTAAAATGGTGTACAGAAATAGTCTCAATCAGTTAAATATTTATTTTTGATTTTGTTCATTAAAATGCAAATTTAGCATCATTTATTAATATAAAATATAATAATAAATCCAACAGGATTTATATAGATGTATATGTTATACATTGACCGTACAAATTTCAGATAAAAATAATAAAATCAAAAAAATAGTAAGCATTTACGTAAGTAGAAACTTGAGGAAATAATATTCAAAGTTTTTTTAAACAAATAATCACAAAATATTATAGTATTTATATATAATATATATATATATATGTATTAAATTTATATATATATATATATATAAATGATAAATAAAATATAATGGTATATAAACAACACTGAAACAATAATAATTAGTAATACTTAGTAATATAATGAGATATACAAATAAATATATGTATAAAAGTTATAAAAAAGAAAAATATAAATTTATTTGTATAGTAATAGCGGGAAGTACTTCCCGGTAATATTTTAATAATAGTTATAAAGTATTATAAAAAATAAATAATGAATAATATAAAATAAATACAAGAATATAACGTATTGACTAGACAGAGCTAATTATAGAAAGAATATTTCTAAATTGTCTGTTTGGAAGCGTCTCTTTTTAACCAATGATATATTGTTATATACATAATTGATTTGTTTATTATATGGAATGTATCTATAATTATAATCTATGCTTAATATAAAAATATAAATTTGTTTAGTAAAATATTTTTATACGATATCGAAATATACAATTAAATGTGACAAGTATTTACAACAAATCCTGTCAATTTCAAATCATTATTATATCGATTACCCTTATAAAATCACTTCATATTGATATAAATACTCAAAAATAATTACAGAAATGTTACAAATTTATAATTAAGATATTAAGCATGGAAAATATGTAATAATATTGTATTGTTAAATAAAAATATTAATAATATTTTAACTCGCGCGTCCACCCTTAACTATCATTTTTATTTTCTGTTCGTTTATATTCATATGCTATATTCGGTATCTAAACACACTACTTAATATAAATGTATATATATATATATGTATATGTATATGTATATATATATACATATAGCATATGTTAACTTAGAATAACTTGAACATAAATGATCAAAAATAAATCTCAATATAATTTTTTAAATTAAAAAAATGATACAGATATTTGATATACATAACATTACTAATAACTATATAACTAGATATAGTAATACGTAGAAAATTAAATGTAATACATTATTATGATATTATATTTAAAATATAATTAATAATAGATCAGTTAATATATGTAATTCGTTAGATGGTTCATTATTCATTATTTAAATAATATAATGTAGTTATGTTTCAACTTTTAAAAATAAACATAAACATAATATATTATATATTATATATTATGACAAACTAAATTTGTTGATATAAATTTATAATTTAATATTATATTATTTTATTACATCATTAAAAAAATATTTCTATTTAATTTTTTCTTCTTCATAGAATATTTGGGTTTTTATATTTTTATCAAATTTAAATTTAAATTCAAATTCAAAGTAATTACTTTAATAATATTAAAATATGAAATAATAATAAATTAATATTATGGATTTTAACATATCAAGTTTTATATTATTATTTTTTATTTTATATTATTGATTTATTAATTTTTAACATGTTTTTTTATGTGATATATATTTAAAATGTATCATTTAAATATTAAAATACTTAATTAATAATGTAATATAACTGTAAAGTATCTGAAAGTTACTCAATTAGGAAGTATTCAATCTATTTAAAGTTGCGAATGAAGTGTTTAAATATGTCAATGTCCTTGTCAATGTCTCATTTAATTACAATTCTATTTCCGATATTTTTCGTTAATTTTTCAATTTGTATTATACATTTTATATCTATTTTAGATTACTTTTTCGTTTATTTTACGGTAACTGTACAGTTGTTTATATTATTTATTTTAAATTACGTAATACTCTTTGTTGATTTCAATAAAGTTTGTTAAGTTAGCAAATATATCCACGTTATAATGTTGATTCCTCAATTTACCCTTAAACGAAAAATCAAACGGTTAAATGAAAATAAAACTGAAAACTAGAATTAGAGTTTTGCTACGAGAGATTGTAAAAGTTCACTCGAACGCATAAACTACAGTTTATAGTGTCGTATATTTATAGTGTTATACGACCTTTAATACTTAGACTAAAAATACACCAACATCACGAATGAAGTTTATGGACTAATAACTACATCATCTACTAACAATATTATCACTAACTACTGAAGGAGATTTGATGCATACACATGTGCATATATATATATATATATATATATCCTATATGATTAAAAAGCTCCGTTTTGGAAATAGTACTATAAGTAATCAGCAATCAGCTGTTATAGTCGTAGTCTAGATATCAACGATTAGAGGAAATATAGATTTAAAGGAAGCTGAATAGCTGAATATCATATGCTAATAAATGATAATCTACATTAGGAAAATACTCAATAAAAGATGATAAATGTAAAATAAATAGTAGTTATAGTAATAGTACACCTATTGTAAACTAGCTGTTAAGTGAAAAGGATGACAGTATCAATATGTATCATTTATCAACAAGTTAACGAATATATATTGTAATATCGTAATATCTATAGTAAAAATGACTTTATTTATGTTTTCTTGAGATATGCTTTCGTTTTAAAGGGTAATTATCATTGATTTATTTTCATTCATAAAATATTTAGTTTTGACATATATATATATATATATATATATATATTATAAAAAATAAATAATATTAGTAATAAAATAATAATAATTATATTAATAATAATAAAAATATTTAATAAATATTATATGTGAAATTAAAATTATATATTCCATATCATTATTTCGTTATAGATAATAAACTATATATTATTTTGAATATATATATATATATATATATATATATATATAAGTAAATGTGTTAATGTGTGAACTATTTAAGTAATTAGTTGTAATCGTACCATATAGGAACTTACATACGAAGTTATATTATATAATTTATATTTCATAATCGACTGTAATGAACTATTATAGCTATTAGTGCTAGTTGCGATGTTGTTGTATTCACCGAGAACTGCGATAGCGCTATGTACCGGTTAGAATGTACTGGAAGTCACGTACCCTTAGTACATGTACCGCAGGTATACCGAGGTGTAGTGGTAGACGTCGGGTACCGCAAATAGCAAGTGCTAACATAGCTAATTATAGCACTAACACTAGGGCTGACCGCACGCTCCATTATTAATAACGATTATTACGAAACTATTGTTACTATTATCACTAATTCTCACTAATTATCGCGGTCGATTACGAAATATTCTCGAAGCGTTAACTATGGTGCTATGGTAATAACAATCGTACATAACAAGCTAACATGAAGACATCGTGCCCATAGCTGATTGTGTGTGTGTGTATTGCGTGCGGCGCGTGTAGGATAAATGTTATTCATCCTGGAACAAAATGTACTGAAAAACCGCCCACCGAGATGTAACGATACGCCCCTTTACATGGAACGATACGCCCACCTATAGATGGGTTACACGATTATAGATGTTACAGGATACACAAATGCATTACGAAGAATGTTGACGCGTGCGTTGCGTTAGTTAATTAGCGATACCTGGCGGCTAATTACGACACCACAATCGCACGCCATCCCGCCCCCTCGCTCTCTCATTCATGTCGATATCATGTGATCTAGAACTGAATACATCTCGATACACTCTACAGCTCTTCAGCTCCACTTGTTCATCTCGTATATACTGAAATAGTCATCTACTACTATTACAACTACTACTACTACTACCTCTACTACTACAACTACTACTACTACTACTACTACTACTACTACTACTACTACTACTACTACTACTACTACTACTACTACTACTACTACTACTACTACTACTACTACTACTACTACTACTACTACTACTACTACTACTACTACTACTACTACTACTACTACTACTACTACTACTACTACTACTACTACTACTACTACTACTACTACTACTACTACTACTACTACTACTACTACTACTACTACTACTACTACTACTACTACTACTACTACTACTACTACTACTACTACTACTACTACTACTACTACTACTACTACTACTACTACTACTACTACTACTACTACTACTACTACTACTACTACTACTACTACTACTACTACTACTACTACTACTACTACTACTACTACTACTACTACTACTACTACTACTACTACTACTACTACTACTACTACTACTACTACTACTACTACTACTACTACTACTACTACTACTACTACTACTACTACTACTACTACTACTACTACTACTACTACTACTACTACTACTACTACTACTACTACTACTACTACTACTACTACTACTACTACTACTACTATTATTATTATTATTTAGAGTTACTTTTAAACAACAATTACCTCTATTAAATCGGTATCTTCATTATCACCCGCCTGGATATGAACAAGGCGCACTAACTCCATCACGCACGTGGATATCAATATTACCTCTACTATTACTGAGGACGGGACATGGGTACCTTACTGGGTAACCACACTACCAGCCTCACTACGACCATGGCCACCCATCAGAACTGCGTGGACGGTCACGGATATCGACAACTGCTATACAATTGGGAACACTACGTAATATATGGAGTGACCGCTCTAGTGTGTCTGCTGATACTGTTCGGTAACGGTCTGGTGTTGTGGTCGTTCTTCCGGTTTCGGTCGCTGTGGACCGGAACTAACCGTTTCCTATTATCGCTCACAATGGCGGATCTATTGACCGCTCCGGCCGTACTGACCCTTATGCTGGTCAACGTTACCAGTAACTGGACGATACAGGAGGTCAGTAGCGTTCTATTTATAGCTGCGCCGGCGTCAACACGTGTATCCGGCGGCGGTGTCGAGTGACGTCATAAGTCGTGCCGCTATTTTAGATTCGATATGTCGGCTATAAATAGGTTATTTAAATTCTTAATATAACTATTTATATGCGTTAAAACACACACACATATATACATATATATAAGATTGAGAAATACTACTTTATTGAATATTTGACACACTTCAGTGTATAAACACACACAAACTTGTGGAGTGCATGCTCGTCTATTACTAAAGTACGTATGA
This sequence comes from Osedax fenrisi, assembly GCA_964019155.1. Taxonomy (NCBI): domain Eukaryota; kingdom Metazoa; phylum Annelida; class Polychaeta; order Sabellida; family Siboglinidae; genus Osedax; species Osedax fenrisi. Next base: position 63,789,102 of record OZ025239.1, on the reverse strand, counting down.
CGTATAACTTGTGCTGTAGTATGTGACGTAATACCCATTGTATGCAAGTAGTGAGTGATTGGTAGTGCAAAGCGTTATCATTAGTAAATATATAACGTTATATACATCATGCAATATATAAGTGCATCTGTATTTGTGTGTGTATGTGTGTGTGTGTGTGTGTGTGTGTGTGTGTGTGTGTGTGTGTGTGTTTATGTTGATGTATATTTAGAACGCTAATACCGGTTTTAGACGTATTGCACAATATCTGATTGCTATTTACCAGCTCCGATCTCTCTTATAATAGACTAATTAGTCACTGGAATGCGGCACAATTCGTTATAACTAATAATACAAATAATAATAATACTATTAGTACTAACAAAGGCGAGGCTAACTTCGTTACGTAAGATGATGCACACTATTGTTACGTGTTCATACAGTTGGCTAGATAACAATAGAGCAGTCAAGCTCAATTGTTATCTCGCATAATCCGGCTATACTCTCCGTTCTACAAATCGTATATTATACGTTTCCCCGGCTTATCATTACGGTGTATATAGAAGTGCATAGCGCATAGACATGCACACGTGTGTATGTGTATGTATGAATTGTTATATAATAGTAGATACCTAATGGTTGTATGCCATTTAGTTATTATTATTATTATATATATATTTATATATATATATATATATATATATAATTATAACATACATATTTACACACACACACACATATATATATATATATATATATATATATATATATATATATATATATATATATATGTGTGTGTGTATGTGTGAATATGTGAAAGCATTTGTTAAATAGGACACCAATAAATACATGTATTACACATATATTACACATATATTACATTTTTATTACATGTTAGTTTTTTCCATAATTATATAAGTTCATATTCATAATTAACAAACAGAATATTCTCAAAGGTCATATGTCATATAAGCCACTTTATTAACGACGATTCACGTATAGGTCATTTTATGGTCAAATCTTAAATCATATAATATATATTTTTATTTTATTTTTATTTTAAAATATTTTATTGACTACAAAATCACGTGGTGGTTATGGGCGTCATGAGAAGGAAACAAAAATAAAATAAATAAAGTACAATAAAAATAAAGGGAAAAGGAGGGTAGGTTACAATGTTAATAGGTGCGTGGAGAGTTTACATTTAAATAGTGACAAGGATTTCAAACACCTAATGTCATATGGTAGAGAATTCCAGTATTTTGGAGCTACCACAGAGAAAGCAGAATCAGAGTGAGCAGAGATAGTCGAGCGTTGCACAATTTTCATCGTGTGACATTTCCTGCTAGCTCGACTAAGGGTATGCATACTGATCAAGTCAGCTAGGTACTCGGGAGATCTAAGATGTATCACCTTATGGGTGATGCATAGTAGTCTGTACCTGCAGAGATATCTAAACTTAAGCCAGCCGAGTGATCGCATTAGAGTCGATATTGATACTATTGAAGAGAACTTCAGTTTATATAGGGTGCGTATAGCACGTCGTTGTATCTTCTCAAGTTTAAGCATAAGCTTTAGGGGTAGATTGCATAGAAGTGAGCAGCAGTATATGAGTCTACTGAAGACTAGCGAGTGTATTAGACTTTTAGTCATTGAAAAAGTCAATTTATTACGTGATTTTCTAATATTGTAAAGAAAATAGTTGGCATTGCGAATCATTATAGATATGTGGTCAGAGTAATCTAGGTGGGAGTTGATGGTGAAACCAAGAGTTGTTATGGATTGTGATGTAGGGAGGGCTAGTAGAAAGGGGTGGGTGATGATTAGGGGGTAGGTAGGTCTGGAGATAATTATGGTGTCAGTTTTGGTCATGTTAAGTGATAGGGAATTATGGGAGAACCAGTCAGTAAGTTTTGTGAGGCAGTTAAAAATAGACAGTTGAATTGAGTTGGAGTCGCAGGAAATGGGAAAAGAAGTATAAATTTGTAGATCATCTGCAAAGAGATGGTAGTGGATGTAAGGATATTTACGAAATATGGATTGTATGGGTAAAATATAAATAATAAAAAGTAAAGGACCAAGCACGGAGCCTTGTGGAACACCATGAGTGCTGATAAACGGGGTAGAGAAGGATGAGTTAATTTTCACTGAAGAGGACCTTAAGGAAAAGAATGACACAAACCAGCTGTGTACTTGACCATGAATACCGATTTCATTGAGTCGTAAAGAGAGAATGTCATGGTTTAGAGTGTCAAAGGCACTGGATAGGTCAAGTAACACAAGGTAGCACGGGGCTTTGTTGTCAAGGGATATTAGTAGATCATTAATGATAAGATTCAGTGCTGATTCAGTGCTCCGATGGGGTAAGTAAGCACTTTGAAACTTATCAATAATTGAATTGGTAGTGATATAGTGAATAAGTTGAGCAGATACAATTCGCTCTAAGGTCTTAGAGATTGATGAAAGCTGGGAGATGGGTCGATAGCTCGACAGGTTCGAGTGGCTAAGGGTAGTTTTTTTTATAATTGGGGTGATATATGAGTGTTTCATAGACTTTGGTACGATCGATGTAATAAGGGACGCATGAATGATCATTGTTATGGGTTCAATTAGCAATGGCGAAAGGGTACGAAGTAAAGTAAGGGGAATAGGATCGAGTGGGGAATTGGATTTTAGGGATGCCATTAGAGAGAGCACATATGGACGAGTAGGGAGAGTGAAGGAGGACCAGTGATTATGGGAAGCTAGTGAATATGAGTTGAGAGTGAGGATATCAACATTCACATTGGGGAGAGCAGCTATGATGTTCGATACTTTATTCTGGAAGAAATTAGCAAAGGAGGATCAGAGGACTGTATCCGGTTGGTCAGGAATGTGCCTGGGTTTTGATTTACCTACTAAGGTGAATGATAGGTTGTAGGCTTGCTTAGATGAGGTGCCATATTTACAAAGCAAGTTAGTAAAGTATGATGATTTAGTGGATAGGAGTTTTTTCCTGTATAATGAACGACATACTTTAAAGGAGCACAGGTCTGAGTTCATTTTAGTAGAAGCATAAATGGACTGTAGACGACGAAGTGACTTTCTCATATTGGTGAGTTCAGTGTTGAACCAGGGGGATTTGGGATGATTACGGTGGGTAAGAGTAGTTGAGGGAGCATAAAAGTCAAGAGAATTAGATAGCGCCGTGTTGAAGGCGTCAAAGAGAGTGTCAGGATCAGAGAGCGGAGATGTAATATTATTCATATGATCAAACACGGAGTTAACAAACAAGGGTTGATTTATAGAGGAGATGTTTCGAAAGTATCTTAGAGGTCGAGTATTGTGCACTACTGATAACTGTAAATCAAATAGGATAGCGAAGTGATCAGAGATTAGAGTGCTTTGGGTGGGAGAGGAAATTAAATTGGAGTCAGATGGAGATAAAACAAGATCTATGATGTTACCATTAGATATAGTTGGGAAATGAATGTGTTGTGTTAAGGAGTGCTCAAAAATAAGTTTCTTAAGAGAAAGGGAAGCATGATTATCAGTATTCACTTGAATATTAAAGTCACCAAGAATAATTGTGTTGTAAGAATACATGGATTCTAAAATGGTAGAGAGATCATTAAGGAAAGACCGAATGCTGGATGATGGTGGGCGATAGATGATTATAAACACAATGGTAAATAGGGATGGGAACTGAATGTCACATATCAACATTTCACAAGAGGAGAAATTATAAAAATATATAATTTACTAATGAATTTATCTATTATATTACAATATCAATATTCGTTATAGTTAGGATTTTAACTAGTGTTGAAACGCACACTGCAATCCACGCACTCCACTCATAAGTGGTTAATACCTTAACTTCCTGTTTGAGCGATTACATCATTAAACTAGTGACAGTAATTCGTGCAATGCGTTACCCTTTCACACTATTTACACTCACTTATATATATATATATATATATATATATATATATAAATCACACACATACACATATGACTTCAATAACGATGCCTATCTCACGTAGAACACGCATCTGCCATGTTTGTTTGCCATCAGTCTGAATATCTACTCGACCCTGGTATCCGTGTTCAGTCTCCTGGGTGTCGGCATCGAGAGGTACATCAAGGTTAGCCCCCTGTAGCCCTATTGTAGCCCCATTGTATGCTAAAGCGAGGCCACTGACCTTCGTTATGTCTAATAACGTTATTTTGACAATAACAAGCGATTTGTAATAATGATTATTTCTCATGGCTTCTCAATAAATCTAAATACG
>OZ025239.1:63627349-63782349 GCA_964019155.1 Osedax fenrisi | reverse complement strand
AAATCACAACTTTCGTGTTTGCATCCCTCTCAATAACACACTGACTTGTATCAAGGACATATCCTTGCTTATATCTCCCGCAATTAAACTCGGTCAGCAAAATCTGCTCGATTAATATGCGGCAAGGGAGTTCTGCCCCTAGCGTGCGAAAACGAACTATGCCCCTTTAGTAACGCCCCCTTGCATCCCGCACGCAGGTACTGTACCCGTTACGCTACGAGTGTATGCTAAGTCCGGGCCTGAGCATAGCTTTCATCGGCTTCATCTGGCTGATCTCCATACCTATAGCGGGCGTGGTGTACGTTTCTAACAATCTGAATAACGAGTACGGTAGTGACCGCCACTTCGGATGCTCGGTGAACGTTATACCTAGATGGGTTAGCTGGGGAGGGGAATCGTATCTCGTAGTGTTCGTGTGTGTGTGTGTGTGTGGGTGTGTGTGTGTGGGTGTGTGTGTGGTGCTACTGGTATACAGTACAGTGATACGTAGCTGTGCTGATCTAATACTATTAACGAATGTGTATATGACTTTCATCAGTTGTAGTTCGAATAACTTAATCACGATGACTTAATGGTAGATATAATGGTAGCGTCGTGGTAGTTTAGTTATTTGAATTACTATTATAATATAACATATACTATCTTATAGGATATTTTCGTGTGTTATTCCACGGATCATCAAAATAGTTTACTATAATATATATATATGTATACACCATTATGTATACACCATTACTAAATATGTTTGTTAGCTATAATGTTCTCCGTTTTATCTCTAATTGGGTAAATAGTATCGTCGTTGTATTGTATCCTAGACGTATAGTTCAATAATATAAACGTACACACATGAGATATACGGGCTAGGTATACACCTACGTACACACCTATGTAGATAACTATGTGTACTGGAATGCTAATGTGTGTGTGTGTGTGACGGTTACTGCAGTACGGCGGTCACTATAACTACCCACCTATGTCCGACAGCACATGAAATACGTGACCACGCCCATAGTGGGCATGTCTATTGCTCTGTGCACGTTCCTGCACATCAAAGTGTTCATCGTCGCCTGGAGACAGAGGCGCTTCGAAACCGCTTCCCTAGGTGTTTCCACGCTACCTACCGATCACGATAAAGGTTCATATTAAAGAGGGAGTGAGCGATGTGCAGAGATCTAGAGAGTCCCAGCTAACAGTAATAGCCCTCTAATAGAAACATAATAGCATATATAATAGCTTCAAATGTTTACATTGTGCTATTATGCTGCTATTATGTCGCCATTAAATGTCTATTATGATATTATTATGCTGCTATTAATTTTAAAAGTATATTATGCTGTTATTATGCATAATAGACATTTAATGGCAACATAATAGCAGCATAATAGCACAATTTAAATATTTGAGGCTATTAGATATACTATTGTGTTGCTATTATGATGCTATTACTGTTAGCTGGGGTTATTACCATTATATAGATAAAGAAAGGTGAGGGTACAGATATAGGGAGAGATAAATGATTTCATATACTTTATAAATCATGACCATTATATTTTAATACATTATAAAATACGTACATCAATATGTTCCTAGTAACATGTATTCTAGAACCCCATCAAAAATACATTACTATATATACCTATATGTATTATAAATAAATATATAAATTGGATTTGTTTTATAATTAAATTTGATTTATAATTTTCAATTAACGAAAACCTACGCACACACCGAGGTGATAAGATGACCAAAACTATTATAACTAGATATAAAAAAGCGATTTAAAAATAAATACGTAATTGATTTTCGCAGACTAAGACCAGATTTATCACCATAGCTTGACGTAGTGTCACTCAATCGTCATCATAACATAATATATTGCCACTTTAAGGGCTACTACCAGCCTCGCGAAAGTACCTACCACTTACAGCTACATCGTAAACATAATTATATTTACATCAATTACTCACGCGCACGCATTCATGCACACACGCACACCATTCATGCGTGCGTCGCACACCCACACGTTCACACGCACTCTCCAATAGAAATTCGAGGACGTTGTGATGTATCGTAATTGATTTTTTTCAAAATATAATTAAATATAGATACTAAATCTGATAATAATCTTAAAATAACGCGGTTAATTCATAATAATTCAAACTCGAAACGACGGTTTTCCCATTACGCGATTGCGTACCATGAATACTGTGTATTGTTATTAATAATAAGGCGTCATATTTATAATGAGAATTATCCGTGGTGGTGATTTACAGCATCTTTTGTTTATCTGCGAACAATAGATAATTAACCGTCGCCCAGTTGGGTGGGTGGATGTCGCAACTGTATAATACATCTATTGTTATTGTCTCGCATTATCGTGAACCAGTTTACAACTACGGCCACTATTAAAAGTATTTTTAAAGAAACTTCTGCACCGACGACGTCCAAGTGTGTACTCATTATACTTTCTATTCATTAATTATTATATAATACGGTGTAATACAAGTCGTAAGGGTCGTAAAGCGATGTTTTTTCAAGAGAGAAGGTCAAAAGATCGACTTTCATTGTTTTAGTGTACCGCCCATCGGCTAGTTAACGATCCAGATCTTCGGTCGCGTAGTCTTTATTAATAGTTCTGCTCCCATTAAGTGTTATGTAATTAGAACACATCACTAGAACATACTGCTGATAGTATTATCTTCATAGCAGTTTTATTACGCACAGCCTGCTTGATTACATGACGTAATCAATAGATATTATGATATTTTTAATATGTATATATATATATATATTAATATACTTTTATGTTATTGAAAATGATAAATAATTATCTTAACATCACTTATATGTGAAGGTATATCAACTTGTATCGGTTTACATAGTTGTACTGTACAGTGTACATATTTGTAGGTAGACTTATATGTAGGTATACTATAGTACCTAATTAAGTAAGTCAAAAGTATACTATATAATCCATAAACTCGTGTAATAATACGTATTACTATATATATAGTAATACTATAGTATACAGTGTAGTATATGATATTACTGTATAATATGGGTATTCACCCGTACGGTACGTGCGACCTCAACCTCTGACCCCTCCCTGCCGCACACAGACATGAACCTACTAAAGATGGCGTCGGTAATACTGGGCGTGATGTACGTGACGTGGTTGCCCCTGATGCTGGTGAACCTGTTCTACCAGTGCGAACGTAGCACCGTCATCCTTATACTACAACACACGCTGGACATCGTCAACTACGCAAACTCTGCAGTGAATCCCTTCATCTACCAGTGGCATCAGCAGGAGTTCAAACACGCGTTCCAGCGTCTTCTGCGCATCTCGGCCGGGGTGACCTCGGCTAAATGGGACGGAGGCTGGTGCGCACCCGAAGAGGGTCGCTGCGGCGGCGGAGGCGGAGGTAAGATGACCGCCGCCGAATTGAAATTTGGTTCGCGGATGAAAATCGTGATCGTGGAACGCCTGTGACCCAGCCCCCTTAGTCACGCCCCTCAACACGCCCCCCGCCCCGCCCCCGACGGATCGATAGATCGAAAACCTGCTCATTACTAGTCGTGATCGGTTGCCAGTGTCGAGCGAACCATCACCATAACCGTCATCATTATTACTATTTATATTCGCCGTTTTCAATACCCGGGTCCCTTGGATGATGTGAACAGCGCCAAACAAAGCCCTTTAGTAACACGTAACTACGCGTGATGTAAAGGTGTTATTACCCCCCCTATTGTTATTTATTTTTATATTTCTCTAAGTCGTCACCGTCTTTTTTACACTTTCTTTCGTAAGATTGTCGCGACTATTCAAATATATGAGATTAATTTATTTTAACTAATAAACGAATAACATTAACACTTATCGTGGACAATGACCTATTTTTGTTATCCGGTACACGTGGTCCAGGTAATATGCAAGTATTATGTACATTTCAACTACTCATTTGATATTATTAAAACATTGTTAATTATTACAATCGATTATACATATTATTGTTATATATACGCTTTTTATTTATTTATGTATTTTTTATATTATTTAATATAAATAACGTGAAAATAGTGGGAAATATTTTCAATTTACCCTCTCATATTTTCAATTTTATATCATCAAATTATGGTTGATTAGTTATTTATATTATAGTTTGTAACAAATATTATACTTTTATAATAAATTTGATAATCATACTTATTAATATCTAATTACATTTAATAAATATGTTATATCCTAATTACATTTTTTAATTTCGTAACAAATTGTTAATCCCCCGAAATAAATAAATATTTAAATTATATAATAATTAAAATTTTTTTAGTGAATTATAGGTTTATAATATAATTATGAATTATAATATTATTAAATTAGGTTTCTATGTGTTATTTATCAACACAAATATTAATATAGGTCCAACAATTTGACATACCAATTTGCATAATGCAATTGTAATTACACAATAATAATAAAATAATAATACAAATATTAACTAATATGTATACTTTTTCAGATGCTAATAATGATAATGATAATTATATATATATATATATATATATATATATATATATATATATATATATATATATATATATATATTTCTTTGTATATGTTTCTATTATATGGGACTACAATTTGTTTTAAGTTAATATTTGCGATTGAAGAGATAACAGTTAGCTATAGTTTAGTAATATATCGTGTCGACTGTATGCATGGCCGTTCAATGGGGGGGGGGGGGGGAAATCGGGCAATTGCACGGGGCCCAACATTTTGGGGGCCCATGAATTATCTGAGAATTTTTTTGTTTCTATTTATTTTCATTTTTTTTTCTTAACTGTATTTTTCTTAAACATTCTATTTTCTTATATATTATTAATTCTAATTAAACAAATACAAAAATATAATAAATTAATTAAATATGAATTATTTTAAAAGTGAATTTTATAAAAATGTCTAAATTTGCTCTAAGATATTGTGGAAACACGTACATGAAAGGGTAGGAACACATGATAATAGTGATCACCATTGACCACCTCACATATATCTGATTGTCAGATAAAATAGTATGAAAAAAATTGATAAATAATTGATTGATAAACTAGAAAGCGATAAATCATACCAGAGAAACGTATTAAGGGAATCTTAACATCTATAGATTATGACAAATAAAATGTATCCGTTTTTTTTTCAAATTAAATATGATTCAGATATATTTTAAATATAATTCAGGACATTTCAGGAGATTACTGTGTTTACACCAAACTTATGTCAGCATAGCTAAAGACCTATATTGATTATAAATTACGAAAAAAACTATATTTTATATATATATGTATAATAGTAATTAAACTAATTAGATATTTTCAAAACTATTAATCTAAAAATAATTAATTTTCTCTATATACACGGGCGTATTAAAAAAATGTTTATCTTCTCAGTGTATATATTTAAATTCTGTAGAATGATTATATTTTTTAACAGATTATGCAGATATAAACTATATTTATTGAGACGGATATTATTTATAGATATATATATATATATATATATATATATATATATATATTAGTGATGCAATCGAACCATACTATCAGAGTATCGGTATAGTTTCAGTTCGAAATAGTCGAGTACCAGTTCGAGTCCGAGTATTACTATCAGAGTATCGGTATAGTATCAGTTCGAAATAATCGAGTATCAGATCAATCCGAGTACGAAATTTTATAATTATTGAGTATCAGTATCAGTTAGAAATGATTGAGTATCAGTTCGAAGTTCAATGGCAGAACTAATATATATATATAAATATATATATATATATATAATATTATATTATGTGTATTACATATTTTAATTATATATATATATATATATATATATATATATATATGAATAATATATTATTATAATGAATAATAATTATGAAGATAAAAAATGTATACTATATTTCGCGATCTATATATATAGAACTGTCACTTTCGTTATTTAGAACGCTCGGCGAGCGTCGCTGGCTTGGTTTATTTTAAATATATGCGGCTATAACTCTGATTTCAGACATCATTAATATGATTATCATAATAATAACAAGTATTTAAAATATAATACTAACATCGGAATTACTAATTTCTGAAGACATGTTATTATTTTAAAAATGTATATAAATATGATATAAAATGTGAGTATAAATGTAAATATTGTATATAAATATAGATATATATTATTTGTTAGGATACATTTTCTCGAGGATTAGTTACTCATGTATATACATTTATTTTACAACCATGAATATATAACTCCACAATATAAAACAAATATGAAGATCCAAAATATGATATTAAAAAAATAGTAGTCCAACATTTGAGTATAGTATCAGTTCGAAATAGTAGAGTATCAGTTCGAGTCCGAGTTCGAAATTTTATAATTATTTAGTATCAGTATCAATATAAAATTCTTGAGTATCAGTTCGAAGTTCGAAGTCCGAAGTTCGATGACATCACTAATATATATATATATATATATATATATATATAATCTAAATATAATACTAATGACATATTTGCATTTATCCAACTAGTGCTTACAAATGAATTTTTAGATTGACATCACCCTCATATATCTATCTGTCTATCATTACATATGAATATCCACAATGGCAATAATACAATGAGAACAGGTAAATATTAAATAATTGAAGAAATAAAAAAGTCATAATATATTATATATCAGTGGACTCAATTCCAGATATATCACTTGTAGATCCGTTAAAAATCATCGTCATATATACCAAGGAAAGTATGATTATTGAATGATTCTTGAAGTACAAAGTATGGATTTGATACGTAGATATTTATCATATTGGTCAATATTTAGCTAAAGATTTTTTAAAATAATAATATACATATATGTATACATATATATATATAAAAGATTATAGAGCTCACAGTTATTACAATTTCATTAATATGTCTGGAAGATTCAATGACATGCAATATATCATAATAAACGATAGTCAATTTGCAATATGGATCCCTCACGCTGCGCATTCGTTAAATCTGGTTGGGCAAAATTCCGTTGAATCCTCGACAATTGTAGCAATATTATTTGCTTTCATACCAAATCAATGTAATTTATTTAGCTAAATATAGAATATATTAACATCTAGAATAAATAAAGGAGGACATGTTTTATTAAAAGAATTATCGAATATAAAATGGTCATCACAAGCAGTGCTGTTTCAATAGCAATATAGTGAACTATCTTGTGAATTTCATATACATACATAAGTTATATATAATATTATTTATGTTAAAAACATTACGTAAACTATATAAGTACATTAAGAGAGGCATATTTATTCATTATAATACAATAATTTGATACTTCAATATTATTTAAAACGTGGAGCTAATTATATGGTAGAATAAAGTTGATTAGGAAAGTATTGCAATTAAGTTCAATTGAGTTAATATCGGTAATAAAAATATTGATACACCCTCTAAATATATAGTCACTAGAAAATAAATGATTATTATGAGTTTATTGGAGTATACAAATAAAACAAATTACAAAATAATTAGTATAATGATAACTATCAAATTAGTGAATTTACATCATATAAGAACTTTAAAATAATTATATTCTACCAATATATGACAATCTAATTGATAAGTGTATAAAAGTATAAAAAAATACAATCACTTAGTTATTTATAATTAGTAATAACTTATTACTAATTATATTATATGAATAATATATATATATATATATATATATATATATATTATATCATTTGAAATCAGCAATTAAGATTATCAATAAATAAGATGATTCGAATGATGATAATTATTAAACACATATTATACTATATTGATATACAAAATATATACTCAATGAAATAGACTATCAAAATAGCAACATAATATATATGGTGGGCTAGATTTATATCCAAATGTAGAAAGTGTACATATGTATATATATCTATCATATCCATTATAATGAACAATAATTATACACGAGAGAGAAGCTTATCGAAACTTAAATAATGTTCTATTAAATTATCTGTTACGATGAAGCAATAGTAGTGTAATATAATTAGAATATAAGAATATGATATAATAGTAACAGTTTAAATGTTTAGGTATGTAATGTTAAGGCGCGGTAAGCTATAACTACTATTTTAGTGACTTTATTGTATAGCATACTTTTGTATCGAAGCTAAATATTCTATTAAGTGTAATTAAGTGTAATGCCAATATTCTATCGTATATCGAGTACTTGAAATGTTAATTATGATTGGAGTATTGGTTTATAATCACTTTTCAGGAGGATGTATAGGAAGATGATTTCGATGTGATTATTGAAGAGGGGGGTATACAATTAGAGTTGTCATCTAGTTATAGGGTGTATAAGTGATGGCAGATTACAAGGTTACAGTTGCGAAGTTTGAATGTTCTATACATTTCACGGGACGATGTAGAAGTTTTCCGCAGAGTTCATTTTCATATTTAATGTGGGCGTATCTAAATCTTAAAATATAATTAAATATTGAAGTAGTCCTGTATGTAAATATTAAATATTCGAATAGGTAAATATTCGAATATTAAAATATGTAAATGAATGTAATGCATATACGCATATATATATACGTATATTCGTATACATATATATATATATATATATATATATATATATATACGTATATATACGCATACGCCTATATACAGATATATAGAATATATACTAACATATTCACATATATAGTACATATGAAATACGGTGATACATATAGATATTATTTAAAATATCTAAATATTCAAATATAATAAATATAAATACGGATATCTCGTATACTAATGAATAGAACAGCTATTCAATACATATATAAGCTTGCATATTAATTATATTTATCTATAAATGACTTACTTAGGACCTAGTAGAGTTTTATTTATAAGTTATTTTAAATTTATACGACGTATATAATAAATATTTGTTCAATTAATAATTGTTTACGAGTTCACACTAAAGTAAGCACATCATATTCAATTAAATAAAAAGCGTGTACTAAGCACAATATTTTATAGGCTAATTTCTGAATGTAAGGCAGCTAAAAAAACCGGAATAAAACTAAATCAAATAAATTAAACAAACTAGTAGACTCCGGAAATATATATATTTATTAAATTTTAATATTTAGATATTTCAAATAATATATATATATATACAAATATATAGTGCATATGTTATATAGTTAATTTAACATATAATATACGGTAATATGTATATATTATATATTAAATGAACTATATAACATATGTAGGGGAGAGAAAGGAGTAGTTACCAATAATGTATATGCCTCAGCATACTTCTAATATATCGATAGATACTGAATTTTAAGATCTTATTTTTTTGTTGAATTAACTATAAATCATATAGGTTTAGAATACTGTGATTTCACTTTTATATATTACTGAATATTATTAACTATTTATTAGGAATTAAAAAAGGCATACAAAAGCATTAAAATAAGGCAAGTCCGGGGTAGTGGCCGAAAGTATATGAATATGCAATAGGTGCCTCGTAATGTATTAGATTTATATATTTATAATTATATAATATTAAATAATTATATTGATGATGCATACGCACCTTATTTGATTCAATGATTTAATTATATACACACACACACCAAAGATTTTCCGAAGGAAAGATATAACACTTACGCGAAATCGTGTAATTCGAATTTGTATACAAAATACCCTGGTGCCACCTATAGCGGGTTACTTTTAGGAACTATGCGTTGTTTATAATGTAAATTCGTATTTAACTATACACTTTTAAAATGTTAAATAATATGCTTTAAATTAATATTTATATGATGAAAACTAAGTGTTCATTACTAATATATAACAAACAAATATGATATTTATGTTTTAAATGCTATAAGTATATATTTAGTGAGTAAAAGCTAATTTATATTGCATGTAATTTAATAGAGCAATGAAAAAATTGTTGTATGCAAACAGAGCCGAACCTAAATCTATTTCAATGATTTCGATACTACTGCTAGCAGCGGTTGGGGATATTACTAAATTACGTTGCATGCATAGGGAGTGTTATATCTTTGCTTCGCAAAATCTTTGCACACACTCACACATAAATAAGTATAAATATATATAATCATGTTTTTGTTAAAAGTTGACAAAAAATTATTATGTAATAAATTATAGTAATTAATTAATTATTAAAAAAAAATTTACTTTATATTATAGATATTTTGAATATCTAAATATTGTATATAAACTTGTTATCCTATTTAGCACCATTTAAGAGTTACTTAAAACGACCACTACTCCGTTATCGGCCACTACCCCGTTCCTTCCCCTACTATATTTGTATATATATAGTAGTACATGTTCTGTATATCTTCATACGCATTACATTCATTTACATATTTTAATTTGCGATTATTTACATATTTTAATTTTCAATTATTTACATAAAGGACTTCTATATTTAATTATCTTTGAATATTTAGCCACGCCCACATTACATATGAAAATTAACACGACGGCTAACTTTAACATGTATAGAACTCATCGATATAAAGAAAGTTTTCTTTCTTTATATCGATGGTATACCGAGAACTATAGAACTACAGTAGTAGGTAGTATAGGTAGTTCTATAGAACTACCTATCATACACCAATATCATCCTATATAAATATAAGTATGGAATCTGACCAGATTAAATTGGAGATAAGGTGAAGGAGGTATAGGCTAAATCATATATTATTATTTTGTGAATGATGATGGTAATAATTATAATGATAATAGTACTGATATGGTACCTATATCAGTACATAGCGTTAGTTAACTTAGTATTAGCGTTATCGAAGACAGGACGTTGTCCACTCGCTATCTATTCAATGGTTATTGTTTGTACTCCCATCTAGATAATATTCAGTGGTATATTTAATTATATTTCAATGATGTCAATCTTTGAATCAAAGTTATTAGAGATATTTAGTTATTTGTGAAATAAAATGCATTCATATTTTTAATTTTGTATTTCTATATAAATATGTTATTAAATTTAATGTTAACATAAGAATTATTTATAAATTAGGTTTGAATTGATATATATATATATGATATATTTTGTTATATTATTTATGTCGATATTAAAAATAATATAATGTGTATTAAATTATATTATGAATTAAATATAATCATATTGAAATTATTGATTTAAAAACGAGTTTTTGCATTAGTTTTTGTATCAAATTTAATTTGTATTCCTGGACCATGATGCAATGCAAGCAAATCACTCAGGCATATGCTATATATAGAATATATTTTAAGTAAAATAATAATTTCACAACTTCATATTGTAAAATCTATAGATTTTAAAGATTTGTAGTAAATAAAAATCTAGGATTGAATATAAGGATTATGTATAAATTTAAATTAAATCATACTATTTGTAGTATATATATATATATATGTATATATTATATACAATATTTGAATTGCATATCGTAATATTACATATATTTATGTTACATTGATATTTTTAATTTAAAAATATTTTATTGATTATAAAAATAAAGAAATGCCATCCATTAGGATAACGGTCAGTGTGAAACATTGTATAATATTGCTCTAGCTGACGTAATACAGTAGCTTACGTAATACAATATGATGACTAAATATCCTTGATCATTAAACCAATCATATGTCATTATATAATGACCTATTGATAACAATATATAATAAATAATTCGAAAATAAATACATGTTATCCAATAGGCTTAAATAATTAACTATTTTCCAAAATAAATTAAAATATTCTAGTTGATAAAATACATTATATACAGTCTATATGGTGTATAATACTAAATTTGTATTTGTATTCATTATCATCATAATAAATCATCAATAATGCTACAAGAAAATATTAAAAAATAACATGATACATAAAAAAATTAACTACAATTGATATATCATATATAATAAATAAATGGCTTCTATATTTGCATACATATAATAATTATAACATCTGAGGGATAAATAGAAATAACAGAATGCATGCAATCGTACCTACACGATTGAAACAGTACCTGCGAAATTCACTATAAACGTACGTATACTAGATACGTATGATCGCGTATCCATGGATGAAGGTCGAACAGAGGTCGAACAGAGGTGGGCGTATAACAAGCCGCAACACCGATACTAGATAGCCGCAGTCGACCAGTAGCGTGGATCACGTGACATCCTCGTGACACGTGACCTCCTCGTGACACGTGACCTTGTCGTGACACATGCCTTCTAGATTGCCACCGGCGTCTTACTACAGAAGAAGGCGAATCTCTCCTTGACGTCGCGTCGGAAAAGAGTACTCATGAACGAGTAGATTATCGGGTTTATCACGGAGTTTAGCACGAACAGGTACGCGAAGCCCGGATGTACCTGTACCCATATGTGCACGGGTTAATACGTGCAGTTTTACATTGGAAACATTTATTATTTATAGATATATTCATATGATCTTTTATATTAAAAGTCATATAATTAGTTTTGTTAGTATTTAGAGATACCATATATATATGGTACCTCTAAAGAGCGTATTCATTTAAGGTGAATAATTGTAATTCATTGTTTATATTATATGATAATTATATTCATTGAAATATCTTCGATAAAATTGTTATATCATCTACAAATTTACTAAATTATTTATATAGTTTAAAACAATTATATCTGTTATTGTAATTTTGAGGATACCACAATGTAAATAGATCATTTCAGAATATTAACCGTTATGATGGTGTGTTCTATTTGATAGGTATTTATATAACCGTATTAGAGTCATACCTATAATATCTCTATGTTCTACTTTATTAGTACAATATTACGATTGTCTGTGTGGAATTATTACTATGAATTCGCACTAATTTTATTACAATAGAAAATTATATCTATGGATATTGTAAATTAAACATCGTTTGCAGGGTATTTAAATGTTTCATGAAATCATATTGAGAATAGGTAAATATTTTGCATTTATTTATAAAAGAGATACATTTATTATAATACAGTTTGTTTAAGACTTTGGAAAATATTATATTTATGGTCATAGAGAACGAAGTTACTTTAAGTTACTTTAAGTTACTTACCCTAAGTTACTTACCCCTACCCTTAGTTCTCTATGGTTAAGGTTAATGATATGCTAATAGCTATATATCTCTATAGTTATATAGTTTAACTATATAACTATAATAGTTATATATAAATCTAGTTCTGTAATTGATAAATTAACTTTATAATTAATTTAAGTGTATATCTATAGATTAGCGAGGTGAATTTTTAAGTGAAAATGTATTTGAATAGGTTTGAACAGACGAAAACAGAAGAAAATAGTTATTAAAGCAAATTTTCTAAAAATTAAATTTATAATATAATAATTTTTAATAAAAACATAGATACTCAAGAATAGCTGTTATTTTCAATATAGGTTTTAGATTTAAAGTCATTACAAATATTATTTAATTCGAATATATATAGGACATATATAGGACGTATATATTATAAGAGGTTTTTGTCAATTTTGTTAAAAGTTATTCACTTTTATATAATGCATAATATATAGTATAGTAATATTTTAAATGATTAATTGAAATGTTTATTTCGATGTATTTTAAGACGTACCATATGAAGGTATAATAATAACTAATAGGATATGTCTATGCCTATGCCTATGCATATATGCATATGACTATGTCTATGCATATACCTATGCCTATGCCTATGTATATTCCTAATATAGTTAGGCACTTGTCTAAAGTTAACTTTTTTAATATAGGATTCGTAGCACAAAATTAATGATTATAATCATTAATAATTATTAATTAAAAATAATAATAATATTTTCACATCTGAAAAATTAATAAATTAGTAAATTCATCTTAGTTCATTAATTTGATGTAGTGATTACAATATAAAATTGTTGACTCCTGTATATAATTCAATTTTACAACTCATTTTATAATTGATATTAATTAAAATATTTCAATATTTCTCTATATATATTTTATTTTTAATTCGTTATATTATTTATATATATTTCAATATTTAGTACCATAAATATTTAATTAATTAATTGTCATATATCATTTTTATATCATCTTTTATTTGTAATGACATTATAATATATATACTTACATACAATTGTAAAGTTAAAATTAGTATATTCTAGAACCATTACATATAGTATATTGCATAAATACGACCTACATATAATAACTATATTCATATATATATATATATATATATATATATATATATATATATATATATATATTATTTTACATACCACTATTAGTTAAACTATAAGATATTATTAGTTATTATCTGAAACAAGTAAATCATCGCGTGTCTGACCTTGAACCCTACAGCAATGGCGGCTATAGGTGACCAGCACAGCACAAATGCCAACGTGATGGTCAGCATGAGACGGATACTTTTCTTCATACGTTTAATGGACGCCCTTTGTTTAATGGTCAAGCAAGGCGATGACTTCGGACTTTTCGTAACTGTGGGCGATAATATAGGTGTTATTGTATACGTTACGCAATTAACTAGATTATAACAAACGATAGTTTTATAGAAATGTATTATGCAATACGTTTGTAGTGACAGGATATCCTATATAATATCAGAATTGATCATAAAATGGCTAGGTAGAATTATAAAGAATTTATAAGGAATTAATTAACTTCTATATTAATAATAATATATAATATTAACACATTTATATACCTATTTATGAATGTGTTTACATTTGGCAGCTATAGTTGGTTATAACCACTAAATCATACATGTATCGTCAGTTACCCAGAGAATGTTAAGTTAGGTATATACCTAATAGTAGGCCATCCTGTATATTATGCTATATAATATATATATATATATATTAGGTAAAAACCTATAGTATACTAGATATTACCTACTTCATTGTATGTAGTCTAGTTACTATGGTAACTATAAGTAATATTATTTACTAATTATCATATATGCTAATTTGTAACCACTACATATTTAACTACCTAGTATACTATAGGTATTACCTACTATATATATATATATACTTGTAGGTAATGTTAATATAATAATATATTGAAATAGTACAGTGTAATAGTAGGTTTTAATCCCCTAATGGGAAATTTAATTAATTAGTATGAATGAATGAATTATAAAATTAAGTTATATTTTTCGTATCCCCTAAAGTGTATGAACTATTATAATGGTAAGTAATACAATATAAAGGGGAGAATAGGATATATCATGCGATCTCATCGTAGATTTAGAGTACCAACGGTACCAATGGTACTAGAAATCTATGGATCTCATTCACTATATATATGGACACGAGAACATTACAAAGTTATATATACATCATATTATTTAGAAGTTATAGAATATATATTGTATTTATAATTTTATTCATTTGCTATTAAAATGATAATACTATATTACATACTTCTTAATATATATATATATATATATAAATGTAAACAAACTTTTCTTGACGATAACGGGGGCCAATTGAATGCGCATGTCACTCACGCTGGTAACCTCTACGGATGTGTTAGAGGACGAAGAGTAGCTGAGACGTGACCTCCGCGCGGCAGACCTTCGCAGCATCAGCTCGGCGATACCGGTGTAGGCCAAGGTCATCGTAACGAAGGCGGCGCACACGGTGAACAGTAGGAATAATCTAGCGTATCCGGTGAGCGCCGGAAATAGGCGGCCTGTCATAAGTACGCACGAACCCAGCACTGATAGCGTGAAGATAGCGCACGAACCGAACCGGGCTCTTCTCTCGCTGTTAACGGAGTGGGCAGGGGAGCTATATATTGTAGAAATACATACACACATATGATAGATGAATATAATATATATATATATATATATTATGATATTATATTTGACCATAAAATGACCTATGTGAAGCGTCGTTAATAAAGTGGCATATATGACATATGGCCCTTGAGAATATTCTGTTTGTTAATTATGAATATGAACTTATTTATAATTATGAAAAAAACTAACATGTAATAAAATGTAATATATGTGTTGTAATTGATGTGTTTATTGGTGTCCTTATTGGTGTGAATATGTGAAATAATTTGTTTAATAGGAATTAAACACATTCTTTCACATATTCATATATATATATATATATATATATATATATTAATAACAAGTACATATAAGTGTTCTTTTGTGTAAGTACTAATATATAAATATATATATATATATATATATATATATATATATATATATTATGATAATTACTATAGTGAATATTAATATTACCTACTTATACATGTACACATAACGACAATGCATACACATCATACCTGAAGTTGAACTCTAGGGGTGTTTTGATACAGAAGAACCTCTCCACTGATATCAGGGTCAATACCAGCATGGAGTTATACAGGGCGATATTGTAAACAAACACTAGAATCAGCTCGCTCAAGTTCGATAGGTGGGTTCCAAACACCTAAATATAAAGTGGTTCATGCATTACAACTTAATCATCAGAAATACAATGCATAAATATTTACATGTGTACATGATCTATAGGCTTTATTATAATTAATCCCGAGTATATTTTAGGCGTTAATTTAATAGCGTATTTATATAATACGTATCATATATGATTTTTTTCTAATTCCTCGTTAATTAGATATTGGTATAGACTACATAGAGTAGACGCGATGTAGAATACATGGTATAAGATAGGAACTAAATATTCGATATAGGAACCATGTATGTATTGCACAATCTGCATTACTTATATACTGGTGCATATAAATATTTACATTATAATGGCATATATATATATAATTATACTCATTAGTAAATTAACGTAATGTATATATATATTTATTATAGCTATAGCTACTATACTATATATAGTCATATTAGATGTACAGATGTTCTTAATATAGTATGAGTAGATTTAGTTGTATAAGATATTAACTAAGTAGCATTTAGCATGTTATAAAAGAGAGTGTAATGATTGCAATGCTATTGGACACACTAGATCACGTGGACCGTAGCGGTCAGCCGGCTAGTAGGGTATCACCAGGCTGAGATATCCTAAGATCTTGTTAAATTAGTTCTAAATATCAATGTAGCCTACGGGATTCTAATGTAATAGTAGTTTTATAGTATACCATCACCTCAATTAACTAAATGTATATGATTTTAATTTCTATGTTGATTATATATATATATATATAAATATATATATATATATATATATATATATGATATACAATATACAGATTAATGGTATAATCATAGGTATAACAATAGGTATACGATACACGAGGTACTGTAGGTATACTAGTCTACCACGGTACAATGTACGACGTACTACATACATATAAAGTTGTAACGTTATGCGAATTACGTAACAAAACTAACCCCGCCCAGAACAATAGCCAGAACGCAAATAGAGGTGTCTGTACAGGCCAAGTTGAACATGTATATCCGGGTTGAGGTGGTCAGTTTAGTGGCGTAAACCACAATGACCACTAGATTGCCTGGTCCGAGTAGTAAAACTACCACTGTCATCGCGTACCGTACCACTGTTTCATCTGTAGTGGTGTATGTGGGTATGTATATACATGTATGTTTGTATATATGTGTGTATACATTGTATATATATATATATATATATATATATATATATATATATATATATATATTATATATATATATAATATACCATATATGTTATCTCTATCATCACCATCATCATCATCATCATCATCAACAGTGTTGATTCAAAACTAATATCATCATCCTCGCCATCATCATAATTAGTATATACATCAGTGGTTCCCAACCTATGGGTCATGACTCATGACCCACACTTGGGTAATTAGGTGTTTAGTTGGGTTATTACTCATAACTTATGAGCCAATTTAAAAAATATAATATAAAATAATATAAATACTTCAAATTATCGTTATTGTCGAGAAAAATATAGTAATATTATATTTTAATATATATATATATATATATATATATATATATATATATATTATAGTTTATACTATTCGTTCATGACTAAAGTATATCAATATAAAAATAAATGTTTTTATTACATGGTATATTTTTAAATTAAGAATTATCAAAAAAGGTTGGGAACCACTGATCTACATCATCATCATCATCATCATCATCATCATAGTCAACATTATTACCAACATCACAATAATCATCATAACTATAATCAATCAGCATAATCGTCAATATAAGCATAACTATAGATATATATCATCATCAACATCAACATCAACATCAACATCATCGTCATCATCATCTTCGTCATCATTAATGTAAGACTAACCTATTAACATGTACGAGAAATCACTAGATGATACACCTAGCAGATTGTGCGTTGTGTTGATGTCCATGGTTCCGTCCTTGGGGTTGGCGTGTTTGCGTGGTTCCGTCCTTGAGGGGGCGTGTTTTCGTAGTTCCGTCCTTGGGGTAGGCGTGTTTGCGTAGTTCCGTTCTTGGGGTGGGCGTGTTTATGTGGTGCCGCGTAATGATGATCGCTATGTTAGCATCTCCCGCATATTAACGTAGGAGTACGCGGAGACGGGAGAGGCGGTTGTTCGAGGTGGCAGTTACGAGAGAGGTATAGCTGGATAGTGAGAGGAGGTAGGTGGTGAGAAGAGTGAGAGACAGCGAGGTAGGGATATCTGATGAAAGTGGTGGTGAGAAGGGTATCGTTGAAGAGAGCTGCGATATCGATACCTATTGATGTTGATCTATATAGAGGATACCACTAGTTAGAGATGCACTTTATATATAGACTATATGTGCTGCTGCTGGTGGTGCTGCGGTTAATACTGACAGTGACAACAGTAACGAGTTCGCTAGGAGGAGATGTCGAGTGGCTAGTGTGTGGGTCGTGCTCGCACGTGGAGTGCAGTGCAAACACACAGATAGCCACAGCCAGCCACAGCCAGCCACAGCCAGCTACAGCCAGCCCGAGGCAGCATGAGACAGTAGGAGACCCGTTATCTAGGATAGGCGGTCTAGAGATCAGATGTACTGTAACCGACCCTTCCATGTAGCCGGTGCTGAGAATTAGATGAATACCTCGGTGTTAAATACATTCGTTACTAAGGTCTCCGAAAGGTCACATCTATTTATAGAATATTTCATATATAGATCATATATATATATATATATATATATATATATATTTACTTTTTAAATTAATCATAACAATTAAATTTAATTCTACAAGCATATCTAGTACAGCGGACCTATATTTACATTTACAAATGACTGATTCATTTATTAGAAGCCACACAGGAAAGAATTTAGTTTTTTAGATATTTAATTACGATGAAATATATGAACACTTATTCTAGATATAAATATAATGAATAATAAATATTAATATTAATATAATTAAATGTTATAAATAGGTGAATAACAATAGCAATACGTCGAATATAAATATAGATAAAGATATATTGTGTACATGTATGATCATTTAGATATAAACCATCACACAATTATGATTAATATTCCACAGATATAAATGTCATAGTTATTAATGTATTATATGTACGTCATTTATCTAATAAGTATGTCAGCATATATGCTATAGTATACTAGGTCAACATGATCACGTGGTTTTAGCTACAATCACGTGGCTATCCTCTTGAAAGTCACATTAATGATGATAATGTTCTCATTTTTTGTATACAATGAATATTTTATTTTAATATATATTTTTCAAATTGTTATATATATATTTAAAATTAACTTAATATTATTACTATTAATATCGATGATAAGTTCATTATTTGTCTGTTTTGCATTATATCATAATGTTTTTTTTTTAATTTAAACATATTTGGTTTAAATTAATTGTAAAATATATTTAAAATGTATCATATAAATAGTTATCATATAAAAGTTTATAATATAAATATAAAAATATATATTACAAGTTTAATAGTTAAATGGTTAAACCTATTCAATGTATTTAAACCTGAAAACATATTTACTAATATTTAAATATATTATATATACCTACATTATATCTCAATATCTATTGATCCTCCAAAAAAAATTAACATAATAAAATACGGACCCCACTATCCAGAAACCTTACGAAAACTCTAATAAATGTCCTTATACTAGTAAGAGCTATTACGACTTGACTATTGTTCTTCCCTACTGGATCTACTTCTACTGAAAGCTACTGCTTGTCTAAATAGGATTATCCTTTCCTCAATACGTACTATTTGCTGCATAACATGACTGAATGGATCACTGGATCACTGAATCACTCTACTACAACATATCATCAATCATCTCGTATGTGGCTACCCTTCTCCCTCAGGTGTAAATTACAGGTTATCTCTATAATCCATAAATCATGATATTCTTTCACCCATATCTCTGATCTAATTAAAAAACTTACTATATTATCTTCTCTTAGTTACAAAAATGCTTCTCTTCTTATCTCCCGGAACTGTAGAAAAAATTCCATAAATTCTAGAGATTTAAAAAATTCCGGTCCCACTCTATGGAATTCCCTCACTCTTACCATCCATTCTATTAGATGCCACAAAAGATTTATAAATCTTACTTATTATTTTCTCTCTACATCTAATCACAAAATCATCCAACTTATTATTTTTGTATTTGTTATTTCTTTCTAGTTTTATCTTCAACGTATTATTATTATATAATTGTTATCGTATTATTATTATTTTCTTCCCGCACGAGCGAAGGGGTCTACATGGCCCTATGTTAGTGTTTAATAAACACTATATCATCATATGAAAATTATAGATAATTAAAAAATATTAAGATATATTTAATTTTAATAAATCAATAATCAATATATTTTTTATTATTGATAGATTTTATAGTGCAACATGTATACATTATATAGAATGTATTACATTTTCTCTTCTATAGAATTCATATATGAAGAAGCTGATTACAAATTAATTAAATATGTATGTATTACATCTTAATATTGAATAAATTTATTGTATAGGTGTATATTGTAATACATATGTTAACTAATTATATTTTGAATTTTAGAATAGCAGGTTAAATAAATAAGGTATAGCCACATATCTTATGTTCTTGGAAAACCCACGAAGTTTACCCACCTTTTTTTTACTCTTTTTATAAACAAAATAACGAATATATTCTAATATAAAATTTTATTTTTAAATAAATATAGCTATCTTATAAGATAATATAATTTCTTATAATATAATTTATATATAAACTTAAATGTTATGTACATAAATATATAAAAAAAATATTAACAATTTTAATATGTTCATATTTATTTGACTTATTCTACCCGTAACAAAAACCTACTTAGTCCGGATATTTTTCCCTACATACTTATATATAAATATATAATTGTATAATTACACAGATATAATTCAACTATTTAAAAAAAAAAATTAATGAATATTTTCAAAATAAAATTATATTATAAATATAAAATAATAATTAAGTTAAATTTATATTAGTTAACATGTTAAATATGAATATACATATTTTACTTAAATAATATTATTAATATACCTAATATACCTAATATACCTACATATTTATGATCAGTGTTGGGTTAAAATACCACTCCTTTTCGCATGAATTCGTGTAAAAGGATCGGGAGCGGTAAAAATAAAACGAGCACAATTAGGAGCGGGAGCGGTAAAGGGGAGCGAGCACAATTAAGAGCGGGAGCGGTAAAAGTGGAGCGCGCACAATTAAGAGCGGGCGTAAAAATAACGGGTCAGCGAAAATCAGCGGCCGGCCGAATCGCTATTTTTACCGCTTTTTTATTTATAGAATTTTCGCATTTACGAGCAATTATAATAATACGCACATATGTGTGAACTATAGCTCTAGAGGGTCTCTAGCTATATGGCGTGATTGTAAGCTGTGCAATGCATAAACATGCATAGTGTGCATGTTTATCTTGTGGGAGGAGCTACTTAATGGGGAGATGAGGCATTGTTTACGATTATAATAAAACGAGCTTCTTTACACACCTAGTATGATTCACCGCACGGTCAATGCAATACTTTATATACATTAGCTCTATATTGAATATATTATTACATGCTATATGCACGCGTATTATATAACTGTAGTTATTAACTAAAGTTAATCCTGTATTAACTATAGTAGTAACACTATATACAGTAATACTATAGTGTATCGAACCGAGACGTACGTGGTGCGTATTCGCTGTGTTGACTACTATAGTATACCTGCGGATACGCACTCTATAGAGTACGGTATATGTATACCGAACTCTATAGTATACAGCACTCTATATATATAATTAAATACAATTCTCTATATTCACCAATATTAATTAATCCATTTATATAATGAAATTTAATTTAATTGTAATCAAATTATTATAATTATTATAATATATATGTATATTTTAGTGTGTGACATACTGTGTGTGTGTGCACACATACATGTATATTCATATATGTATATTAAATAGTATCCTATATGTTATCAGAATCATAGAATACAAGCATAGAAAGTTTATAATTATATGTTATTTATAAAGTATTGTATTGAATTGAATACAGTATATGTATTGATAATTACCGGTCTATTTGGTAATTTACTTTAACGTAGAACATTCTATTGAATGTAATATAATATTACAATGTAATATTATATATATATATATATATATATATATATATATATATATATATTTATATATATATATATATATATTATCATATATCAATTATATTCAATTATATGTTATATGTTGTTGACTATAATATAATCTATAAGTAGCCCATATACCTATATATACATGTCATTATTGCAAGTTTAGACGTGTATCTATTCACATGCAGTGCTAGGTATTACCTTGATATATCATGTACATTTTGTTGGTGCCTTGAATTATGAGATATTGAGAGTTGACTTATTATTATATTATATAAACAATATAATCTACAAAATAATCTAATATAATATATTACGTATAGACTTTGACATATAAAATAAATAAAAGTCATCATTTTAATCAAATCTAATATCGTAATAAATATTCCTATACGATAATATATATAAATTGTAATACATTAATAATTCAATGTATAATAACAGTCCGTTCACCTTATAACATATATTTAACTAATATATGTATCTATTATATTAATAACTATTAATATAATATATATTTAACACTATATTTAATATACTATTATTGAATTTATATTTGATAAATATTTAATAAATATATATATATATATATATATTAGTTATTTTTAATATTAGTTATTTTTAATATTACAAATTATTTATAAAATAAATAAATAAGTATACATTTAATAATTACAATATATTAATTTTATATAAATAATTTCGTAGTCTCATAGACAAAATTGAAAGAGTGCACAAATTATTTACTAGAATATTAATTACAATATGTGTATACATCCTATATGATATACAAATTAATCAAATATTAATTATAAATCATATAAAGAGAGATTGGAATATTTTAAATTAGAATCACTTGAACTTTTAACACAATTTTTAAAATTTCAAATAATAATACAGTAATAAATATATCTGATATCCTCAACATTTCGAATAATTGTAGAACCTGAGGTAATTGTACAACATTAAATGTAATACATAATTATGATAATACAATTAAAAATATAATAAATAATAGATCAGTTAATATATTATTGAATTCATTAAATAATGATATCATAAAATATGTATCTGTTTCATCTTTTAAAAATAAAATAAATAAAATCTGTTTTGACAAACTACTTTTTTTTACAGAAATTTATAATTTTATATTGATTTATGTTTCATTTTGTATCATAATTATTGCATTATCTTCGGGGTTTTTAAAAAAAAATTATATTTGTTGTAGAAAATTTGGGTTTCTATATATATATTTCAAATTTACTATAATATATAATTAATAATTCATTATTATTACAGATTTTAAAATGGGATGTATTACTTTATTTTGTCTCTTCTGTATTATATGTTTGTTCTCTATTATATTTTTTTAAATATATATTTTGTATATATATTTCAAATGTATTATATTATTAAAATTTAATATTAATAATTTACTATTATTTCAGATTATATATAAGTGATACATATTATACACTATAGTGATACATATTATATTGTTTGTTTCGTAATATTATTGGTTTGTTTTATTATTAACATGTTATGTTTGCATATATGTCTATTGGTTTATTTTATTTGTTAACATGTTCTGTTTGTATATATATTTTTCAAATTTATTATAAAATTAAAATATAAAATTAATAATGCACTATTATTACAGATTTTGATAAGTAGGGGAAAGTCTCTGATTACCGACCCCTAAATTATTATTTGTAATAACTTATTCAATATTAAGTATATTTATTTAAATTTTGTAATTAGGGTAATATTATGGCAAAGAATAATGTGGCTATTTTAAATATTTTATATAATTATAATTACAAGAATAAACAGGGGGGTCTGTTAGGGGGGGTCGGTAAACGGATATATGTGCCTAATACCGACCCCCTTCTCCTATTACCGACCCCCTAAAATAATCGTGGTATAAATATTTGTAGTATTATAATATCTAATAAAAATAGTAGATATACTTAATTATAACATGCACGCAATTTATTTATTATTGAATTTATGTTTTAATAGTAATATTAAATTTAAATTTAAACTTTAATGTTATTATATTAAAATAGTGTATATTATTATTTAATATTTATAAAAGGTATATATTTATATATGATGTATATCAATGATACACAAACAACTTACGTCACATTTTAAATTAAAATACGGATCTATTTTGATTGGATATTATAAATCACATGGGGTCGGTATTAGGGTAATTTAGGGGGTCATAGGGAAATCATATGGGTTGCTATAATTAAGATATATTGGTTAATATATTATGAATAACTATAGTTATTCAAATTCAATTATTTGTATAATTGTTATAAACATTTTATTGATCTACAATATTATGTGCAGTATTAAGTTTTCTTTTAATTAATAAAGTATTTACAATGACTTAAAAAAAGTTATTATTAAAATAATATAGTTACTGAGATACTATAGGGGGTCGGTATTAGGAGGCGGTCGGTAATCGGAGACTTTCCCCTATTACATTATTTGTTTGTTTCATTCTAGTATTGGTTTATTTGATTTTTAATATGTTCTGTTTATAATATATTTAAAATTGATCATTTAAATATTAAACTATATAACTAATAATTTATTAGTAATACAGGGTACAAAGATAAGAAGAATTCTATAAAGTTAAAGTAGAAATTGAATATTTCGATGCCACTTACAAAATAATGTATTTTATTTCTATTTTCGATTATTTTTACGCTATCTTTTATTTCTATTTTCGATTATATTTCATTCATTTTTACAGTAACTGTAAAACGTTTTAATTTCTTTAATTTTTTAATTTCGTATTATTCTTTGTTTATTTCTATAATTGTATGTTATCGTTAGAAAATATTTATACTTTATACTTTCGATTATATATTTCGACTATGTATTTGCCTAAATAAATTATAAATCAATCAATAGTACATAATGACTTTTTATACTCGTATTATTCAAAAATAATTATAACTATATAATATATTTTTAAAATATTTATTAAAAAATTGTCAACAAATAGTTTATTCATGTAATATAACTTCTTATTGAACATTATAATTTGAATTTAATAATTTGACTACAATTTAATTAAATTGTATTAATTCATTGGATTAATTAATGTTGATGAAAAGTTATTATTGTATTTAATTATATATAGAGTGGCCTAACAGAGATATTATATAATATCCATAATATAAATATAGATTATCAGATAAATATCTGGTATTATATTGCTTTGTACAGCTGGAAGTTCCCATCGAAATTATAAATATTAATTAAATTTAATCTATCAATCTTAAAGCTGCTTTAACAAGTAAATATGTGATTATATTTATTATTTATTTTAGAATAATAATTATTATAGATTATAATCTATTATATATTTAACAACTACTTTTACAATATAATATAATGCATTATATAATGCATATAATACATGTATCATACATAAATTCAAGGATATCTATAATAACAAAATTTATTAATGAATGTAAATTAAATATTCAATTTTAAATAACATAATTTTTTATACAAAATAATAATTATGATTGAATTTGTTATAAAGAAAGGCTTTCTTTATATCGATGATTTTGACAGATCATAGGCATTCTAATGATTTAATTAACACATTCAAGATAATTCAATTTCCCATTTCGATTTTCACATTTTTATTTTTCATGATTTTCAAATTTGTTTCACATTTTCAATTGAAAAACCATATGCCTTTTTACCCATTCGTGTTATAGGTGTAGTATATAATATACTATTTTATATTAACGTATACGTTAATATAAAAGTATACTATTAATAACTGGAAAGTATAGTTATTAATAATAACTATAATAACTAATTATAGATATAAAATACACGATATTATAAAAATATAGATACTATAGTACATTATATAACATTTATATAACTAATATTAATTTTGTTAGTAATAAAAATATATATTTATATACAATATGTATATTTCTGTACATCTATAGGTTATATAATATTAATTTTGTTAGTAATAAAAATATATATTTATATACAATATGTATATTTCTGTACATCTATAGGTTATATAATAAAAAGGTGGTATAAATAGTAATTATTCATGACTAAGATGCTGATGTTGATGATGATGATGATGATGTTTATTAGTATTAGAAGGCGTAGTTTGCTCAAACTTGTGTAATAAATCAAAATAATGTTACATAAAAAATTATAAACGGAAAAAAATTAAAATTAAAATAAATCAAAATATAAAAAATAAGTAGGTTTTAAATAGTCTAAATAGTTTAAATATGTATTGAAATTATTATAAAAAATCGTTTTATGCACCTACGTTATAATTTTGTTTCAAAAATTATATTAATTTAAAATATTAAAATATATTACATTATCTTTCAAACTATGTCGTTTAGAAGTATCTATAAGTACATTATATATACATTATAAATATACTACTGTATTATACTAGGTATACTTACTGTACACAAATTATTAGAAATATCTATTAATTTCAAGTAATTCGATCGTAACAATATGGCTTTGTTGTATTACTTTATTTTATAATTATTTATGTAAGAATTACTTTATATTATACTTATACTTTTACTATTTACTTTACATGATGTTATATATTATAATTTATATATTTAAGTATATCATTGTAAATATGTAATACTATAGTATTAAGATTTTCCACCGTATGAACCGTTTTATAAATATATTTATAAAATGTTCAGAGTTTATACATAATATACTGATGATATTATATATAGGTATTTGAAAATATAAATATATTGCTCTGATACACTTGTAATATAAATTAAATCTGTTTTCAGTATACTTTTATAAAAAAAAAAATGTAAAACTCTTTTCATTATTTATTAATATTTCATTATTACCTAATACTTTTCATACGTCATATGATCATATAACGTGTGTATACACATATATGTAGTTAAATATGAATTCTATCTAAATATCTTCTCTTTTGGACCGAGATGAATCATATCTCCTATGGGAGATTAATCATATCTCTAAATATATATTATTATTTAATAAAATGTTAAATATTCCATTACTATATTATTATTATATATTATGAAACATAAAATATCATACATTTAAATATCATACATTTTTTAATTTTAATAATTGACATATAGGATATATATCCTAGTAGGATATATATATATATATATATATATATATATATATATGTGTATGTGTGTATGTGTGTATATATAGTACATGTATTATATATAAGCAACACATCATCTCTAAGTTGTAGGAAGTATTAGCTGAATACGGATGTCAATCGATTTACAAAATGAATTACAAAATAATTAATAATATTATCACCTATAATAGGAACCTGAAAACTAATGAATATAAGTAATCAAAATATAATATTTATATATACGATGTGATACTTTACATATATTCTACATGTATATCATATATATATTATTCTGAGTAGGCATAGTCTATCATATTTATAATATTTTAGTACTTGCTAGTAGCCAATTAAAGGACATGAAATAATAAATCATACTAAGATTATTTTATTGTACTCTATCATCTGCATCAATAAATATTGTGATATTCTATTTATATAAGTATTAAATAAAACATATACTAGATTAATATAATTTAAAAATACAGATGTTAGTTCAATACGATTATCTAAATATTTAAATATATTCATTAGATAAAAGTTTCTAAAGAAATATAGCGTATTCATTCATAGAGGTATACCTGGTATACCTGCTATACAGTTCCCATCGCAATATAGTGTTTGTATAAAGTTACACATATGTTAATATATATATAGCTCTATAGTAAACTATATAGGTGTATAATATAGGTGAGGGAAGTAAGGTTATAGTCATTCGGGTGTATAATATAAGCACACTCCGACGTATACGTATATATACTATCAGCAATTTGCACCGCGCTATATCGAAATATTGATACACTTTATAATAGTTGATTAAGTTTAATCAATTCTTACCTGCACCTAAATTAAGATTTCTACGTAGTATGATATATATATATATATATATATATATAGGTGTGGATCGAATATGTTCATTATGTTAATTTTGTTATGCGGAATAAATGTTAGAAATAGGTTAAATACCTATTAAAAACTAAATTTAAACTAATAGAATAATTATACATTATTCATTATTCTATAATGAAACCATAATTTTATTAATATAAATATTTGTTATCATAAAGAAATCTTGAACATGTGATGGTAGGTTTTCGTATTATCTTCTGGTTTTAATCAGTTATGACCTGGGCCGGCTTAAGCATACCATGGTCCTCGGGCAAAAAAAAATAATAGGCCCCATCATTATTTTATAATATATTAAAAGGTGTATTCTCGTAATAACATACCTATAAGATATATGCTATAACTAATGTATTTATATATATATATACTAATAATATACGTATAATATATGTCTTATATCATTTTAATATAATATATTTAATTTAATATTATATAATTTAATATATTTTATATATTAATTAACTAAAATTAAATAATGATATAATTATAATTAAATATTTATTTATAAGATGTTCCCTCTACAAAACGATTATAATGTCCTCAGTATCATGTTCGTTAATTAGCTGATTGTAAAGATAATGTCTGACGTATTGACTCGAATCATAATACAAACTATTTAGGTATATTGGAGTGATCCATTTTTGGTTAATAGTATCATGGTTATATATATAT
Source organism: Osedax fenrisi (assembly GCA_964019155.1). Classification (NCBI taxonomy): domain Eukaryota; kingdom Metazoa; phylum Annelida; class Polychaeta; order Sabellida; family Siboglinidae; genus Osedax; species Osedax fenrisi. The sequence goes on along the minus strand of OZ025239.1, from coordinate 63,752,792 downwards.
AAATGTATATGTACATTTATATGTATATGTGTATGTATATCTATATGTTTATGTATATGTATATGTATATGTGTATGTATATGTATATCTATAGCATTATTATAGGAATGGTGAATATTAATTACTAGGGACGCTGCAATAGGGGGGACGTGGGGGGGAGGGACATGTTCCCCCACTTTAAAATCTAGGGGGGACCTCCTTGGTATTGGTCCCCCTCCACACTTTTACCACAACATTTATTTTGATTGGTTGGTCCCACCTACACACAAAATCGTTCCAGCGCTCTTATTAATTACTTATATAAGATTAGCAGCAATGAAATCATACTTTGATAACATGTGATAAATTAAATAATTCAAGAAAAAAACATTAGGTCAATATTGACTAATCTAATATTAGAAATATTGCAGTATAAGTTCTATCATTTGACTCAACTCCAGATATACAACATGTAGTTAAGTTACAAATCGTGATAATGATAACTAAATGATAAATACGTATTTTGCTATCATCAGCAATACAATACATAGGTATGAGATTATTCATAATTCAAAATACATTATAACATTTTGATACACATCACAAAAGACTACTCTCCAAATAATAATATTTAAGATATATTGTAGATGTATATAATGTATAAATTGTGTTTCTAATATAGGAAACCTACCTGTATTTGATGGTAACTGTATCGGTGATAAAAGCTTCATGAAACTTAAACTGTTAAATAGGTATCTAAGAGATAATCTAACACAATATTATCAGCACAATTGTTCATAATTAAAAAATTAAAAAATAATTATTTAGACTATTTATATAATTATGAATATTTTATTCAATAAACATTTTATTTGTATGATTTATAGTTTCTGTAATACCGATAGTGTCCGTTTTCGGGCACTGTCCATATTCGGTTACTTTCCCCTAATTATATACTCTACAAAATATAAAAGTTATTAATGATTATAATTGTCAGTTCGATCGACAAGCTACCATTTAATCTGTTAAATTTCCCCTGCCTGATATGGATATATTTAAATCGATATTGGTACAAATATAATGTTAACATTGCCTATATGTATAATTGTAATAAATCTAAAAGGCAACACAGTATGTTATTGACTCATATGTGAAAGTTGTAAAATACCCTATAAGGATATAAATATCTCTATATTTCAACTAATACATATTAACATATATTAATAGGTATACCTATACAATATAACTCTACGTGACTACGTGACTCTAGTAACCTACAATACGTGTTATTTAATTTGATAAATTGGAATATATTTTAAGATTAAAAATGAAAGTGGTTCAGGTCTCCACATTTTTGGGAGGAGACATGAGCCATGTTGTATTATTTAATTGTACAATATCATTTGTTATCTATACTAATAATTATAATATACTAAATATGTTTTAATGCATACAACGATGTTTACTTTTAGTATTTTATATTAAGTTTTTGTAAAATATAGTTAAAGATTCCCGATATGCCCCGCCCACTGTATTTTATTCGGTCCTGGTGGTGACAGGTTATATTATATATAACTTATATATTATATATGATTATATAGGTATTAATTAAATACCTACTGCAATACTTATAATCCTTATAGGATCATTATGGGATAATGTTTTTCTAATTATTAATTAAATGTAATCTAGAAAGAAATATATACACAATAGTAAAAAGTAAATAGGTAAATATGAAATAGTATCATAAATAGAATAATATAATATTATTTAGGTAAACTTATGTAAACTTAGTGGGATATATAGAAAATATTATATTAACAAATAAATTTAAACTAACCTATAATTAAATGTATATTATACAAAAGTATATTTAGATATATATATATATATATATATATCTGTATATATATATATATATATATATCTGTATATTGTTATTTATTTGGTGGAGTCCTTTCATCCCATCCAAGAACTTAGATGAAGTTTTCACTTATAACCATATATGGCTCTAATGTCCCTTCGAAGCCGCTCTCATGTTAAGGCATCCATGTTTTAACGAGAACCGATCATTTATTTATACACAATTATATAAGATCACTTCTAAATAATATTATAAGACTCATTTTATAAAATTAATTAATGGTCCGGACGAGGGTCGAACCCTGACCTACTGATTGTGTGTCTGACGCCTTAGCCACTGAGCCACACAGGCAGTCATATATATATAAAAATATATATATATATATATATATATATATATATATATATATGTGTGTATACAGAATTATATAAGATCAATTCTAAATATTATTTTAATACCTATTTTAATGGTCCGGACAGGGATTGAACCTGCGACGCATGTCCTTCGTCCTACTGCAGGTATATGTATATAAGTAGAATACATATTAAATATATGTAATATGTATCCTATAATATATTATATTATCCTTTTTATCCCATTTTCAACAATTTAATGGTAGACCGATATATATTACATATTTTAATCATTGTATATTTATTTAACATACCTCTGTTGTTATACATATCACACATTTTAAAATTCCTGAATGAATATAATCCTCCTTATTTGATGATTTACAGCACATTTCGGGACATTTTGATACATTTACCAGTATAATAATTATAATATTAATAGTATATATATATATATATATATATATATATATATATATAATATCTAGGATGATACATTTTATAAAGCAGAATGTGCTTCGCACATTTTATTCCTACATATGTTATATTGGTATAGGAATATAGGAACCGCAAATAAATTCAATAACTAGAAAGTTAACTTAACATTTATGATTTCAATAATATTATATTTAAATCATAATATAATGTAATACTAAGGAAAGGTCGTCCGCTAACACATATTTTGTGTAACTTTGATATCCATCTTGAGTGATTTTATCGTATTGCATCATGGTCCACGAATACACATTTTAATTTAATTAGATACAAAATCAATGCAAAAACACGTTTTCAAATCAATGATTTCAATATGATCATATTGAATTGAATACAAATTATATTATTCGGAATGTCGACATAAATAATATAAAAAAGCCTAGTTCAATTCAAACCTAATTTATAAATAATTCGAATGTTTTAATAAAATATTTATATAGAAATACAAAATTAAAAATATGAATGCACTTTATTTACAAATGAATCAATATCTCTGATTCAAAGATTTAAATCATATGAATATAATTAAATATGCCACTGAAAAATATTTAGTTGGGAAAACATAAAGTACAAATTGTTGATATATCGGTCGGTCGACGTCCGACTGACGTCGTCTTCTCCTTTGTAATATCGAGAACAGGATGTCAGATAATACATATTTAGTAAAACTTCTATTTTACGCTTGAATGATTTTATCGTATTGCATTATGGTATGCGAGTTACCTAGTTACTTAATCACATGACGATGTCGTCGTACACTGTTAAAAATAAGGGTATAACATTATGAATTATATGGTATAACATATGGAAATACGAGTTATACCATACAATTACGTTAAATGGTATAAGATCACATATTATATGGTATAACATTTGTTTTTTTTAGTTATACCATATAGCTATAAACTAGCTTAATGTAAATGGTATAATATCACACATTATATAGTATAACATTTGTTTTTTTTAGTTATACCGTAAATGGTATACCAGGACGCCACGGGGTTATACCATTTTTTAATCAATGTTATACCATCTATTTCTAACAGTGTAGGGGTCTAACAGTTCACGTGATATTGACGAACACAACTTCTTCCATTCTTCACGATATGTAATTTTATATAAGAGTTCGCGCAAGGGTAGATTAGACCAGGTCAAGACGTCATTCATCCTGTTTCAATTAAATTTTGCAATATCATATTAGGTAGCTATTCATGTCTAGAGATATTCTAAATACAATTTGTATTTGTCTTAATATATAATATATAATATTAATTTAATAATAACTAAAAATATTTATTGACATTTGTATTGAAGTGCCATCCTTCGAGATCATTACCTTCGAGTTATTACCTCTTCTTTTAAAATACTCCAATTTGAAATTTGAAATGATATGATATAAATTGTCTTTCAAAATAAATTATTATACATTTCAACCCATCCTCATTATCTGGAATTAATCTTTTGAGTAAACTGAATTCTGTACGTATTGCCTCTTTCGGCAATAATGGAAGTATCAATAGTATTCGTAGGAACTACAAGATTATATTATGTAACATATATGTACATTATTTAAATAATTATTTAAATTAATTAAATTAAATTATAATTTAATAAACCTCATATAAAAATCCCTTTTCCATATATTTATAGGTATACTATATATATAGTATATATAACTATAGTTATAACTATAGGTACAAAAAATAGGTGATTATATGCATTTGTTTAAAAGTAGTAGTCATTTTAGTGACCCTCGTTTTCCCTATATTTTACATGTAAACTCTAAGGTTACCACGGCCCTTAAGTTTATATAATTATTCACTATTTAATATAATTATACATATTTATAATTAAAGATAAATACTATTATTATGAAAAAATTCCTGGGTGAAGTGAAACATCCTTGTCAATAATCTCAATACTGGCAACAACTTCTCTCGCTGCCTCAACTCAACCATTTAGTATCTAAGTTCTTCATTTTTAGTAACTTGATTCTAGTATTAATCGAAATTTTAGTATAACTTTTTATAAAATAATTTAAATATTTTATAAAAATGTATATATAATTTAAATATCACATTTTATTTAAGTAATATATTGTTGATTAATATCATGTATATTCAGTGATGGGCAGGATCGCTATCAGTGATCCGGATCGGGTAAGAAAGAGAGGATCGGGATAGAAAAAGGATCGAGTAACGAATGGAGGATCGGGATCGCTGAACCAGAAAAAAGGATCGGTGTCCATCATTGCATATACGATACTCCAATATTATTATAATTTATTTATAAGAATATTAACCACATTTTAGTATATCATTATTACATTGATATGATATTGTTTTAATTATTATTGTGTAATGTTTTCCAATGTATTGCAAGACCACGTTGTATTTAAATAACAATTGTTATTGTTACCATAATAGAATTTAATCAATTGAGATCATATAGGTAAACAAGTAAACCACCGACATTAACTCAACGTAGATTCTACGTCGTACAATTGGTAGATATTTGTATCAAATTCAATACATTTATATAAATAAAATATATATTAATTCACTATATCATATAATATATAGGTATTATACCTACACATATATTGTTTCGAATTATGAAATAAAATCATATTAATTAAATATATAAATAATATCAGGATCCGGATCGGGTATGAAACTTAGGATCGGGTAACGAATGGAGGATCGGGATCGGGAAAAGGATCGCATAAGAGAATAGACAGAGGTTCGGGATAAGGATCGCCGATATAGGAAAAAGAATAGGTAGGTATAACCTATATCGCCCATCCCATATTACATTATATACTATATTATAACATTAAAGTAACACAAGCTTTAGAATGATGACGTTTTTATTATCTAGTATTAAGTGTTAAGTGAAGTTCTATTTACACTTTTTATAATATAATAATTATAATAATTTGAATTATTTATTTTTATATATACATACTATATTTATATGTTTTATGGAAGTTATCTATTACTAATTAAATCAATTTAAATTTAATAAGATATATTAATGTCATACTAAAGAGTAAATTGTATATAATATTGTAAATTATATATATATACATATATGTCTGCGTTGATATTAAATATTTGTCATATATAACATCTATGTAAACATTCTAGTACGAAATATCTGTATATTTAATATATTTATATAGAAATTGTATACCTATATTTCTATAACTTTAAAGTGTATAACTTAAAGTGTATGTACAGAAAGACCTACTCCTCGGCGGCTAGTGTGTGTGCAACACTGCCGTTATACCATGCACATATAACAACATATTGCACGATTACATTATATATAATGTTTGGGAGTGTCATATAATGATATACAATATAACAATACTATTCAGTGTTGATAATGTAAATAATGAATAATGAAAATACTATAGAATTATTACCAAAGAACTTGACTGAATATGCAGAGTCACTAGAGAATTTTTTTTTATTTAAATATTTTTTATATTATGTATTTATTTTATTAGAAATTATTGAACCATATTTATATTATTGTTAATTTGTTTTTAATTTGTTATTACTAATACAATTTAATAATTTGTTACATTTTAAAATGAATATAGGATATTTGATATTATAAAGATATACTTGTATGATAATTAATGTATTAAATACATTAATGTAAAACTTCTGAATTATAAATTAATATATATATATACTATAAATATGTATTTGAATAACTTAATTTTAAGTTGTATTTGCTATTATAAGTAAAAAGAATATAAAAAACATTCTAATTTTTTAGAAATTTAAATTATAATTTTATTTTAGAATAAGATTTTAACTTACTATTTATTTTAAAGATAAACACAAAATAAGCTAAAATAGAAAATCGTTCATCAGCTATTAAGTAAATAGTTAATATTCTTGTCAACGGATTAACTTTAGTGCATCTTTATTTTATACTAAGACAAGATTCAACTATAATTTTGTAAAAATATATTAGTTGTTATATAAAGAAAATTATTTAATTTCTGTTTATAATAAATAATAATATCCATTGATTATAATCATATAAATAATTATTTATATTTTACTGAAATAAATGTGTACTGCTAATGAAATTATCATTCCTAAGTTATTAATGAGTAATACATGTTTTCTTCAAAATAGTATAACTAACATTTCAAAATTAATAGTAGAAGTTCTCTGAACTATTCTTATTATATTTTATTCTCCTATTATATAATTTAAATTTCTTTTATATGATTATTGTATTTATTGAGATTTAAAATAGGCTATAGCTTTTCTAATTGAAAATTCTAGTACCATATTTAAATGATATTTTAGATTTTATAAGATTTTATAAGAGTATGTTTTAGATTTTATTTTATCTCATTAATTATATACTTGATATGTAAATCTTTGTATTTTTTATGATATATGAAAAATATAAAGAAAGAAGTTGTGGATTTCCTTGTTAAGAATGAAATGAATAATTTTATAGCAGCATGGAACCTGAGTGAATTTATGATGTTTGCGCATTTAGTAGATATACGTGGGCAATAGAATAGGTTGAATCTGATTTTGCAAAGTAATTAATCTAAGTTTACAACCATTTTATTTATAATAATAATATAAATATGTATTAGGTCGTAATACATATATCCCTAAATCAATATATGATATTAATTATTTTATAAGAATATACACCATTTGTGAAGGAAAGTGGAGCAAAATAGATATTCGATGTTCAATAATTTATCACAGTATATTTCTGATTATGAATATTGTACTTCCCTTATTTTATTATACCAAGTCTTAGTAACTAAGATATATCTATAATTATAATTTAATTATGAAATTTAATTAAGTATCGAACTACAATAGAAATCAATATCAAACCAGGTATTTAGGACCTACATTTAATTTATATTAATTATTAATATTACGTTTTATATACAATATTACTGAATTTGCAGGTACTGAAAATGTATCTAATGTTACATGATGAAGGATGAAATTGATAAATTTGATAAATTTAAAACAGCAATTTATAAGATATATTTCTGAACTTAATAATACGTTGTTTATTGTTGTTATATACCGTGCAATGTAATGGATATTGATGATTATGATAAATGATTATGATGATGATAAATGATTTTTATTAAGGAATATATTGGCGCAAAGAATAATTATAATGAAATGAATTTGGATATAAATTGTTAATTCTTATACTGACCTTGTACATCTATTAATGAAATACTTTATTCCATTCGGGAGTATACTCGGGGCCGTAGCCAGGATTTTTTTTTTAGGGGGGCTATTAATATTATTGGTGGAGCTAATCATTTAAACAGTTTTTCGTGAATATCATATTTGATATATTCTATAAACTATATATAGTTTATGATTCATATATGAACCTTATTAAAAAACATGTTTTTAACTCTAATTGTATATATTTGTACTTTAACAAATAACAATATTATAAAGATAATCATTAAAATGTAATGTATAAATATATTTATTGATTGTATAATATTTACAAATTAATTCTTCTATTCTTTTTCTTAAATTATTTAATATATTCTTAAATATCAATTGTTTGAAGGAATTTTCTTTCAAATGATAAATGTACAAGGACACATTTCCGATTATGCCCCAAAGCTTTTCTAAATGACATAATTAAGCGTTCAACAGTTAAAAATGAAGCTTAACAACTTGATGTAGAAGTATCAAATGTTTCTCCTGCACATAATAATATATATAGATTTGAAAAACTATGTTAGGTAGTTGAAAAACCATTTAACGAAAGGTAGGTAACCTACTTGAAATTTAAATTGAGAAGTTATGAGCTCATTTGCTACTATAGTATCTCGTTTTTTAATTTGTAGATAGAAAAGTCAGATAATATGGACTCAAGCATATTACATATGGGCATTAATAACTTCATAGATAGAAATGTATCATTGTCTTGATCTATAATGGGTCGTAATGCATTTAGTGATCGGAATACATTTAAATTCAATTCCGAAAATCGTTGCTCAACTGTGCACCAACAATATCAATAAATAGATAAAATAGCTGCTTATAATTAATATATTCATTAACATTTGATTCTAAAAATGAATATATTTACAATATTTAAAATATAATAATTTAACTTACCATTTATCTCTTCTATTATATAATCACTAAATGCAGTTGGACAAGTTCTTTTTCTTTTTACTATAGTGGCTGCTCATCAGAAGTCTCGTGTTTATCAATTAACGTTTGTAGAAATTCAGAAGAACGCATTTTCTTCAATGACACGATATTCTGGCTGATGAACTAGCAGGATTTAGAACAAATCGCAGTACAACGGAACACATTTTGAACTGCAGAATATTAATGGAAAAACATATAGATCAACGACAAGTCTATCACAATGTCATTGATTTTAAATAAGCTTTCGATAGAGTGTGGTATGAGGGTTTGTGGATTGTGATGTCTGAATTTGGCATAGGCAACGACCTGATAAAAATTATAAAGTAAATTTATAACTCAGCCAAAAGTTCTGTACTATTTAACAAATTTATAGGAACAGATTTCAATACGACAGTAGGTGTTAGACAAGGTTCCTTACTATCTCCAGTTTTATTCAACATATATTTAGAAAAATTAATACAAGACTCTCTAGAAGACCAATCGTCGAGTATATCAATAGGAGGTAGACAAATTAACAACTTAAGATTCGCTGATGATATTGATCTCATAGATGATTCAGAAAGTGAGCTACAAATTCTAACTAACTCCATAGAAAAAGCCTCAACAGCATACGGTATGGAAATCAGCCATGAAAAAGCAAAATACTTGTAAATGGGGAATCTTCAATGCCACCTATGATTACTATATACGGCAAACAAATTGAAAATGTACAAAACTTCAAATATCTGGGAGCATTGCTCACTGACACCGGCAATTCAAAGAAAGAAATCCGAATAAGATCAGCAACATCAGTTACAGCACTAGTAAAATAGGAGAAGATCTAGCGTAGCGGAGAAATTGATTTTAAACTCAAGTACAGACTCTACAACTCTTTGGTTCTTTCAACACTGTTGTATGGCTGTGAAAGCTGGACTTTACTGGACGAATTTAAGAAGAATATAAAAGGGTTTAGATCGAAAACTCACTGATGACAAACAAAGAAAAACAAATATATTTGTAAGCAACGAGATAATACAAAAGTTGGCCCATATGTACCCCTTCTGGATATCATCATGAGAAGATAAATGACCACGTTTGGACATATAACTCGTCACGATTCGTTAGCCAGCACTATTCTTCATTGATATGCTGAAGGCAAAAGAAAAAGAGGAAGACCGAAGAGAAATTGGATAAATGATATATTCGAATTCTCTAATCTTTCTTTTTAGGCAATTTTTAAATATTGCAAAAGATCGTTCGAAATGGAGAAAGTTGTTATCATCACTGTTATGTGTTCCCCTACGATGGCGACGACACTGGACTAAGTAACTAAGTAAGTAAGTAATAATTTAACTTACCATTTATGTATCCTATAGTATAATCACTTAATGCAGTTGGACAAGTTATTTTTCTTATTACTATAGAGGCTGCTCATCATAAGTATCGTGTTTATCAATTGACATTTGTAGAAATTCAGAAGAACACATTTTCTTCAATGAAAACATCACAGCTATCACAACTTTGATTCCATTAATTATACTAGAATCTCTTTTTTGCAACATTTTAGCAACAGGTACACTTTTTTAAAACTTCGAGTATACTAACATTAATTATGCTATTAGTAGCAGATCTTTATTAAATATGGCATTTAATCCAATTGAGGTTACCATATTTTCTCCTTATTTTTGTCTTGAAAATAATAAAGTGTCTTTCTAATATATTTTTCATATTTTATTATAGCACAATCCATCTAATAGTGACAAAATGAGAACAAATGATCACCTATACATTCATATTTAAAGTAATTATGTACTGCAATATTTTTGAAGAATTTATTTATTACATTTATTTGAGTAAATAAATATTTAATTTCTGTGATTGATTCACAAACCTCAACTTCTATTAAATGCAATTGATGATTAAAACAATGCACATACGTAATATCTCTTGCAAATGTATCCGATATATATTTCTGTACGCATCCTTTCTTTCCAGACATTACTGAAGTACCATCATAGCATAGACTTAGTAATGTTGGACAAGTTATTACAGCTATCTCATAGCAAATTTTATCAGCGATGTACTTAGAATTTAACTTTTTTATTTCTATTACACATATTATAATTTCATTCGGCTCTCCTTCTTTAATAAATCTATTATTATAGTCAGCAATTCTATTTCAGAACGATCTTTTGTTTCATCACACTTAATTGTATATAGATATCCACCACAATTGTTTATTCTTTCTATGATTTTATTGGTTAACACTGAATCCATAATACCTATAATTTCATTTTGAAACTCAGTAATTAGTAACTGGATCTTTTAGTAATAAAAACACATATTCATAAAAAAAAGCCACAGTTTAAGGAATCAAATTCTTCTGATGTACCACGGAAAGGTAATTCATTAATGGCAATAAATTATATGATTTCTATCATCGATTCAATTTAATATATTATACAAATATATTTTATTACGAATAATATCTTCATTATTAATTATCATTTGTATATCATTATTATTTTCAATATTTTTTATACGAGATATCCGATCAAGATTAGCATTTAAATGAGAAATTGATTTGTCGTGTTTTTAAAAGCCTCTTGTCCGATTCTATAACAGTTTTCTAGTTACGGTAACCAATTTTGATGAACGTATCAAGGCTGTCGCGATATTTTAATCTACATTGGAAACAATATACCGAATCAGAAGTAACTGAGTATTCTATCCATGTGTATATTGAAAACCATTTTTCTGCACAAATGCAATATATATGCATAGTAGATCATCTTCAAAATCATAATAAAAATCTGAGGAGCTTATCAACAAAATCTAGGGGGGGCTTAGCCCCAGATAGCCCCCGTAGCTACGGCCCCGAGTATACTTGTATACTTATGTATGTGAACGAGCCTTTTCTATTCAATGCTGACTCTAAAAAAAAATAAGAAACGTAATAGACTCGATATGGAACATGATTTAAGATTGGGTATAGGTATTATGGGCGCCGTAACAGGGGGGGGGGTTGCCCCCCCCCCTGGCAAAATAATGGATGGGTTTTGATATCTAAAACCCCGCCCCTGCAATTTAGGTAAAATGAAGGATTGTTTCTGTATATTATTATAATCTCTGTGATGATTATATGTTAGCTGAAATTAATAATGTTGTCATAGACATTAGAGTGAAGAATTATAGATCAAATGTCTATACATTTTATATTTATAATCTATTATATTTGATTATACATTAAAAAATATAATATCATTTCTAATATATTATAATTAAATGTTATATGTGAAGAAAAATAATCAATTTCGCTAAATGTTAGTTTATACATAAATTGAACTGTTTATATTTGTTTAACTAATTAACTAATTTAAACTTTAAATAAAATTATTATAAATGTATAGGATTTTATTCATCTAGGATTTTATATATCCTACATCAAGTACTGGCAAAACTATTGCAAATAATCAGAAAACATCATTATTCGTCTCGGTCTATCCATGTCTAATTTACGCGGATAATGTTATGATTTAAGCGTCAATATGCCAGCTGATATAAAGGAACACAAGCCTTGATACAAAAAGAACAAACGTTGGCATATTAAGGCGGTATCCCATTACCAATATTTCCTGAAATATTTACTAGAAAGTTATAATCTATCAAGTTAACTATAATTGTAGTGGGATACCCCATTACTTTCCGGCAACTTGCCGGAAATATAATAATTTAATAGGGGTATCCCACTACAACTTGCTAGAAAATCACTTTCTAGCAAATATTTACGAACAATATTTTGGAAATACTGGTAGTGGGATAACCCTTCACACACATTGTAGTTCTCATCGACTAAATTATGTTTGTAAATATGTTGGTCAATGTAAAGCTTCACATGCTTCTCTTGTGAAACATCCATATTGAATGATATTGGTGTTCAAAATTGATTTTTAGACAATCTGGAAAATTAAGATATTTATACTAATCTATTGATAATTATAAAACCTTCAAATAAAACGATTCAAATCAAGGTGTCCTATAAGGTGGACACTGTCCACTCTCCACTGGATAGACAGCTGTAAAGATATATCAGCAGTCTTGAATAACTATTTATATATTATAAATGCATTAGAACATTTTACAATGGCAAGCGTAAATAGTTCTGAATAAATCGTCAAAGCATATTCATGTAAGAATACTCTACTAGAAACATATAACCTACATATATTTCATTAAATATAGAATTTGATATTTTCACTTTGATTAGAAAAATTGGTTAGTTTTACTTATAATTTATAATAATTATTATTGATTACAGAAATATATATCTATAAATATATTAAAAGTATAAGTTTTAAATATGTTTCCTTAGATAAGAGTACTAGGATCAAAGGCTACTCTCCATGAAGATGTTGTTTTACTCATTAATATGTTAATCGATATAGTACAGAACAAACGAATAAACGAACACATTATCACATTTATTAAGAAAATATTTTAAAAGAATCTGGAAGAATAATATCTTATAGATTTATTAATTTAATATTAATTGTTTTTATAGAAACAATAAAATTAATCAAATTATTGATGGTACAAACAAGTATGTCAGTGTCCTATGAGAGAAGCTTTTCTATGTTAAGAAGATTGAATACGTGGTTAAGGTCAAAACATAAATAAAAATAAAAATAAAAATATTGGATATCTACAATGAACAATCAGGATATATTAGATTATATTGACGACAATAATTTGATAAAAGAAATAATTTTAGAAGATATTTTATAAGTATAACATAATAAATATATAAACTATTTTGGGATTTATTCTTGTTATAACATACATATTTTTTTAACATATTCCAGATATATTCATTATAAGATTCATCTTTTGTTAATTAACTCAATATACTTATAATTAGATGTTCTAACATTTAAAATAAATCATAATGTGCACTCTATTATATGTTACAAGATATATTTTACAATAAATACATGCTAATACTTAGTTGATTTTAGTTCTTTCTTAAAACCCCCCTGGGAAAATATCGTTACGGCGGCCTTAATAGGTATAATCTATAATATTCAAATTCATTAATTAATATTTATTAATAAATATGTATAGCGGAGAGTGCTCTAATATCGACATGCATGTAATATCGACATGCATGTAATATCGACATCGTTAAGATCTCCTAAAATATAACTCGAATCAAAACATAATTAATGTATGACATTAATGTATACATAAATCATATATGACATTGTAATTAATATAATTCTAATAAATATAAGTATCATTTTTATTTTTAATATTTATATTTTTTTAATTATAAACAAAAAACTGATTTTTTCGTTACAGATCAAACAACTAAATTTATGAAATTTTAAGTAAAATATCGATTCTCAATCACTCACAAATGTAGGTATTTTAAATATTTAAAATAAATCTTATAGATCTAATTATATTTTACAATGGGCCGAAAAGATTTGGATTTTTTTTATTTAAAAATGTTAGAAAATGGGTCACGAAAAAAGTGTGAGAACCACTGCCCTATAGAGTATGTCGTGTAGTATATCGTATAGAATGTCTATTAAATGTTAATGTTATATTTAATTTGAAAAACATATATCGTAAATACCTATTTATTGAAGTATAATAAATTGGATATTAGTTTGTAAATTTCACTACGAATTTTAGACATCACACATATGTTTGTGTTTACTAGATAAACTAAACACTCTTTAACTATTCATATTGCTTTTTTATACAAGACTTTATATATATACACTACTAATATGTATACATACATTTATTGTTGACTAAATACAGAGCTGGGCAGTATCGCCGATACAGTATCTATTAAGGCCAAAATCAGTATCGTAGATATATTTGTATTTGTATCTATTATAAAAATTAAAAAAATATTTATATCGTATATATTAGTCATAAATAGTATCTACTAAGAAAATTATGTAAATACATATGTTTAATTAAATGATATATCATTTTGATAATATATGTATTTTATATCAATATTTTATAATATAATATTATAAATCAATTTTATTTTATATATTTTATTATCAATATATTTTGTTATTTTTACCATAATAGAATTTAATCAATTGAGATCATATAGGTAAACATGTAAACCACCGACATTAACTAAACGTACATTCTACGTTGTACAATTGGTAGATATTTATATCAAATTCAATACATTTATATAAATAAAATATATATTAATTCATTATATCATATAATATATAGGTATTATACCTACATATGTATTGTTTCGAATTATGAAATAAAATCGTATTAATTAAATATATAAATAATATCAGGATCCGGATCGGGTAACGAATGGAGGATCGGGATCGGGAAAAGGATCGCATAAGAGAATAGACAGAGGTTCGGGATAAGGATCGCCGATACAGGAAAAAGAATATAATATTATATTATATACTATATTATAACATTAAAGTAACACAAGCTTTAGAATGATGAAGTTTTTAGCATCTAGTATTAAGTGAAGTTCTATTTTAACTTTTTTAAATATAATAATTATAATAATTTTAATTATTTATTTGTATATATACATACTATATTTATATGTTTTATGGAAGTTATCTATTACTAATTAAATCAATTTAAATTTAATAATATATATCAATGTCATACTAAATAGTAAATTGTATATAATATTGCAAATTATATGTATGCGTTTATATTACTTGGGTGTGGTGTCTATTTTGACTCTTTTTCTTCTACTTCTTTCTCTGAAATGTTAGATCTTATGTTGGCTTCTAAATCGTCTTCTCCTATCGGTCCATTGCCTCTATCACTTTTTCATAAGCTTGCTCTTATACTAACTCCATTTATTTTAAATATTATTAATATTTCTCTCCATACTGGTATTGTACCTTCATCTTTAAAACATACTATAATAAAACCTATTCTAAAGAAACCAGGATTGGATATTGAGTGTTTATCTAATTATAGACCAATATCCCAATTACCTTTTATAAGTAAAATATTGGAAATAATAGTTTCCAAGCAATTAATCAATTATCTAAATGCAAATTCATTATTTAATACTAGACAAAGTACATATAGGAAATTTCATTGTCCTGAAACACTTATTCTTTCTATTTTTGATGATTTTCTTAATAAGGTTGATAATAATTCTAATATACAGCTTATTTTATTAGATCTATCTGCGGCATTTGATACTATTGATCATTCTATTTTAATTAAACGTCTTGAATATATTGGTATTGTAGGTATTCCTCTAGCTTGGGTTAAATCGTACCTATCTGAAAGAACATTTTCAATAAAAATTGATAACCATTATTCATCTTTAGATATTCATTATATATAGATATTCATCTATAGTATACTTGTAAAATGTATTATGGAGTGTCTCAAGGTTCTGTATTAGGGCCATTACTATTTTCTCTGTATATATTACCTCTTAAACATATTATATCTAATTTTCCATCTGTAAAATATCAAATTTTTGCTGATGATATTCAATTGTATATTGAGCTTCCAGTAATAGCCAATTCATCTGATAATGTAGCTCTAATTGATTGTATTAATGTGGTTAAAATTGGTTTTTACAAAATAGCTTAATGTTGAATATGAATAAAACTCAACTTCTAAATATATCTAGAACATCATCAGTTTTCCCTTCTGTCATCATTGATTCTATCACAATTGTTCCTTACAATAATGTTAAAAACCTTGGATTTATTTTTGATGATAACCTAAATTTCTCCGATCAGATAGCTAATGTGTGTAAATCAATATCTTATCAATTATATAAAATACGATCAATAAGGAAATTCTTACCTTTTAGAATTTCTAAAATATTAATAGAATCATTAGTTATGTCACGTATACATTATTGTTCTCTATATTATGGCCTTCCTGCTACTTCTACTAAATCCTTAGATAGAATCATTAGATCATCGATAAGAGTTTTACATCGTGTAAACTATTTTGACCATGAATCAGTCAATTATCACTTTGTTAATTCAAAATGGTTAAATATGTATCAGAGATCTACCTTCAGCTATTTAAAACTAATTTTTAAGGTACTGAAGAATCGTCTTCCGAGTTATTTGAATGACATCCTACAATTCAAAGTTTACAAGAGGAATCTAAGAAACGCGTCTACTCGGTTATTACAAAAGAGGAATTATAAGCTCTCGAGATACGGAAAACGTTCTTTCAGTGTAGCTGCAGCCGACCTATGTAATGCGCTACCTGTAGGACTAATAACTAATGTCAATTATTCGAATTTTAAATCTACTTTATTAATTCGTAAAAATTAATTTTATTATTTTCAACTGATTTATATTTTGTGTCTATTTTGTTATTTTATATTTTGTTTACACAATAGAGAACGTCTAAAGTTATTTGTGTGTATAAATAAATATTTATTCATTCATTCATTCAATATTAGGATGATATTCTAAATCATTTATTCAATATTAGGATGATATTCTAAATCATGTATTCAATATTAGGATGATATTCTAAATAGACACAACAATATTATGATATAACTCGTATTGATGATACAAATGGGTTCACAGATGTATAATGCGGTATAAGGTGGATATAGGTGATATAGGTAGCACATGTAAACATGTCTACATGTATACTACTTATGTTGACAGGTAAGTCTACTGTTACAAGTTTGCAATATTTAGAAGTTACACTAGCTAGATAGGCATACTTATAAATTAAGAGTCATCAATATTACCGATGTCTAAATGCCCTATAGGGGAGGGAAGGGGTAGTGGCCGATAATTAATATGCCTCAGAAGATTTCTAATATATCGATAAATACTGAATTTTAGGCTCTTATTTTTTTGAATTAACTAGAAATCATATAGTTCTATAGAACTAACAATAAGAATTCTATAGAATACTGTGATTTCACTTTTATATATAAAGTGTTTATCCTAATAATATAAACGTTTGATTAGGCATTACAAAAATCACTAAAATAAGGCAAGTCTCTAGTAGTGGCCGCTAGTACCAAAAAATGCGATAGGTGTCTCATAATGTATTCGATTTATATTTTTTTAATTATGTAATATTAAATAATAATATTTATGATGCATACGCACCTTATTTGATTCAATGATTTAATTATATATATACACATACTCTTACATATAAATAAGCATAAATATATATAATCATGTTTTTTGTCAAAATTTGACAAAAAATGATTATATAATAAATTAGAGTAATTAATTAATTATTTAAAAAAAAATTTACTATATATTATAGATATTTGGATTATCTAAATATTGTATATAGAACTTTTTATCCAATCAAGCACCATTTAAGCGTTAATTAAAACGGCCACTATAGTGGTATATAGTATACTCCCTCCTCGGCCACTAGCCCCTTCCCTCCCCTAATTGTGTATGTCGTCGTATACATACTATGCTATAGTCTGTTATATGATATTTATTATAATTATAATGTTATAAAAATCTAATATACTATTAATAACTATTTATTTATTTCTTTTTAGTTAAATGTTTATTAAAAATATATATTTACAAGATTTTTAATCAAAAAAGTTAATATATTTATTTTTAATTTATGAAATATTTTTATTTTATTTATATGATTAAATGTCATATTAAATACCTTATTTATATAGATATGTATATCCTTATGCGTAACTAATATATATATATATACAGTCAACTCCCGATAAGTCGGACTCGCAAGGGACCGGGAAAAGTGTCCGACTTATCGAGATGTCTGACTTATCCGAGATTAAGATTATCATGATAATAAGACATGAAATGCGCAGCGCGAGTTAAATGGTTACCGAAATATGGAATTATGCAACAATCAGCAACATAAAATGTTGTATTAAATTATATTACTTACTAAAATTATAATATTCATTATTTAAAGTAAACATTTCTGACAATCTATACAAATTCCGACTTATCCAGTATATAAATCATAAAAATGACTATAATATGTGTCCGACTTATCCAATCCAACTTATCCGATTAATTTAACATGTAACTAGATACAAATCCAACCAAACCAACTAAATGTGTCCGACTTATCGAGAAGTCCGACTTATCCGTAGTCCGACTTACCGAGAGTTGACTGTATATATATATATATATATATATATATCACATTATACATTAGTATAATTAAATATTGAATATGTTGTATAAATATACATATTATTAATAGGTTATATATATATATTTATACTTATTTATTAAATATTTAATTTAATAAGATTCACTAAAACACCTATTTTTACAAGAAATGAAGTTTATAGTTATATACTGCCCATTATACAACATATTCAACATATTCAATATTCAATATACTTATTCATGCCATGATATATATATATATATATATATATATATATATAAGTTTATCGCTGTGGATATCCTATATAACGTAAGTATACTTAGTACTATAGTACTATAATTTAATAGTATCTACATTACTATCATATCGATCCTCTATAATATAGAGTCTATATATATCGATATTATTAATAATATATGTACAATTATTTATCAGAATATTCACTAAGATCCTTGCTATTACGTAGTAAAATTTGTGGATGGTCGTCTGCTATACAAATTATAATACTCTCGTAGTATAATACACCGTTATATCGCCCAGCTAAACACGCATAACTCAACGAGTAATCACAACCACCACCATCGTACACACACCGCCGTACACACACCACCACACACACCACCACACACATACCACGGCCTAATGACCAGGGCCATAATAGTGGTCGCGTCGGATTGGTAATAAAACCGTTGGGTTCCGTTTTAATTAGATGTGCACAGTGGATGCTGCTGCGTGCGCACGTGCGTTACATAATAGTACTCGGTTCGCCCGCTAGAGGATTCTCCTTGGTGTGTGTACTTCCGGTAGGTAACACGTTTACGTGCACCTAATCGTGTTATTGGGTGCGGGTCGACCGCTAGGAGTAGTACCTTTAATGAGCGGCCAAGATAACAATGACCAGTGGGGTCTGAATGGAAAAAGTGTCGGGTTACTTACGGGCGGTAATTATTAGGCACGGGTTGAATGAGAGAGAGGCTGAGACGTGATGATGAAGAATGATGCTAGATCACTTTGAACTCGTGAACGGAACACGACCGAGTAAACTTATTCAAACGATGAGGAGGAGGAGGAGTGGGCGTAACTATGAAGACGAGGAGGCGTTACCTGACGAATGGGGCGTTACTCTCGAAGGGGGCCTAACGCGGGCCTCATAACACATCGCCAAGCATGGAGAACTCTTATATGAGTACTATATTACGTAAGTGTTTACATGTTTATCCGCTAGACTACGCTGCTAGTAGTGTAAATATAATTGACGATTACGTAATACGTGTCCGGAGATTGAGTCACTGAATAAATACGAGCAGATATTACGTAATAAAGTAAACTATGCGCGCGTTGATTACGTGTTCCTACGTAAACTATCATCTAAACACATCTTAGCGTGGTGGTTCATTGCAATAGTGCATACTAATAATAACAATAATAATAGTTATATACATACGCACTCACACACACACACACATATATATATATATATATATATATATATATATATATATATATATGTGTGTATGTGTGTGTGTGTACACATGTGTGTGTGCGTTAAGGCGGATTTTATAATGCGTTTTTGTTAAAGAATACACATACTCATTAGCAGTTGTTGCACATATGTAAATATTTTAGTGAGAAAGCAAAATCCGAAAAAAATTGAAATTCATATATTAGGCGATTTCAGCTATTACCTAGAAATTTTACATGGAAGAGATAGCAATGTTAACATGGCGTGGATACCAATATACTTTAAATGTATACTATAATATATAAAGGTATACCTTATATATCATTTATTTATAATAATAATTTATATCAATAATAATACATATAAATAACAACACATTTAAGTGTCATACCATTTTTTTTTTAATTCTATACAAAATTAATGGAAATTCCAAAAATAATTTTTAAAATATACTTTTTTTGCTTTTTTTTATTTGTTCTCATAAATTAAAAAATATAAATAATGTAATATATAATATACCAATATTATCAATATATAAGAGAGTATTTGTATTAATTAAAAAAAACAAAATTATCAATAAAGTACATAATATTGTATTTTTTTGCTAACAAATTAACAAATTTGTAAATTTATATAAAATAATCTATCGGTTTTAAAAAAAAAAATGTACGTGTTATTAATCTAATATATAATGTTTATTCTACAAAAAAAAATTCGAAGTTTGGATCATACGTTTTAAAAAAAATAATAAAAAGTATCAAATTGTACAAATTTATATATAAATATACTGATTATTACATATAGTTTTTGTAATCGATCAATGTTATAAAACTCTTGATTTCGAACCACATTCTCGAATAAACATTTATAATATAGATAAAGCTATTATATTTATATAATATATAACCGTAATAATTAATACAAATGTAAAAAAACTGAAATAAAATTGAAATACAATATGACAGTTGCAAATATACACACATTTTACACGCATTGGTACCCGAACATTCCATTGTTAATAAGTAAACAAAGGTGTTGTTGTTTATATATTTGTAATTGAATATCGGAGAATAACTACAATATTATGTGTAATTTAGTTATTACCAAATTGTTTAGCGTGTAATTTCCATTAAGATACGGGCCTAGGTAGGTTAAGACAGGTTAATACTTCGATAGATCCGCCTTTGTGTGCATGTGTGTGTGTGAGTATGTATGTGCGCCGAACATTGTGCGGCTCACATTGTGCGCATGTATTTATGTGTATGTGTGTGTATTAGTATATGCATATACTGATGTGCATACCTACTATTGTTGTACCTATAGACATACGATTATATATTAATAATTATTAACGTGTTATACGTTAGAATTAAAGTTATTTTATAGATTTTGCGAAGCAAAGATATAACACTTCATATATATTCAACGTAGTTAATAATTACTACCTGATGCTGCTGCTAGCAGTATTATCGAATCACTGACATAGATTTAGGTTTGGCGATGTTTGTCTATACAACAATTATTAAATTACATAAAATATATATATTAGTTTTTACTCGCCACATAGATTTATAGCATGTGAAACCTACATATAATATTGTTTTGTTATATATTAGCAATGAACACTTAGTTTTTTTCATATCAATAATAATTTAAAACATATTATTTTACATTTTAAAAGTGTACAGTTTTATACGAATTTACATTTACACGTGGTTCCTAAAGTTAACCCGGTATAGGTGGCGCTGTAGGTATTTAGTATACAACATCGAATTACACTATGTGCGTGAGTGTATATTTTCATTAGAGCAATGTTCGCTTATATATTGTAAGACGTACACTCGTACACGCATTACTAATGTGTAATGTGTGATGGGTGTTTCCATTACCACCTATACTGCAGCGGTTGTGGAGGATGTCGCTTTGTTTCATTCACTTTCATTTATTTATTAACAGTGACTGAGTTTATATATATTTGAATATATATTGTGTATAGTATATATATATATATATATATGTATATATATATATATATATATATACAGTATGACTATATACACACACTGTAGATAGTTAACTTACTACTGCTACTACTGATCACAAAGGAAGTATACTTATTCTGTAGTATACACATAGTTCTGCCTGTAGGTATACCTAGCTATAGCTGCATTAATCTGCGACCACGGGAACAATAGAGATGTTTACATTTCTATTTATAATTAAATAATTATAGAAGTTTATTTCTTTAGTACCAGCCTATGACATTGTACCAGCCTATGACTTTGTACCAGCTTATACACACACACACTCACACACTCACACACACACAAAGAACCAGGCTAATGCTGCATACACGTACTAACATGTTCACACGCATGCCCACACCAATGTTCATATGCATACTTGATAAGTAATAAGTCGAATAACTATTATTACTATTATTACATAGCATTATTCTATAATATATCACGTTATATAGTTATATGTGATTATATCATATTATATATATAAATATATTATCATGTTATATATATATATGTATGTGAGTGTATAATATTTCATGTAGGCATGTAATGCATATACAACTTAAGCGATTACCTGTTTCTAGATAATCGCGATATCGATATATCCGAGAATTCGATATAAGAACTCTCTCCCTCCCTCTCTCCCTCTCTCTCGCGTATAAACATGTGTTTGATATACGATTATCATATATATTATTACAGTAATATGCACACACACATACACACACACATACACACATACACACACATATTTCATAATAATATACGTTTACTATTTTGTACATACGTGTGTTTTATGTATTTATGTTAGTGATATCATGTTCTAAGTTTATATAAATACACCCATATGTATATATATACATATATATATATATATATATATATATATATATATATATATATATATATACTAACTCTTACAAATATATAATACATATATACATTATATTTATATAACATTGATTTAATATATCGTAGATTATTATAAAATTATAAATATTAGTTATATATTAGTAGTAATTAATAACAATAAAGATATACTTATACAATTAAACCTATAATTTATAGTTGACATTATCTATTAAAATAATAAAATATAACAAATTATATATATATATATATATATATATATACTGTATATCATATAATATTATATTTTTATGAATTTCATATATAATTAAGTTACCAAGTTAAATTGATACTTTATCAATAACATAACAGTGTATTGCTTTGGTCGAACTTTAACGTGAATATGTCGTTAAATGTTGTTACCCTACAGCTCGTAACAATGAGTACTATTATAACTTGTATGCAACGAGGACACAACCACAGGAAACCTATAGTTGTTAGATCCACGTAGATATACATATAGTGGTATACTATAGTATACCTGTATACAGTATATTATAGTAATTTATAGATATACCTACTACTATTAATTTATAATTATTCAAGAGACAACCTAGTTCATTATTTAAACTATTACAATTGGATTTAAATATGACATATACAATACTTGTACACACACACTCACGTACACACATACACACATACACATACATATATATATATATATATATATATATATATATATATATATATATATATATATATATATATATATATATCCCATATAGATACAAATAGGGAATACATTTATTATATATAATAATATATAGAAATAATTAGAAGCAATTTTGATAAATAAGAATGTTAAAAATGTATAATAAGATAGTTTTTAAATGAAAAGTGAAGGGTTATGTTTATTCCATTGAATCGATAACGAGGACATGACGAGGACATGCATTTGTTCTCGTAATCTATGTAGGGTTCTAATGGGTTATTGGTTGGAATAACTTAGTTTAATGGAATTACGTAAATGTCTAGTGTTTGTTTTAAGTTGTATTTTGTTACGTAAATTAAAGGGTAAGTTGTAAGTAATACGTATCTTGCAGTATTGTAAGTACTTTATAGTTGATCAAGTCTTCAGTGTTTAGCCAGTTAAGTTTGTTATGTAATGAAAGTCAGTAATGCTAGTTGTAATGTTAGTTGTACAATATACAGTCAGTTTTCTGTAATCGGTAATAATCGGTATATAAGTCAAATGGAAAAGTGGTTATTTATTTTGTTGAGTTTGTCTGTTTTCAGTTTTACAGATCCTGAGAATAAATAATAACAGTATTGTCGTCTGTATTGCATAAGAGTCAGTAGTTATACAGTATTTATGTATAGATGTAATTACATTAAGACATAGGTCTATGTCGTCTGCGTACACGTTGTAACTAACACATGTCTCATGATTGTTTGTTATGCAAATATATATATATATATATATATATATATATATATATATATATATATATATGTTATGTTATCATATATTGCTATTAAAGTATAATATCAATATATTATTAACTATAATTATTTAAGGGTATATATTCAAACTACATTAATTACCGAGTTATATATATGTATCATATAGTTTTGGAACGCTATTATAAATATATATCATAAATTAACCTACCGTGATCTGTGTGATCACGTGATATTATTGTTTATAGATATATGTCAGGAATGTGACAAACTGGATAGATTGATATGGATATTGAGCTTTGTTTTGATTAAAAACTGTAACACACTAACTTTGTTTTATTTAATTTATATAGTAATACAAAAGTAATGCACTAAAGTAATACACCTTGATTTCCCGGTCTCAGAAGATTACTCGTCGTAAGCCCAAACCCGCGGTGATTGCTCGCTGAAGGTAGATTCACGCATTTGCGCTGAAAACCAAAATAAGCTTCTTTAGCCCCGCAAACTATTATTACATTGGTGTCAGAAGTTGGATACACGTCGACGAAGAAGAGGATACTGCAGCACGACGAAGAAACATGATAAAACTAATATTATTGCGAAAAAGGTTTGTGATATTTTTTTATAATAGCGTTCCTATATTTATTAATTTTTATAATAATATTAAATATAACTTATAATTACGGTGATTAGTGTAGTTTGTTATATAATACATATTATAAATATTTAAGGAAATATTAAATATAAATACATAACAGGCCATTTATTTTATTTTACTATAAATACATTTTGTTAAAATACTAAAAAAAAATTTGTGTCACTTAATTTATATTAGATATGATAGCTAAGGCAGTAGGGCGTCGAACTTCTAATACGAAAGTTCCGAGTTCGAATCTTGATGGAGGAAAATTTTTGATTAATTGTTATATTAATATAAAATTTGAATTAGAATTATAATTTTAATTAGTATATTAATATAAAATAATATAATTTTAATTAGTATATTAATATAAAATAAAATTTTTTTTTCAAAAAAAAAAAAAAATCTAACTCTAATTCAATTAATCTCTTATATATAATCTTTATTTCATTGAATATTATAAAATGAATTTCAATAATGATGTGAAGGGTATAAACACAGAAGGTTATAGACCTAACCTAACACTATATAAGTTTGAAGGGACGACACCTATAGAGGAATGGCTGGTAGATGCCAGATATAATGTATCTTTCATAGACGAGAGTAGGAGGGCCGCTTTCATTAAGATACACCTTAGGGGGGATGCTCGTATAGAAATTTTATGTGGGCCAATAGAGATACAGAATAATGTGGAGAAAATATTTGAGGTTCTGGAGGATGTCTTTGGTAAGAAAAAAACGAGAATGGAAATTATGCAGGATATATGGGATACAATTGATGAAAAAGATACTGGTACTATTAGTAAAATTGGACATTCTGGGAGTGTCGGTGCTACTGGTAAAGATGGTGTTAATATTAATGATGGAAATAGTGTTGAAAAAGGTAGTATTAGAGATACAGGAAACATAGGCGATACTGGTAATGATGGACAAAATGGCAATGAAATAAAGCATGGAGTAGAAGGGGAACCTGGAGCTACTAGTATTACTAAAAATGATGGAAAACATGGTATAGATGGAGATGATGGTTCTACCGGAGAGACAGGTTTAAAAGAAGAAATATGTGATCAAGGTGGTAGAGGATTTAAAGAAAATATTGGTTCAGACGGAAATACAGGTAGTTGTGGATTAAAAAGAAAGACCGTAGCAACATGTCAATCTGAAGTTAGAGGTGGTAATGGTTCATTAGAAATAGATGTTGAAAAAGGAGATACTGGATCTACTGGTATCGCTTGTAGAGAAGGTATACGTGATATTACTGGTTCTACTGGAGTTGTTGGAACACGTTGGAAAGTTGGTATTCGAGGTAACTCTGGTATGCATGGTCCTACTGGTTTCATTGGTTCTACTGGATTAGAAAGTTCGAACCAACGATACATTATAACAGTAAGAGATACGAGATACATACAAAGAGAAACACATCCTAAGCGTTTCAAGATTCAGAACTATTGGGAAGAAGATAGATGGAGAGTGAAACCAGACTAACGAAAAGAAACAGACTATTACGTGTGGTAGATTAAGACCTCGTAAACACTGAATAATTTTCTAGATTCATAGAAACCCCTTTATTTTGTAAACAGGAAGTTATTTAATTATTATCTTATATTGGCATTACTATTTATTATTTAATTATTATCGTATTTATTTATTATCTTATATATTAACATTACCATTTATTAATTTATTATTATCTTATATTGGCATTACTATTGATTATTTAATTATTATCGTATATATTTATTATCTTATATATTAACATTACTATTTATTAATTTATTATCATCTTATATATTAACATTACCATTTATTAATTTATTATTATCTTATATTGGCATTACTATTGATTATTTAACATTACCGTTTATAAATTTATTATTATCTTATATATTAGTAATACTGTTGATTAATTATTTATTATCTTATATATTAGCATTACTATATAACTATATTATTATTACATTTATTATATATTATATATGAATATTTATTTAGATTACTATATTTCTTATTTTATATTATTGTTGTATTATTTTGTTAAAATAAAAAAAGTTTACCTCATACATTTCAAAAAAAAAAAAAAAAAAAAAAAAGTTAGGATGATTGTTATGTTATCATATATTGATATTAAAGTATAATATCAATATATTATTAACTATAATTATTTAAGGGTATATATTCAAATACATTAATTACCGAGTTATATATATGTATCATATAGTTTTGGAACGCTATTATAAATATATATCATAAATTAACCTCCCGTGATCTGTGTGATCTCGTGATATTATTGTTTATAGATATATGTCAGGAATGTGACAAACTGGATAGATTGATATGGATATTGATCTTTGTTTTGATTAAAAACTGTAACACACTAACTTTGTTTTATTTAATTTATATAGTAATACAAAAGTAATGCACTAAAGTAATACACATTGATTTCCCGGTCTCAGAAGATTACTCGTCGTAAGCCCAAACCCGCGGTGATTGCTCGCTGAAGGTAGATTCACGCATTTGCGCTGAAAACCAAAATAAGCTTCTTTAGCCCCGCAAACTATTATTACATATATATATATATATATATATATATATATATATATATATATGTGTGTGTGTGTGTGTGTGTAAACGAAGACATTGATAATTAATTAATAGTTCACAAAAACTCTGTCTAATGATTGGTTAACGACAAAGAGTGTCAATAGAGATCATTGATTGATTAGTCGTTATCTGACGCCTGTGTCCAGCTAGGACCTTAGTGGTCATCTCTATCGGTAGGCACTAGTGCTGCTCCTGGAGGGCATGGTAGTGCTGGTCCTGGTGCTAGTTTGCATAATATTAGTGATATAGCTCTCGGCTATACTCGTCCTTCTGCGTCTAGTAGATGTTCTATACTACTACTACTACTACTACTACTACTACTACTACTACTACTACTACTACTACTACTACTACTACTACTACTACTACTACTACTACTACTACTACTACTACTACTACTACTACTACTACTACTACTACTACTACTACTACTACTACTACTACTACTACTACTACTACTACTACTACTACTACTACTACTACCACTACCACCACCACCACCACCACTTAAAAGTACTTAATGTATTATTTCAATACTTTTTAATATAATCCATATGATTAATTATAAAATAACAAAATCTAATGAGTATATAGAACTGTTGAAAGTATAGTTACATAACAACTCCATATCTAACCTCTAGGGACTATAGCCCTATAGCCCTATCATCTGGGCCTATCACCGTAGTATTATTCAATAGCACACGCATGCGTCATTCTCCGGCGTTATTGTCATGATGATAATCTAATTGAGATTTTCTTTTAGAAATATGTCCGCCCACTAGCTTTACGCATGCGTGCGTACATTATTGCGGTGCGTGCGCATTTCTCTCAAGCGAGGACATCGACACTCGTCCTTACACACCTACACACCGCTAGTACTAGTAGCATGTATCATAATAACATCGTGTTGGCTCGGGTGATACCACGCGCGCATGATATCACATAATTAGATAGAGTTCGCATGCTCGCGTTCATGCGTTTGCGAGTAGCATCGTGCGTACGAGCCACCTCTGACACCCAATGAAATCAACGCGTATCACGCGGCTAAATCTAGCGATAATACCCCTATACCGGAAGTTATGGGATTATCGCCTACCGCCACGTGGTTCGATAGCATCTAATCGAATAACGTTACCGCGTGAGACTGCGCGAGACTATACGAGAGAGAGAGGAGACCACTACAGCGTCCGCCATCGTCGCCACCGCTTCCTTTTTAATTCGGTTACCTAGCTGACCAATCAGTGCTCGCCGATGAATTAATCGACGTTGTCACGAGGAGGCGCGCCGCGCGCGATGGCTGGAGGTCATTCGGGGTCACGTTCTAATCAATCTGTTCCCTAATTGTTGGCCATCGACGTAACGTGTATATCTTTCTATATAAATCACTTTATATATATCATAATCATAGAAATAATTATATATGTTGTTACTATTAAATACAGTTAATTTGGGGTATCTCAGATTCGCATGAAGAAGTTAAACGTATCTATAACGTATCCAGTTTCTTAGATATCGAATTGTTCTTAAATATATTTACATAGTTATAAAACTAAACTAGAAATTTTGATATTTCTGAGATATCGCGTAGCTGGTATTATCGGGGGGTTATTATCGGTATATATATATATATATATATATATATATATATATATATATGTTTGTGTATGTATGTATGTATGTATGTATGTGTAATAAACTAGAGGAACCGTCAACAGATGGAAGGAGATGTTCGATCACAGGTAGATCGCATTATAAATAATATAATAAACGGTAAATTAATAGACAAATAAAAATAATAATTTGTTATATATTGTACCACTCAGTTATTTATAACATATACAAGTTACGACTTGTGGAGGGGTAGTATACATCCCAAACACAGTATACAAAATCCACTAACTGGTACTACCAATATAACATACTACATATATATATATAGATGAATATTTATACTACTATGTATATAGATGAATTGTGCTAAGGGTTTTTTAAAACCATATAACCCGTTAATATAAACCACAATTACATACATTGTAGAAATAATTCTCACCGTGTTTTAAGTATTCATTGATAATTATAATTCATCAATTGTGTATAACAAAACATAATATCATTCATATATGTAGTATGTCTTGTTTTAACAAGTTTTATTACATTATATATAGTATATATATATATATATATATATATATATATATATATATATATATATATGTATATATATATATATATATATATATATATATATATATATCTAGTATATTCTAGATCAGACGGACTTAAACTACGGATCGTAATCCACACAAGAGCAACGAGGTTTTTTTTAGACTTCAACTAGTGTTATTCGATGACACAATTCTAGAAATACTACAGATAACTTTGTTATTTTGGATAATGGTAACATTTCTTGTAACAAAATTGAGTATCACAAACAAAGTTTAAGAATTCCTGACCTATATATAGGTCTACCTATAGTATACCTATAGTATCTATAGATACTATAACTGTGGAGGGTACAGAACAATATAAATAAATAATAATATTCGATATCTATGTGTACGTATTGGTAGGTTATTAATTTCTGGATATGCTCTCGATGAAACTCTCCTGTCTGGCATCGAATCCACTCTCTAGTTAGTGGTAGCTACAACAGTATACGATACACGGGTGTTACGGGTATAACACACACTAGCATTCGTAACAAGTGACACCTACGGGTGACCGCTTCATTAATGTGTGATACACACGAGGTCTATGGGCGATAATCAAATATACATCCGCTAGCAATATATATATATATATATTCGAGGATATATCGGCTACATATTACTACTTGAATGCCAGTGGTAATATGTGCTATCTAATATGACGTAATATATTCATAACTAGTAAGTTATGTAGGCTTTACTGTCAGATGAAATAGGCACACATGTATCTCCCTATCTTCCGGATACAATGTTACAACTCTGCAGTGATATGTGGGCAAACTTAAAAAAATACCTTATTCTATTAGGGCATGGCTGTAAAAGTTAAATAAATATGTTAATATTAAGTATATAACTAGATTGACTTTGAAGTATTAATCAGTAGTAATTAAATTAATGGTGTGTACACTGCTATAGTAGTCCGAACTTAATGTCATGATAACAAGTGTACATAATAACAGTTATGGTACACTATAGTATACTACTACAGTACACTATAGTATATACTCTATGTCATATAAACTAAAGAACTAATCAATAATTAGTTATGTAAATATAAATACAAAGCCAAACGAGGACATATGTCCTCATTAAGAGATAGGTCAATAAGATAGGTCACGAGTGTATTATGCATGTTATGTAATATGTATCAGTTAATAAACCACACGATAAACTATTCTAAATATAGGCACTACCACGAGGTAATCACCATTACATCATATCTGTATTACTGTATTATTATTATTATTATTATTATTATTATTATTATTATTATTATTATTATTTCATAGTATATTATGTTTCATTATCTTATTGTAGCATATTAAATATACATAAGCATATTAAATATACATAAGCATATTTAATATAAATACATTTAATATATATATATATATATATATATATATATAAATATAAAAGAATATTACACACATAAATGTATATATATGCATTTATTTGTTAAAATATATCATAACATACCATTTTATTTTAAATTATTATTTAAAAAATAATTATGATGGTTATTATGAAGTAACTTTATTTTTATGTAATACATTGTAATAAACGTAACTTGCAAGCATTCCTTACGTTCAAAGAACATGTTGAGCTTGTTTTATCGCTCACGCTATATACAACTTGTGCGCAAATCTACACCCGGAAGTGTTATAGTGTGAACACGCCCCTTTACACGTTAACGTATTATCAAACTGTATCAAACTTTATTAATATTTTTCGTATTATGTTAACAATACATCTACCCCACACTAACCCCATTCTGACCTAATACATAACAATATAAATAAGCATATGTAACTTTTAATGGGGTTTATTATGGGCAACTACCACATATTATTATTTGTTGCCCCTCACTTAAGAATTTTTTACCCACACAAAAAATCAGATTTATTCATAATAAACTATAATCCTATTTATGTAGTATACTACAGTATGCTACAGTATGCTATAGCAGATGTATGTTATTAGATAGTTGTTCATATCAAATTGTTTACATATATATATTTTGGAATACCCTATGAATATTAATATTAATACCCTATACACGATTAAATCCTTAAACAATGCATACTGTGTACGGTGTACAATTAATGTGTACGACGTATATATATATATATATATATATATATATATATATATATGTATATATACGACGGTTATAACCAAGGTGTATGGTTTAACCTACACTGTACGACCTACAGTGTACGACCTACAGTGTACGTTAACCCTATATGTAAACTCCATTAAACCCTAAACCATAAACCTATAGATTATAACCAAACATATACAAGCACACATTCATAGATCATAGCGTACATCACTATAACCTATGACCCCTGCATATCATCATCACATAAGTAGCCTTACATCACACGCGTGTGTTATGTGACATCCCTGTAATGCATCTAAAGGCACGATAGACACAGATGGACACATGGACACTTGGACATATGGACATGCTAGCCGTGTATCCTCGCAATATATCAAATAACTATCTACCTATCCACCTGACCAACTTGCCGACTACAAACACTAAAGCCCAAGTCACGTGAGTGGCGTGACCACTGTGGTCAAGCGTTAGTGGGCGTGGCCACCGCCATTAGGCGATTACGTATCGATCGATCAGAGAAGGACATCGAGAAGGACATCGCCTCCTGGCGAACAAAAGAAGCGCGACTCTCGAGTATGATGGATCTACCCTGACGCCGCACGAAGAGGAGGAAGGGAAGGAGGAGGAGGGGGAGGATGAAGTGAATGGGGGTGGGGAGTGCTCCTTTGTTGAATAACCCTAGCGACTAATCTTCACCGAATATTACGCAATCTCTATTGTGCAGTGGTTACGTAATCGCTATTTAATTGATGATATTGATGACGTCACGTGAGCTAAACAATGTACGCATGCTGCTGATCAGTGTAGCAAGGCTGACCGCTGTGTCTGTATATGAGTGTGTACATTTGAACGTGTATAACTATATATATATATAACAATTATACATTTTATATTTACTATTGCGTCATATATAGAAAACCTATATGTCTTGAATATTCCATTATATTCTTATAAGTATATATATATATATATATATATATTATATATTTTGAACAATATAATTATAATTAATTTAAGTTAATTTAATACACACATATACACATATAAATAACCACACCAACCCACCCACCCACTCTCTAATCCACCTACTTACCCTCCCATAATGTGGCACCCACATATACACAAATATATTTATATATATATATATGTATATATATATATATTTATATATATACATTTGTGAAATTTAAATATATTTGTTTTTAAATTCAAACTTATTATATTATTATTAATTTTTTATTATACAATACACTTATATGATAAACTATTTATTTAGGTTATATATTACTGCATAAACTGAACAATAGTTGAAGTAGCGATTATCTCACCGGAAACAATTCTGTCTAGCCGGTCACGTGATATTAATCAATAAATAAAAAATGATAATAAATGTTAACACTAACTTAACACTAACTTAACACATGTATTTTTTCTTATATAATTTATAACGTTGTTTTTATTCAAACTACAGCTCAAAAGTTTATAATTATTGATTGATTGATTGATTGAAAGTTTATTTAAACACTTAAATAAATCATAAATGATTTCTCAAAAGTGTATATATATATAGAATACAAATAATAAATTAGGTAAAACACTAAATACCATTAATAATAATAAAATAAAATAGAATAAACTGTACGGAAATTAATAAATAAAATAATAATGACAAACAATATTAGTATTACAGGTTGGCACCTGATATCAATTGTTGTATACAATTCATGAATGTTTTATGCGATTTTATGGATCTAATATAGGGTGGAAGTGAATTCAATAGTTTTGAACCAATATAACTCAGTGCCCGAGTATTCATTTTTGAGGGATGGAGAATAGGGGTAGATAGAAAATGAGATGCATGGTTTCTAAGAGATGGAAGGGAATATATTTGTACTAGAGAAGCAGAAATATAGGAAGGGCAATTCGAAGAGTATATTGAGGAATGAACAATAGATAGTATGCGATAAGCTAAGCGTTTGTTAAATGGGAACCATGGATGTAAGTGTTGGTATAAGGAAGTAGAGGAATGATCTC
Source organism: Osedax fenrisi (assembly GCA_964019155.1). Lineage (NCBI taxonomy): Eukaryota > Metazoa > Annelida > Polychaeta > Sabellida > Siboglinidae > Osedax > Osedax fenrisi. The sequence goes on along the minus strand of OZ025239.1, from coordinate 63,718,356 downwards.
GAATACCTAGGTTATATGTTGTATGTATTGATGAACGAATAACTCGATTTAGGGGAGAGAGAGAGGATAAGGGAAGATTGATAAGGATTGAGGAACAGTAATCTATACGTGAGAGGACAAGGGAATTATCTAAAGTTTTAGTAATAGATACAGTAATTGATTTTCGTATATTTATAATTCTAAATAGATGATAATTTGCAAATTTAGTGATGGCAGTAATATGAGGAATGAAGGAAAGAGTATAATCAAAAAGTACACCTAATTTGGATGCAGTAGGATAAGGAGATATTACAATGTTATCAATACGAACAGGAGGGAAGTAAGTTGGTGATGGAGAAAGATTCAACAACGTAGTTTTTGAGGTATTAAGGAGAATATTATTAGAAATAATTCATTCTTTAATATCATTAGCACAAATGGAGAGTTGCTTATTGAGACCTGGTGATGAATTAGTTGGAAGAAACATATATAGTTGTATGTCATCTGCATATAGATGATAATAGATATTAGGATATTTAGATATTGTGGATGGTAGTTGATATAAATAAAATATAAAAGTGAAGGATCGAGTACTGATCACTAGGTAACACCATATTTCATAGGAGAAGGGGAAGAAAAAGAATTATATATGTGTACACTGCTACTACGGTCAGATAGATATGAAGTAAACCATTAAAAGGCAAGTTCTCTAACTCCAAGCAGGTTTAGACGGGACAGTAGAATTTGGTGATCAAGCGTATCGAAAGCACTGGATATTTCCAGCATTACTAGTTTACTGCAATTTTTAGTATTAAGGGTAGAAGTGATGACATAAATTACGTTTAGTAGTGCTGTTTCTGTGGAGTGTCCTCGGCGAAAACCACTTTATTGAGGAATATGGAGATTATTGGCGGTTAAATAGGAGATTAGTTGACGAGAGACAACTCTTTCAAAAATGTTACTCACCAAAGGTAGCTGAGAAATTGGGGGATAATTGAGAAATGATTCGGGGTCGAGTGAAGATTTTTTAAGAATAGGAGTGATTATTGCTTGTTTAAAAATAAAAGGGACAGTACCGGAATTTAAGGAATATGAGATGATATTACAGATAGTTGGACATAGATAATCGGAGTAAAGTTTAAAAATAGATAGCGGAACAGGATCGGAGGGAGATATCGAAGAGGATGCATTTAGTAGTTTATATATAAGAGATATATGTGGCGGACGAAAAAAACTTAAGAAATCATATATAGGTGGGGTAACTATGATTGAAGGATAGTTGGCAGTAGGGTTATGTTTTTGATCTTTATTATGATGGAGTCAATCTCATTATAAAATGTTTTGGAGAAGAGACAGCCTAATTGTAATGGAGAAATGTTAGTTATAGATGGTAGTAATGCCAGTTTTGGTGGAAATAGCAACTTATTAGCCAGTCTGAAAAGTCGTCGGTTATCAGAAGCAAGATCGTTTATAACCCGAATATAATAGCTAGATTTGGCATAGGAAATGTCTTACTTGTAGATCTTACGTTTCTCAATGTATGAAGCTCTAGAAGATGAATATTTCAAGGATATACAATATTATATATAATTATTATTTATTATATATAATTATATAATTATATAAACTATAATTATATTATATATCAATTTTTTAATTTATAATATCTATTTTTTATTTCTTTAATATAATTCTATATTTTCTTAATATAATTATAAATGTTATAATAACCTTATCATATAATAGTTATAGGAATGTATTTAACTTATCTAAACTAAATAAACTACTTGCATACAAATAATAATATTTGATTAAATATTAAATTAAATATTTATTGTCTGAGATTTTTATACCGAATAAATTAATAAAATTAAATTTTTCAATCTAGTTTAAATTTCATTTTTCATATAAAATAGAGACAGTTTGGCAATATTTAACGAAGTTCTTAATATATTATATATGATTTTCAAATTTGAACACATTCTGACAATACATATATGTTATATCCACACCGGGACACCTATTATTTCTACAACATGTTTATTTTTATAAAGCTATTATTGTTCGCCATATTTTCTCTAAATATTATATATTATATACACATAGTATATACTATGAGCCCCATTAAAGCCCTTTTTAAGCCCCATTAATTGACTATAGTCAGTTAATATCTATTCGTTTAGTTTTTAAAAAAGGGACCAACAAATTGTTGAGTCCATGAGAAATCAGTTATCCTATAGATGCGGCCTAAAGGTATATATATATATATATATATTATATATATATATATACTAATTATATTTTCTATGAAATTATATTACTATATGATAGACATACAAATACGTTGGTCTCATTATAAATTCTTCACTTGACCTGACTGATAATATAAAAAAACCAATATTATACCTTCAATGTAATATATGGAATATAATACCAAGGTATATAAGTATATATTGACTTACACACTAGTACACTCCTCAATGAATAACTTATAATTTGCCTTCTCAACTACTCGACACTACTGGTGACCTTTACTGACCTTGAACTCTTACTAAATAGATGAGTCAGAATTATATTCAGAATGAAACTGTGAAACCTATATCATTACGGTAACTGTAAATCGTTTTATATTATTTATTTCGTATTATTGTTTATCATAATAAAGTTAACAAAATAAACAGTATACTTTCGATTATATATTTGTTCAATAATTATTATTCAATAATTATAATTAACTAATATATTGATAATTTTTATAAAATATAAATATAGATTAATATATTTATCATAATGTGTAGTTTTATAAAGAGTTATGTAATGCGATAAACGTTAATAGTTTAACAATCACAAGAACACACGGATATAGCAGTGCTAGCGTCGTATACAAACATTCACAGCCTCACCGTATGCTACCGTACACATGTGAACGCGCTGCACTGTAACATGCAATGTAACCTGCACTGTAACCTTCACTGTAACCTGCACGGTAACCTGTACTGTAACCTGCACTGTTACCTGCATTGTAACCTTCACTGTAACTTGAACTGTAACATGCACTGTAACATGCACTGTAACCTTCACTGTAACCTGCATTGTAACCTGCACTGTAACCTGCACTGTAACCTTCACTGTAACCTTCACGGTAACCTGCACTGTAACCTGCACTGTAACCTTCACTGTAACCTTCACTGTAACCTTCACGGTAACCTGCACTGTAACCTGCAGTGTAACCTTCACTGTAACCTGCACTGTAACCTGCACTGTAACCTGCACTGTAACCTTCACTGTAACCTTCACGGTAACCTGCACTGTAACCTGCACTGTAACCTGCACTGTAACCTTCACGGTAACCTGCACTGTAACATGCACTGTAACCTTCACTGTAACCTTCACGGTAACCTGCACTGTAACCTGCACTGTAACCTTCACTGTAATCTGCACTGTAACCTGCACTGTAACCTGCACTATAACCTGCACTGTAACCTTCACGGTAACCTGCACTGTAACATGCACTGTAACCTGCACTGTAACCTGCACTGTAACCTGCACTGTAACCTTCACTGTAACCTTCACGGTAACTTGCACTGTAACATGCACTGTAACATGCACTGTGACCTGCACTGTAACCTTCACTGTAACCTTCACTGTAACCTGCACTGTAACATGCACTGTAACCTGCACTGTAACCTTCACTGTAACCTTCACGGTAACCTGCACTGTAACTTGCACTGTAACCTGCACTGTAACCTTCACTGTAACCTTCACTGTAACCTTCACGGTAACCTGCACTGTAACCTTCACTGTAACCTGCACTGTAACCTGCACTGTAACCTGCACTGTAACCTGAACGGTAACCTGCACTGTAACCTTCACTGTAACCTGCATTGTAACCTGCACTGTAACCTGCACTGTAACCTTCACTGTAACCTTCACGGTAACCTGCCCTGTAACCTGCACTGTAACCTTCACTGTAACCTTCACTGTAACCTTCACGGTAACCTGCACTGTAACCTGCACTGTAACCTTCACTGTAATCTGCACTGTAACCTGCACTGTAACCTGCACTATAACCTGCACTGTAACCTTCACGGTAACCTGCACTGTAACATGCACTGTAACCTGCACTGTAACCTGCACTGTAACCTGCACTGTAACCTTCACTGTAACCTTCACGGTAACTTGCACTGTAACATGCACTGTAACCTGCACTGTAACCTGCACTGTAACCTGCACTGTAACTTGCACTGTAACATGCACTGTAACCTGCACTGTAACCTTCACTGTAACCTTCACGGTAACCTGCACTGTAACATGCACTGTGACCTGCACTGTAACCTTCACTGTAACCTTCACGGTAACCTGCACTGTAACATACACTGTAATCTGCACTGTAACCTTCACGGTAACCTGCACTGTAACCTTCACTGTAACCTTCACGGTAACCTGCACTGTAACCTGCACTGTAACCTTCACTGTAACCTTCACTGTAACCTTCACGGTAACCTGCACTGTAACCTGCACTGTAACCTTCACTGTAACCTGCACTGTAACCTGCACTGTAACCTGCACTGTAACCTTCACTGTAACCTTCACGGTAACCTGCACTGTAACCTGCACTGTAACCTGCACTGTAACCTTCACGGTAACCTGCACTGTAACATGCACTGTAACCTTCACTGTAACCTTCACGGTAACCTGCACTGTAACCTGCACTGTAACCTTCACTGTAATCTGCACTGTAACCTGCACTGTAACCTGCACTATAACCTGCACTGTAACCTTCACGGTAACCTGCACTGTAACATGCACTGTAACCTGCACTGTAACCTGCACTGTAACCTGCACTGTAACCTTCACTGTAACCTTCACGGTAACTTGCACTGTAACATGCACTGTAACATGCACTGTGACCTGCACTGTAACCTTCACTGTAACCTTCACTGTAACCTGCACTGTAACATGCACTGTAACCTGCACTGTAACCTTCACTGTAACCTTCACGGTAACCTACACTGTAACATGCACTGTAACATGCACTGTAACCTTCACGGTAACCTGCACTGTAACCTGCACTGTAACCTGCACTGTAACCTGCACTGTAACCTTCACTGTAACCTTCACGGTAACCTGCACTGTAACATGCACTGTAACCTGCACTATAACCTTCACGGTAACCTGCACTGTAACCTACACTGTAACCTGCACTGTAACCTGCACTGTAACCTTCACTGTAACCTTCACGGTAACCTGCACTGTAACATGCACTGTAACCTGCACTGTAACCTTCACGGTAACCTGCACTGTAACTTGCACTGTAACCTGCACTGTAACCTTCACTGTAACCTGCATTGTAACCTGCACTGTAACCTGCACTGTAACCTTCACTGTAACCTTCACGGTAACCTTCACTGTAACCTGCACTGTAACATGCACTGTAACCTGCACTGTAACCTTCACTGTAACCTTCACGGTAACCTGCACTGTAACATGCACTGTAACATGCACTGTAACCTTCACGGTAACCTGCACTGTAACCTGCACTGTAACCTGCACTGTAACCTGCACTGTAACCTTCACTGTAACCTTCACGGTAACCTGCACTGTAACATGCACTGTAACCTGCACTATAACCTGCACTGTAACATGCACTGTAACCTGCACTATAACCTTCACGGTAACCTGCACTGTAACCTACACTGTAACCTGCACTGTAACCTGCACTGTAACCTTCACTGTAACCTTCACTGTAACCTTCACGGTAACCTGCACTGTAACCTGCACTGTAACCTTCACTGTAACCTGCACTGTAACCTGCACTGTAACCTGCACTGTAACCTTCACTGTAACCTTCACGGTAACCTGCACTGTAACCTGCACTGTAACCTGCACTGTAACCTTCACGGTAACCTGCACTGTAACATGCACTGTAACCTTCACTGTAACCTTCACGGTAACCTGCACTGTAACCTGCACTGTAACCTTCACTGTAATCTGCACTGTAACCTGCACTGTAACCTGCACTATAACCTGCACTGTAACCTTCACGGTAACCTGCACTGTAACATGCACTGTAACCTGCACTGTAACCTGCACTGTAACCTGCACTGTAACCTGCACTGTAACCTGCACTGTAACCTTCACTGTAACCTTCACGGTAACTTGCACTGTAACATGCACTGTAACCTGCACTGTAACCTGCACTGTAACCTGCACTGTAACTTGCACTGTAACATGCACTGTAACCTGCACTGTAACCTTCACTGTAACCTTCACGGTAACCTGCACTGTAACATGCACTGTGACCTGCACTGTAACCTTCACTGTAACCTTCACGGTAACCTGCACTGTAACATGCACTGTAATCTGCACTGTAACCTTCACGGTAACCTGCACTGTAACCTGCACTGTAACCTGCACTGTAACCTGCACTGTAACCTTCACTGTAACCTTCACGGTAACTTGCACTGTAACATGCACTGTAACATGCACTGTAACCTGCACTGTAACTTGCACTGTAACATGCACTGTAACCTGCACTGTAACCTTCACTGTAACCTTCACTGTAACCTTCACGGTAACCTGCACTGTAACATGCACTGTAACATGCACTGTAACCTTCACGGTAACCTGCACTGTAACCTGCACTGTAACCTGCACTGTAACCTGCACTGTAACCTTCACTGTAACCTTCACGGTAACCTGCACTGTAACATGCACTGTAACCTGCACTGTAACCTTCACGGTAACCTGCACTGTAACCTGCACTGTAACCTGCACTGAAACCTGCACTGTAACCTTCACTGTAACCTTCACAGTAACCTGCACTGTAACATGCACTGTAACCTGCACTGTAACCTTCACGGTAACCTGCACTGTAACTTGCACTGTAACCTGCACTGTAACCTTCACTGTAACCTGCACTGTAACTTGCACTATAACATGCACTGTAACCTGCACTGTAACCTGCACTGTAACATGCACTGTAATCTGCACTGTAACCTTCACGGTAACCTGCACTGTAACCTGCATTGTAACCTGCACTGTAACCTGCACTGTAACCTTCACTGTAACCTTCACGGTAACTTGCACTGTAACATGCACTGTAACATGCACTGTAACATGCACTGTGACCTGCACTGTAACCTTCACTTTACCCTGCACTGTAACCTTCACTGTAACCTTCACGGTAACTTGCACTGTAACATGCACTGTAACCTGCACTGTAACATGCACTGTAACCTGCACTGTAACATGCACTGTAACATGCACTGTAACCTTCACGGTAACCTGCACTGTAACCTGCACTGTAACCTGCACTGTAACCTGCACTGTAACCTTCACTGTAACCTTCACGGTAACCTGCACTGTAACATGCACTGTAACCTGCACTGTAACCTTCACGGTAAACTGCACTGTAACCTACACTGTAACCTGCACTGTAACCTGCACTGTAACCTTCACTGTAACCTTCACGGTAACCTGCACTGTAACCTGCACTGTAACCTGCACTGTAACCTTCACGGTAACCTGCACTGTAACATGCACTGTAACCTTCACTGTAACCTTCACGGTAACCTGCACTGTAACCTTCACTGTAACCTTCACTGTAATCTGCACTGTAACCTGCACTGTAACCTGCACTGTAACCTGCACTGTAACCTTCACGGTAACCTGCACTGTAACCTGCACTGTAACCTGCACTGTAACCTGCACTGTAACCTGCACTGTAACCTGCACTGTAACCTGCACTGTAACCTGCACTGTAACCTTCACTGTAACCTTCACGGTAACTTGCACTGTAACATGCACTGTAACCTGCACTGTAACCTGCACTGTAACCTGCACTGTAACTTGCACTGTAACATGCACTGTAACCTGCACTGTAACCTTCACTGTAACCTTCACGGTAACCTGCACTGTAACATGAACTGTGACCTGCACTGTAACCTTCACTGTAACCTTCACGGTAACCTGCACTGTAACATGCACTGTAACCTTCACTGTAACCTTCACGGTAATCTGCACTGTAACATGTACTGTAACATGCACTGTAACCTTCACGGTAACCTGCACTGTAACCTGCACTGTAACCTGCACTGTAACCTGCACTGTAACCTTCACTGTAACCTTCACGGTAACCTACACTGTAACATGCACTGTAACCTGCACTGTAACCTTCACGGTAACCTGCACTGTAACCTGCACTGTAACCTTCACTGTAACCTTCACGGTAACCTGCACTGTAACATGCACTGTAACCTGCACTGTAACCTTCACGGTAACCTGCACTGTAACCTGCACTGTAACCTGCACTGTAACCTGCACTGTAACCTGCACTGTAACCTGCACTGTAACATTCACTGTAACCTGCACTGTAACTTGCACTGTAACATGCACTGTAACCTGCACTGTAACATGCACTGTAACCTGCACTGTAACCTGCACTGTAACCTGCACGGTAACCTGCACTATAACCTGCACTGTAACATGCAATGTAACCTGCACTGTAACCTTCACTGTAACCTGCACTGTAACTTGAACTGTAACATGCACTGTAACATGCACTGTAACCTTCACTGTAACCTGCACTGTAACCAGCACTGTAACCTGCACTGTAGCCTGCATTGTAACCTGCATTGTAACCTGCACTGTAACCTGCACTGTAACCTTCACTGTAACCTTCACGGTAACCTGCACTGTAACCTGCACTGTAACCTTCACTGTAACCTTCACTGTAACCTTTACGGTAACCTGCACTGTAACCTGCACTGTAACCTTCACTGTAACCTGTACTGTAACCTGCACTGTAACCTGCACTGTAACCTGCACTGTAACCTGCACTGTAACCTGCACTGTAACCTTCACTGTAACCTTCACGGTAACCTGCACTGTAACCTGCACTGTAACCTTCACTGTACCTTCACTGTAACCTTCACGGTAACCTTCACGGTAACCTGCACTGTAACATGCACTGTAACCTTCACTGTAACCTTCACGGTAATCTGCACTGTAACAAGTACTGTAACATGCACTGTAACCTTCACTGTAACCTGTACTGTAACCTGCACTGTAACCTGCACTGTAACCTGCACTGTAACCTGCACTGTAACCTGCACTGTAACCTTCACTGTAACCTTCACGGTAACCTGCACTGTAACCTGCACTGTAACCTTCACTGTACCTTCACTGTAACCTTCACGGTAACCTTCACGGTAACCTGCACTGTAACATGCACTGTAACCTTCACTGTAACCTTCACGGTAATCTGCACTGTAACAAGTACTGTAACATGCACTGTAACCTTCACGGTAACCTACACTGTAACATGCACTGTAACCTGCACTGTAACCTTCACTGTAACCTTCACGGTAACCTACACTGTAACATGCACTGTAACCTGCACTGTAACCTTCACGGTAACCTGCACTGTAACCTGCACTGTAACCTGCACTGTAACCTTCACTGTAACCTTCACGGTAACCTGCACTGTAACATGCACTGTAACCTGCACTGTAACCTTCACGGTAACCTGCACTGTAACCTGCACTGTAACCTGCACTGTAACCTGCACTGTAACCTGCACTGTAACCTGCACTGTAACCTGCACTGTAACATTCACTGTAACCTGCACTGTAACTTGCACTGTAACATGCACTGTAACCTGCACTGTAACCTGCACTGTAACCTGCACGGTAACCTGCACTGTTACCTGCACTGTAACATGCAATGTAACCTGCACTGTAACCTTCACTGTAACCTGCACTGTAACTTGCACTGTAACCTGCACTGTAACCTTCACTGTAACCTGCACTGTAACTTGAACTGTAACATGAACTGTAACCTTCACTGTAACCTGCACGATAACCTGTACTGTAACCTGCACTGTTACCTGCATTGTAACCTTCACTGTAACTTGAACTGTAACATGCACTGTAACATGCACTGTAACCTTCACTGTAACCTGCACTGTAACCAGCACTGTAACCTGCACTGTAACCTGCATTGTAACCTGCATTGTAACCTGCACTGTAACCTGCACTGTAACCTTCACTGTAACCTTCACGGTAACCTGCACTGTAACCTGCACTGTAACCTTCACTGTAACCTTCACTGTAACCTTTACGGTAACCTGCACTGTAACCTGCACTGTAACCTTCACTGTAACCTGTACTGTAACCTGCACTGTAACCTGCACTGTAACCTGCACTGTAACCTGCACTGTAACCTGCACTGTAACCTTCACTGTAACCTTCACGGTAACCTGCACTGTAACCTGCACTGTAACCTTCACTGTACCTTCACTGTAACCTTCACGGTAACCTGCACTGTAACCTTCACGGTAACCTGCACTGTAACCTGCACTGTAACCTGCACTGTAACCTTCACTGTAACCTTCACGGTAACCTGCACTGTAACATGCACTGTAACCTGCACTGTAACCTTCACGGTAACCTGCACTGTAACCTGCACTGTAACCTGCACTGTAACCTGCACTGTAACCTGCACTGTAACCTGCACTGTAACATTCACTGTACCTTCACTGTAACCTTCACGGTAACCTGCACTGTAACCTTCACGGTAACCTGCACTGTAACCTGCACTGTAACCTGCACTGTAACCTTCACTGTAACCTTCACGGTAACCTGCACTGTAACATGCACTGTAACCTGCACTGTAACCTTCACGGTAACCTGCACTGTAACCTGCACTGTAACCTGCACTGTAACCTGCACTGTAACCTGCACTGTAAATTGCACTGTAACATGCACTGTAACCTGCACTGTAACATGCACTGTAACCTGCACTGTAACCTGTACTGTAACCTGCACGGTAACCTGCACTGTAACCTGCACTGTAACATGCAATGTAACCTGCACTGTAACCTTCACGGTAACCTGCACTGTAACATGCACTGTAACCTTCACTGTAACCTTCACGGGAACCTGCACTGTAACCTGCACTGTATCCTTCACTGTAATCTGCACTGTAACCTGCACTGTAACCTGCACTATAACCTGCACTGTAACCTTCACGGTAACCTGCACTGTAACATGCACTGTAACCTGCACTGTAACCTGCACTGTAACCTGCACTGTAACCTTCACTGTAACCTTCACGGTAACTTGCACTGTAACATGCACTGTAACATGCACTGTGACCTGCACTGTAACCTCCACTGTAACCTTCACTGTAACCTGCACTGTAACATGCACTGTAACCTGCACTGTAACCTTCACTGTAACCTTCACGGTAACCTGCACTGTAACATGCACTGTAACATGCACTGTAACCTTCACGGTAACCTGCACTGTAACCTGCACTGTAACCTGCACTGTAACCTGCACTGTAACCTTCACTGTAACCTTCACGGTAACCTGCACTGTAACATGCACTGTAACCTGCACTGTAACCTTCACGGTAACCTGCACTGTAACCTACACTGTAACCTGCACTGTAACCTGCACTGTAACCTTCACTGTAACCTTCACGGTAACCTGCACTGTAACATGCACTGTAACCTGCACTGTAACCTTCACGGTAACCTGCACTGTAACTTGCACTGTAACCTGCACTGTAACCTTCATTATAACCTTCACTGTAACCTTCACGGTAACCTGCACTGTAACTTGCACTGTAACCTGCACTGTAACCTTCACTGTAACCTTCACTGTAACCTTCACGGTAACCTGCACTGTAACCTTCACTGTAACCTGCACTGTAACCTGCACTGTAACCTGCACTGTAACCTGCACGGTAACCTGCACTGTAACCTTCACTGTAACCTGCATTGTAACCTGCACTGTAACCTGCACTGTAACCTTCACTGTAACCTTCACGGTAACCTGCACTGTAACCTGCACTGTAACCTTCACTGTAACCTTCACTGTAACCTTCACGGTAACCTGCACTGTAACCTGCACTGTAACCTTCACTGTAATCTGCACTGTAACCTGCACTGTAACCTGCACTGTAACCTGCACTGTAACCTGCACTGTAACCTGCACTGTAACCTTCACTGTAACCTTCACGGTAACTTGCACTGTAACATGCACTGTAACCTGCACTGTAACCTGCACTGTAACCTGCACTGTAACTTGCACTGTAACATGCACTGTAACCTGCACTGTAACCTTCACTGTAACCTTCACGGTAACCTGCACTGTAACATGCACTGTGACCTGCACTGTAACCTTCACTGTAACCTTCACGGTAACCTGCACTGTAACATGCACTGTAATCTGCACTGTAACCTTCACGGTAACCTGCACTGTAACCTTCACTGTAACCTTCACGGTAACCTGCACTGTAACCTGCACTGTAACCTTCACTGTAACCTTCACTGTAACCTTCACGGTAACCTGCACTGTAACCTGCACTGTAACCTTCACTGTAACCTGCACTGTAACCTGCACTGTAACCTGCACTGTAACCTTCACTGTAACTTTCACGGTAACCTGCACTGTAACCTGCACTGTAACCTGCACTGTAACCTTCACGGTAACCTGCACTGTAACATGCACTGTAACCTTCACTGTAACCTTCACGGTAACCTGCACTGTAACCTGCACTGTAACCTTCACTGTAATCTGCACTGTAACCTGCACTGTAACCTGCACTATAACCTGCACTGTAACCTTCACGGTAACCTGCACTGTAACATGCACTGTAACCTGCACTGTAACCTGCACTGTAACCTGCACTGTAACCTTCACTGTAACCTTCACGGTAACTTGCACTGTAACATGCACTGTAACATGCACTGTGACCTGCACTGTAACCTTCACTGTAACCTTCACTGTAACCTGCACTGTAACATGCACTGTAACCTGCACTGTAACCTTCACTGTAACCTTCACGGTAACCTGCACTGTAACATGCACTGTAACATGCACTGTAACCTTCACGGTAACCTGCACTGTAACCTGCACTGTAACCTGCACTGTAACCTGCACTGTAACCTTCGCTGTAACCTTCACGGTAACCTGCACTGTAACATGCACTGTAACCTGCACTGTAACCTTCACGGTAACCTGCACTGTAACCTACACTGTAACCTGCACTGTAACCTGCACTGTAACCTTCACTGTAACCTTCACGGTAACCTGCACTGTAACATGCACTGTAACCTGCACTGTAACCTTCACGGTAACCTGCACTGTAACTTGCACTGTAACCTGCACTGTAACCTTCACTGTAACCTTCACTGTAACATTCACGGTAACCTGCACTGTAACCTTCACTGTAACCTGCACTGTAACCTGCACTGTAACCTGCACTGTAACCTGCACGGTAACCTGCACTGTAACCTGCACTGTAACATGCAATGTAACCTGCACTGTAACCTTCACTGTAACCTGCACTGTAACTTGCACTGTAACCTGCACTGTAACCTTCACTGTAACCTGCACTGTAACTTGCACTGTAACCTGTACTGTAACCTGCACTGTTACCTGCATTGTAACCTTCACTGTAACTTGAACTGTAACATGCACTGTAACATGCACTGTAACCTTCACGGTAACCTGCACTGTAACCTGCACTGTAACCTTCACTGTAACCTTCACTGTAACCTTTACGGTAACCTGCACTGTAACATGCACTGTAACCTTCACTGTAACCTGTACTGTAACCTGCACTGTAACCTGCACTGTAACCTGCACTGTAACCTGCACTGTAACCTGCACTGTAACCTTCACTGTAACCTGCACTGTAACCTTCACTGTAACCTTCACGGTAACCTGCACTGTAACCTGCACTGTAACCTTCACTGTAACCTTCACTGTAACCTTCACGGTAACCTGCACTGTAACCTGCACTGTAACCTTCACTGTAACCTGCACTGTAACCTGCACTGTAACCTGCACTGTAACCTTCACTGTAACCTTCACGGTAACCTGCACTGTAACCTGCACTGTAACCTGCACTGTAACCTTCACGGTAACCTGCACTGTAACATGCACTGTAACCTTCACTGTAACCTTCACGGTAACCTGCACTGTAACCTTCACTGTAACCTTCACTGTAATCTGCACTGTAACCTGCACTGTAACCTGCACTGTAACCTGCACTGTAACCTTCACGGTAACCTGCACTGTAACATGCACTGTAACCTGCACTGTAACCTGCACTGTAACCTGCACTGTAACCTGCACTGTAACCTGCACTGTAACCTTCACTGTAACCTTCACGGTAACTTGCACTGTAACATGCACTGTAACCTGCACTGTAACCTGCACTGTAACCTGCACGGTAACTTGCACTGTAACATGCACTGTAACCTGCACTGTAACCTTCACTGTAACCTTCACGGTAACCTGCACTGTAACATGAACTGTGACCTGCACTGTAACCTTCACTGTAACCTTCACGGTAACCTGCACTGTAACATGCACTGTAACCTGCACTGTAACCTTCACGGTAACCTGCACTGTAACCTGCACTGTAACCTGCACTGTAACCTTCACTGTAACCTTCACGGTAACCTGCACTGTAACATGCACTGTAACCTGCACTGTAACCTTCACGGTAACCTGCACTGTAACCTGCACTGTAACCTGCACTGTAACCTGCACTGTAACCTGCACTGTAACCTGCACTGTAACCTGCACTGTAACATTCACTGTAACCTGCACTGTAACTTGCACTGTAACATGCACTGTAACCTGCACTGTAACCTGCACTGTAACCTGCACGGTAACCTGCACTGTTACCTGCACTGTAACATGCAATGTAACCTGCACTGTAACCTTCACTGTAACCTGCACTGTAACTTGCACTGTAACCTGCACTGTAACCTTCACTGTAACCTGCACTGTAACTTGAACTGTAACATGAACTGTAACCTTCACTGTAACCTGCACGATAACCTGTACTGTAACCTGCACTGTTACCTGCATTGTAACCTTCACTGTAACTTGAACTGTAACATGCACTGTAACATGCACTGTAACCTTCACTGTAACCTGCACTGTAACCAGCACTGTAACCTGCACTGTAACCTGCATTGTAACCTGCATTGTAACCTGCACTGTAACCTGCACTGTAACCTTCACTGTAACCTTCACGGTAACCTGCACTGTAACCTGCACTGTAACCTTCACTGTAACCTTCACTGTAACCTTTACGGTAACCTGCACTGTAACCTGCACTGTAACCTTCACTGTAACCTGTACTGTAACCTGCACTGTAACCTGCACTGTAACCTGCACTGTAACCTGCACTGTAACCTGCACTGTAACCTTCACTGTAACCTTCACGGTAACCTGCACTGTAACCTGCACTGTAACCTTCACTGTACCTTCACTGTAACCTTCACGGTAACCTGCACTGTAACCTTCACGGTAACCTGCACTGTAACCTGCACTGTAACCTGCACTGTAACCTTCACTGTAACCTTCACGGTAACCTGCACTGTAACATGCACTGTAACCTGCACTGTAACCTTCACGGTAACCTGCACTGTAACCTGCACTGTAACCTGCACTGTAACCTGCACTGTAACCTGCACTGTAACCTGCACTGTAACATTCACTGTACCTTCACTGTAACCTTCACGGTAACCTGCACTGTAACCTTCACGGTAACCTGCACTGTAACCTGCACTGTAACCTGCACTGTAACCTTCACTGTAATCTGCACTGTATCCTGCATTGTAACCTGCACTGTAACCTGCACTGTAACCTGCATTGTAACCTGCATTGTAACATGCACTGTAACCTGCACTGTAACATGCACTGTAACCTACACTGTAACCTGCACTGTAACCTGCACTGTAACCTTCACTGTAACCTGCACTGTAACTTGCACTGTAACATGCACTGTAACCTGCACTGTAACCTTCACTGTAACCTGCACTGTAACTTGCACTGTAACATGCATTGTAACATGCACTGTAACCTGCACTGTAACCTGCACTGTAACCTGCACTGTAACTTGCACTGTAACATGCACTGTAACCTGCACTGTAACCTGCACTGTAACTTGCACTGTAACATGCACTGTAACCTGCACTGTAACCTGCACTGTAACCTTCACGGTAACCTGCACTGTAACCTGCACTGTAACCTGCACTGTAACTTGCACTGTAACTTGCACTGTAACTTGCACTGTAACCTGCACTGTAACCTGCATTGTAACCTGTACTGTAACCTGCACTGTAACCTGTATGGTAACCTGTACTGTAACATGCACTGTAACCTGCACTGTAATCTGTACTGTAACCAACGCTATAGCCCGTTGTACGTGTGCGGGTGAACCTCAAGGTATACAACTTGTGTACACAACTACATACGGGTTGGGTGGTCGTTCACGTTTGATTAACGCTACGGACGATATTCCGTTGCGATAATCGATGTAAGCTAACGAGATTCTCTGAATTTAAATCACTACTGAAAGCTAGCTACTAACTGGCATTGTATACTCTCACCATACACCCCACTACCTCCACCACATACTACCTCCCTCATATACATCCGCCCCCTATCATCCCCTCCCCCACTAACTACATCTCCCATACTCTCCCCAGTACCTTCTACCACTCCCCCCACTACATCCCCTATAGCAACCCCGCCCCCATTACCTCCACACTACCTCCCCTCTCCCTCCACACTACCTCCCCCTACCGCTCCCCATACTTCTCTAATGGTAAATATCCATTAGGTAAATTGTGGAATCATGTTTAGTTACACATTATCCTCGGGCATTTCCTAGTCGTTTAATTATAATATCTTTAATGTACAATATCATATATATATATATATATATATATATATATATATATATATATATATATATATATATATATAGTATACATTGTTTTGTATGCTTAACATTTATATAATAAGTATGTATTAATTATCAAATATTATATCATGCGGCTTCCTATAGGACTATATGGAATCACAATTCTACAGTATACTGTTTTATATATATAAGCATATATGATAATTCTGACGAGCGGATGTTGGCGATATTAGAACTTATATTACTATAATATCGCTCAAGGCAGCACGTGTCGCGAGCGATGTAATAATAAAGCAGATGTTTTGTTTGCATATCGTTAATTATAATTAGGATTTTAAAAATCAAACCTAAGCCACGTGTTAAATATTATTAAAACTAATGTCCTCTAGGAATAGATATAATATATATATATATATATATATATATATATATATATTATAAAAATTATTAACTATAATAAGGTTAACTTATACCTTAAATGTTAACCTACATTTATACCATTGTTTGTATCATAATACTGAATTATTAATAATATTTTCGGTGGAATCGAGCTCGATTTACTTGACGATAGATAATAATATACAAATATGAAATATAGAATGTTTCTAAATTAAAAATCGTATTCTAATTCACAGAGAAAATATATGTATTCATAACTATAACTATACCACTATATCACTATGTATAGGTATACCTATAACTATAACCATATATATATAAATTATTAAATATAAATAAATTATTAAATATATTCAAATATAATTAATATTTATCATTAGAAATTTATAAAATTTTCTAATTGCATCCTAATATGTATAATTATGGTAAAATCCATATTTAAGGAATATAATTATAATGAAAATAGATTTTCGGAATTTCCCATTTTAACCTTATAAGCATTTACTCTACAAATAACCCCGATATAACGAATAACGTAATATTTGTAATAATAAATAAGGTATACCTCATTATAAATGTATAATATATCGTTTATTTTAGGAAAATAAAACCTCTACAACGAATAATTACATAACTCTATAATTATTAAATAGTATCTTTAATAATTTATATTTAAAGATATATTTGAAAATATAAATTAAAAAAATTATACAAAAAATCAATGTTCACTAATTAAAATTAATTGTTATTAACTACACAAATGTGAACGTGTCATTATGAATGTGTTCTATTGTACGATATAGCGTAACATATGTTTACAATGCTGACATTTAATGCTGACATTTAATGATGACATTTACATTTATAAAGTGAAGATAAGAGTGACGTTACAGCACGCCATCACTATAGTGGTACCTGTAGTGGTACCTGTAGTGGTACCTGTAGTGGTACCTGTAGTGGTACCTGTAGTGGTACCTGTAGTGGTACCTGTAGTGGTGTATGTAGTGGTACCTGTAGTGGTGTATGTAGTGGTGTATGTAGTGGTACCTGTAGTGGTACCTGTAGTGGTACCTGTAGTGGTACCTGTAGTGGTACATGTAGTGGTACGTATAGTGGTACCTGTAGTGGTACGTGTACACCTAGCACTAGAGTGTACTGCGCTGTAACAATAGCCCTGTGACGACTACAGCACACGTGACGTGGCATTGTTGTGTTATCAGCAGGGTAAGTTATCATCCATTGTTAATCACCCTTAATCACCTTTGTATTACAATAATTGTATTTCTGCCAACGTATTTAATAACTATAGTTATGATAATATTTAACTATTTATGTCTACGTAACATATATAGATATACAAATCGTAGGTATGAATACATAGATAATTAATTACTTGTACCTATAGGTATAAATAGGTAACATATTTTATTATAGATAATTAAATGCAATCACAGTATAAAAATCATAATTTTTAATAATTTATCAAATTATAATATAATAACCTTAATAATAAATAAAGAAATACTACCCTGACTAAACTATGTTCGTTGTATAGGGGTTTACTATATATATATATATATATATATATATATATATATATATATATATATATATATATATATATATATACATGTATATATAATTATTAAATACTATATATTATATATATAATATAGTACACATAGTACGTATACATCACATATAACGTAAACCACGTGATTGAAATGAGATAACTATTACGCAAGAGTGCATTATCGTGTAACGTGGCGCACGACTCGCGCATGACACAGTTCAAAGTTCACCGTTATTGCTCGGTTACAAGAGTGATTCGCGTATCCAGAGGGGATGTCACAACCGTTAAGTTCCTCATTTCCGGTTTTCACTGACTTCCGGAATATCGATCTACAAGATAAATGTATCAATGACATCAGTGTTCCCATAGCAACATTATAATGAAGTTATAGTACTATAGTTATATTAATAATAAGTAATTTGTTGTAAATGGGTTTTACTCTATTTAGTTCAGTAATAATTAAAATAGAAACATAATAATACAAATAATAATAATAGTTATAATTACTCTATTACTATAGTATAAACCCGTATAAACATAGTAATATTATAATATATTGTAATATTACTATGTTTATATTGATTATAGAATAGACAAATACGAATTGATGGAATACATTTGATTAGATTACTATGTGTCATGCATCGATATAAAGAAAGTGGATAAGAAATTGACTCACGAAATGCATGTAAAATATAGATACGCGAATAGCACTTTTATCGATATATTATCAAAATGGCATCAGTAGTTTTGATTGGATATAGTCATATTATATATGTAAAATATTAAAACAGTAGGTTTTTCGTCGAAATAGATTAAAGTGACTTATATCTATATCAATGAATTTAGATTATAAATATCAATAAAATAGTATGATATATTCAATTTAAATATACAAAATTACGAGGAATGTTGATATGATGTATTTTAAATATATCATTTTATTTTTAGTATAGATAGTACATTAACATTGGTAGTAATTATCAATATATATGTATAAATAAATAATATTAATTTAAAATTTAGTAGGTATTTAGTAGTGTGCTGCGACTGGAGCGCCTCTATCGCAAATTGCCATACACTACATTCAATTTCTTATTCACTTTCTCATTATATCGATGGTGTCAACAGTACTCTATCAACAGTAGACTGCAGGGTACCTCCAATGTAACACAGCATGTTAACCACTATCTTGAGATACGCCTACATTCTCATATTGTAGTTCTTTAGTTTAAATAAGTGTTGATTAACACTAGAGTTTCTTAATTCTTCTCGCAAATTATTCAATGTATCGAATCCAATAATTATAATTAATAAACTAGTCTAGTTCCAGTAAATTGTAATGATACTAATACTAGTTTATATATAATACCTATAGGTTTATTAATAATAATATTTATATATATATAAGGTAAGGTAAGGTAATTATTTATTTAGACACTCGTTATATTTAATAATATATATATATATATATATTATTAATAATACTATTGTGCATTCTCTGCATATAACACATCGTATTGATACTTGTATTATGTAGACTTAGTGTATGATTGTTTGATTTTGGTGTATACATTTGTATACAATATATATATATATATATATATATATATATATATATATTATAAATATTATAAATATTATATATATATAAATATTATAAATATTATATATATATATATATATATATATATATATATATTAAATAATATACCACAGTACTATAAAATAGGTTGTAAATATATTTACAATCCATTGTATGTATATAAATGATCGAATAACATAGTGAAGGTGTTTCATGTGTTCATGTGTGTGTGTGCGACCCATAGTCTACTTGTGTAATACACACTGTGCATGCATGTATGTGCACGTATGTGTGTGTATGTGTACATATATAATTGATGTCTGGTAATATTTAATATTAATATAAATAATCTATGATATTTATATATATTTATATATCGAGTTTATATATTGATATAATTTAACACATATGTGTATAATAGTATATTATATGTTATATATATAATTTAATGTATACATAGTATAGAAAAACGCCAATAATATCTGTTATGCTTTTAAAAAAATGGAAATTAACAAAATTATAATGTAGTGATAACGTGAAAACGAGTCGCTGTCCTTGTTGATGTCCCTGGGGATATCACGTGATTTATAACGTCTGTGTGCGGCGCGAGAGATAGACAGTCTATCACCAGCACCACCTGCACTAATTAGAACTCCACGTGTGTACTCGCAGTTAACGAACCCACTGACCTTGGGTCGCTACGGTATGACCTTGGGCGTTATAGTGCACGATGTGTTGTTGTGTAACAGCGGGAGGTTTGTAGTCTCGGCCTCTCTCGCCCTCTCTCGAACAGGTGTGCAACCACGCTCGAGTATCGTTACTACGCCGGGGCAGCACCGGTACCAATAACACCACTAGCACTAGTACCAGCACCACCATCACCACCACTGTCACCTCGAGCACTGTTGTCATCACCTAGTTCCGAGGTATCATCATTACGGAGAGGGAACGGTCACTACCGGTGTTAGCGCTGCCCCTGGTGGTGTGATATACTGTCCGCCAGGGTCCTAACAAGGTATTACGCAACATCGTATTACGCAATGATATCATTAGCGCCACCGCGCGGACGATTTAGTATTGACAACAACGGACGATGTCTAGTTAACGATATCTCATCGCGCTCAGTGATTTCATTTAATTATATTATCGCGCAATGTTTATTATTACGTAATAATTCTATATTTAGTGGCAGCGATTTTAACAAATGTCGTCACATTGGTATTAATATATTATGTGATTTAAATTATTATATATATATATATATATATATATATATATATATATTGATATATAGATATTTATATAGATATATTATATTGTTGTGCTATATATATATACCATATAGGGTGTATTAATATGTAATTCGTTACTTTAAAACCACATAAACTACATTATTGTTGTACCTGTTACTATATACCTTTACATATGTATGTTAAAAATATAATTAATCAATAATTGTTATTTAATTATATGAAATATATAACATTATATTATTTCAGATTTATTTATGATACTATAGTAATGTATACATTAACCAATCAAAATAAGAAATGTCATATGTGTTATAATGTATATAACAAAGGGCATATGTTTTATTATATATATATAATAATAATTCTTAATAATTACAAATAATGCATTATAAAGACATCTGTGCGTTATGATATGTAGACTAAATACAATCACATGACCTTGCACTATGGTTCATCATGGAGAGTATATATCAAGTAAATACACGCTGCAATTATATTCAGATTAGCAGGCTCTATATTATATATATATATATATATATATATATATATATATATAATTCTGTTTCAACGCATCATGTCTTTTAAAATAGTATCATTTATATATGTATTGATAAGTGTACAATATATATATATATATATATATATATATATATATATATATATATACACACAATTTTCATTAACTAAACATGGACAGGCCCTATAAGTATAATTTTTTAATTTCAATCGAATATTATTTCAATAATAACATACAAATCTGTTTTACTGATACTTATTATATATATAATATTAATATTGTATGCAATTATGTTTGTATTCTTATATAGTATACTATTACAGTCAACTCTCGGTAAATCGGACTACGGATAAGTCGGAATTCTCGATAAGTCGGACACATTTAGGAGGTTAAACAACTTTGGTTGGATTTGTATCTAGTTCCATGTTAAATTAATCGGATAAGTCGGATAAGTTGGATTGGATAAGTCGAACTTTTCTATAAGTCTGACACATATTATTGTAATTTTTATGATTTTTATACTTGATAAGTCGAGATAAGAATTTAGCCAATAAGAATGTTTTAACATAACACGAACGCAATTGACAGATTTACAAGATGACATATTATTGGGAAGCGAATTCCATAATGAAGGAACTCTATTTCCAAAATAGTTTAGGTAATATGTAGATTTACATTTACTGGGTCGTAGATTGATTAGAGGGCCTCTGCATTGGCTGCTATACGTATAAAATATAGATGTTGCCTCGACATCCACAAGTACATTCAGAATCTTGTATGTTAGTACCATGTCGCTAATTAATCTGCGGTGAGATAGAGATTTAATATTAAAATAGATTAAACGATTAGAATAAGGAGCCATGCTAATATTACATCTATAGAATAATCTTTTAGTAAATAGTCTTTGGACTCTTTCTAGAGCTTTAGCGTTACCTATATAAATTGTATGAGGATTCCAAATTGATGAATTATATTCTAGTATTGGGCGCACATAGCTTATATAAGCTTGTAAAAGAAATACATAGTCATTAGTAATAAAGCATCTAAACATTCTATTAATAAGTATATATGCTTTTGAGCATATTGAATTAATGTGTATATTGAAACTAAGATTATCACAGAAAGTGATACCCAGATCTTTGTATTGATTGACAATAGGTAAAAGTACTCCATTCAATGAGTAAACTGGGGGTGGTCATTGCATCCTATTCTCATAACAACGCATTTAGAAGGAGCCAGTTCTAGTTCCCAGTCAAACATCCATTTGCAGAGACTATTTAGAGCTTCTTGCATATTATTTGTCACGTGTAATTTAAAGCTATTAGCTATACATCCAAGGAGGTTAACCCTTCACGGGTAATTATAATAGTTTCTATATGTATTATTACTAGGTTATTGGTAATGATATATATATTAATTAAATGGTTTTGATTTTGTATTATATTTAGAAAATGTAAAATTAAAAATAAATTAATTGTATTAACTGAAATCTAAAATAACAAAAAAACACTATAACCCAATACAGTATTACCGCATAGAATAACAAAATAATACAAATTATAAAATAAATAAATAAAAATATATTATTAGTATATTTAACGTATATATGTGTGTATGTGTGTGAGTGTGTGTGCGGATGTGTAAACACGTATATGCCATGCGCACCTACAAGAGATGTAGCGCACACTAATATATACATACACAAGCTGACTAACCTACGCACTATAGCTATTGTCACATATGACTAACACTATTGTGCTATATATATAGATATTGTCACATATGACTAACAATAGAGATGCTAATGATCGATGGAAATAATAATCGTAGCGTTTATATTGAATATTGAAAATCGCAATAAATCAAAATTACAAATCGCGGTGTGTCGCACATTGTGCGCGTTGGGCATTCGCACCACTAATATATCATCTGTCAATCACTCCACGCTAATATCGGGCATAACGAACATTCATATATACGTAATATATATATATATAATACATAATATAATATATATATATATATATATATATATATATATATATATATATATATATATATATATATATATATATACTATATGTATATAATTGTAGTGCATTATATTAACTTAAAATGTATACATACACATATGTGTATATATATACACACCAACACTCATTATATATATATATATATATATATATATACACACACATACACTATAGTGCGTTGTTCTTCCTTGACTCATATGGATGAGATAAACATTGCTCTCGTTGTTGTAGCGAGATAAGAGTTACGATGCGAGGGAGACTGCATCACACTTTCTTCTTCATCTTTAATGTTACACACTTTACAATCGACGAGTTTTATCTGCGAGAAGGGGTTGCGGTTTTAGGCCGAGTCTTTCATCTCTCCCTGCCTGCCTCTTCCTCCTCCTCCTCCTCCCGCGTACTTAGTAGACCGTGTAGCCCGAGGCGGTATTGGTTATGCCGTCGGTCACGGTGGTGGAGCCACTAGTAGTCGATATCGACGCACGCCACGAGAGTCATGGTTACGTCACGTCTTTTATTAGCTCGTCTGACGCCCGCATTGATTAAGCTGGTTTGTTTTAGAACGGCGAACAATTCTTTTAGCGAGATTAATATAAAACTTTCTATATCCTCTCATATATAGGATATAGAAGGCCTCGGAGTAATGTGTGCGCGGTTATAAACGTGAAGCTACCACCGCCACCACCATCACTACCACCACCACAACCACCACTACCACTACCACTACTACCACCACTACTACTATGGGGTCGAGGGTGTACCCACGTCGTGAAGTCGATGGGTTAAGGCGTGATATGTTACTGTGCTGTTGTTGACTATGTTACATATTGCGATGACACGTTGCGGTAATAAATAGTCCGCATACTTCGCAACGAGAGCCACCTACCTGGTGAACTATGAACATCATATCTGCCACCAGGAATCACTACTCAACATTCCGGTATGTGATGTCGCACTGTTACGTCAGATATACAAGTAACATCAGCTAACCACCAACGTCCACTGAATTATTACTTAATTCGAGTTTATATATTTTCCTTGATAATATTTGTATACCCATATTATTGGTATACACCAGGGGTCTCATTAAGGAATAATATTGACTGCACATAATTATATAATTATTAATAATTATTTATAAATTAATATTGTATAGTTTAATAGTTATATATAAGTATTATAATGCATAGCTAGATATATTAATATATATATATATTATATATATTAGATATATTAGATATATTATATATATATTACATGCATATATGCATGTAAGCTAAAATACTGATAATTACAGAAAAAAAAAGTATGACTACAAAATATATTTTAAGGATGAATCCTTTATGTCTATTATTTATTGTGCTATATTTAGAATCTTATTGTTTTAAGGGAATTTCATTTTCTTCTTCTCCTTTATGTTTTCATGCACCAGAAAAAATGCCATTGAAATATTCTTGTGTTTTACCCATCGCTATAAAGAAAGATTCTTTACATCGATGGTTTTAGCATGATCTCTATCGTGTTGTCTATTATTTCGTTTATTTATCCTAAACATTTTAGGTTAATCTGAAATGTCATTAAATGATAGCTACAATATTATTAATGACTTTTAATTAAATAACTAACCAAGTTAATACCGCAGGTCTTGGATAACAATTTTCAAGATCCGGCATATTATAATGAATAAATAATTGATTATTCTCAGTTTCTATTTTCATTATATTTCTATGTAAAGACTTATGCACATTATTTGCAGATATAATTATTTCCACATCGGCACTGTATGGTTTAGCGCACATAATTCTACAATGTGTACAACACGATGTAGACATGTATATAATGCTAGAAAATAATAAATTTATATTAGATATATTTTATGCCTATTTCATACTTACCTTGATAGCTTTATAACAAGTTCACGAAGATTTTATTTTCTGAATATATTAATTTGTGAATGCAATAATAAATCGTTATATTGTAAGGATTAATCTCTTAAGTTCAAATCATAACTATTATAGTCAATTAGAATATGTAGGCCTTGTTGTAGGCCCCCATTGTAGGCCTACTTGCTTTATGTTTACTTCTTCTTTTAATTTAATAAAATGTTCAAGTTTTGAAATTATATTCTTATCTGTTGTAAATCGCTCCTTAAGATTATTTACTAAATATTTATAAGTTATACTTTTATTGCAGATATATCTCTCATTTCAGATACATATAAATTATGTCTTAATTCACGCTTATTTGTTCTCTTAAACTCAATACCTTTCAAGTAATGAGTACCATTGGTTTTTTCAATGTATTCGATTAACATAGTAACCCATCCGCCAATTAAATCGGTTGTTAATAATTTATACAGCGTAATCTATTAAAGTTACAAAATATTATGAAATATTAGGAAACATTATTTATTATTAATATTATACTCTTAATAGCAGGTGCTATATGCATTATATTCTGAAATATTAAATATATAAATATAACAAACCTCAATATTATTAAGTTGTTGATGAATATCACATAACGTAGTCGAATCGGATTGCATCTTTTTTTGATATCGAGAGAATATAATTAGTACATTGGCTATAAAGCATAATAGATTTAGATTATGTTCATTGCAAAGGTACGTTGAAAATCCACGGGCTTCATTTCATATCGTTGAATTAAAATGCATTATTAATATATTATATGATTTTAATATGCTTTCAACTAGTTGATGAGTGAATTCACTCCATTGTATTTTAAATATTTTTGGAAATGAGTAAACAATAAGGTTATTGTACTCTGAAATATGTTTAAACTCTCTGCATCTGACTCCAGATTTAGCGAAATATGATGAAATACCACTTAATGTCATCAGCATATTTTTAATTTCTGGTATTTTATTCCATGCCATACTTGACTTGTGTGCACAACACCAGTAAGTATAGGAGCTACGGGCTCGCTGAACTTCTCCAATCTATAATCTTGAAATATCTTCCATAAACCATTATTATGTCCTGTATTATCCTGTATTCCTACATATGTACCATATGTAAACAACGACCAAACCTCTTTCATTATTAATTTGTTATGTTACTTCCAAGAAGATTTTCCATTGATTTAGTCATTGTTTTAAATATCCCACGAGCTCAACGTTCATAAAGTTCTCCTAAACCTAAAAATATAAGCGATTCGTTTCCAACTTTATCTATTAATTTTACAAGTCTGTAAATCTTATCAACCTATATCCTGTCTATACTACCGTCTTACCGAAGATATAGTACATTAGAATTTTTGATTTTTTTAAATAATGTTTCCATATATGTATCTCTTATAATGGATAATACTTATTTATTAATCAGATATTGTAAATCGGTATTCGTAATAATATTATCATCAGAATTATATTTAAATTTTGATGCCATCATATTCTCAACTGCTCTAGTAGGGAAAGCCTATTCAGGTGAAACCAAATTATGTACATCATAATACACAATGATCAATAACGAACCTATCTTAAATATAAATCACTATTTGCCTTTGATATATAGTTTGCTTGTGGTGAATTATCTGATTGTTTTATTCCTTCAATCTTTTTTGATAAGAAATAATAAAATAATAAAAATAATAAAAATAATAAAAATAATAAAAAATTTGTTATGATATTCAGAACTTAAATGCTTCATAGTGGTCTTTTTTTCTATATATTACACTACAATCTATTATTATTGGTGATATTATTGTGCTTAGTAATGTAACAATATCGGAAAACTCCCCGCATGATATGCATATTACATATTGCCCCTATAAATTAATTAGAATAATACAAATATAGTTGCTCAAAATTTAAAATTGACTGCACAAAAGTGAACAATTGACTGCACAAATAAATTATTGACTTCCCATTTTTGCGTTGACTGCACATTAGCGCGACCCCTGGTATACACATATATAATAATAAACAGAACGAGAGCAAGAAACGATAACGAATGATAATAACATAATAATATATTATATAGTAATGATTTATATTTACATAGTATTCAGTGCTGCCTACGTAATAACAATATTTTTATTCTAGTGAAAGATGGAGTGGTTTTAGATATTCCTTATATTGATTGGAATGGAATTCCAATTTTCATGTATTTAAAAGATATATCTCCAAATCTCATTTTTTAAGTGATAAGAAAGTAAAGAGGATTAATATGATATAATATGTTATAAAGGTAAAGTGGTTGGTGTGTAAGTAATAATTTATGAGTGTGGTATAGAAGTTTAAATAGGCAACGATTTTTAAAAGTTAACCATTTAATTGAGGAAAGAAGTGAAGAGACAAAGGTAGTATAATCAGAATAAGATAAGTTAAAAGTAAGTCTAGTAGAAGCACGAATAATACGATCAATTTTAGATATTGATATAGAAGGAAGAGAGCAGAGAAGATAGTTACTGTAGTCAAGACGAGAACAAATAAGAAAGTTTATAAGAATAGAACAAGATTTTTTAGTTATTAATTTTCTAATAGAGCGAATTTTATATATATGTAAATTAAATAATTTACATATATTAGATATATGCCTGTCATAATTAAGATTAGTGTCAGATATAAAGCCGAGATTTGTAATGAAAGGTTTAGGTTGAATTTAAGAATTATTTACAGACAGAGGAGGAAATGTGGATTGAGAATGAGAAATATTGAATAGAAGAAAATGTGTTAGTAGCTAAAAGTTAATATGACTAATGCACTTTTAAAAAGATGAATTAGAGTTAGGGCTGGAGTTAATAAGTAAAATATGTGTGCGCGTATGTGTATGTGACGATATCTGCTGTACTGTGTACTAGTGCTGAAACCCTAATGTTCACTGTACACCCGGTACCCGGTACACCCTTAGTGATGATTCTACTGTATTGCATAGTGGCTTTATATCTTTAACATTATTTTCCAAAACACTGCATGAAATCAGTGCTATAGCATATATATATATATATATATATATATATATATATATACACTATAATGTTCGATGTACAAGAACATTTCTATTAATAACATATCTATAATAATTTGAACATGAACATACATGTGTTTACATGTGTGTGTGTGTGTGTGTGTGTGTGTGTGTGGTTTTGTATATGTATTATATTATTATCTACACATATCTTTATTAGTTTTAAATAACATCATTATAAACACATCAAAATAGCTAGATGGTTCTCACATAAGTAGCGTGGGACCATAGTTGAGGTGGATGTGGGGGTGGTGGGTGGGTGGGTGGAGGGGTAGAGGGGTGAATGACCGTACAACGACTGTACACTTTATAGTCGTACAGTGTTGTCATGTTTCGAGTTCCGACACGCTCTCGTTGTGTACTTATGTACACATCATACAATGTACACATGTACAATGTATATTGTACAGTGTACATGTGTATTATACAATGCGAATTGTACGAAGTACATTGTACGTGTGTATATTGACGATAATACATTGTACAAAGTATAATGTTAAAAGTATATAATAGAGTTCATTGTACAATACACGCTTGTACAACACACACTTGTACACGTGTACAAAGAAACATCACTTTATGCTATAGCATCACACTGAACGTAATAACACACGCGGATGATAGCGGAGACTGCAGCGATGACAGCGCTGGAGATGATGACACGATGATGATCGATCAACGGAGTGACTCATCATCGTTCTAATGAATGTGAGTCACGCGATGGTATACCGCACAGTGAAACCACCACAACTGAAACCACCACAACGGGTCTGATACATCGACTCGGTCTTTAATACATACGAATCGCTACGATTGTGAACCACGTATAAATAATTGTCACTGTATTACAATTAAGTTATACACGGCAACAATGATACCTGCCTATAGGAACAATGGCGGATCCTTGTCTCTGTAATATTACGTAATACATGGTATGACGTAACAATACGGTGATTGTGTGACACACATGCGATACAATAATAGGCTATAGCATTAATAACTATATATATATATTGTATTTATCAACATTAACATCGACATACAATTAATAATAATCTATTCACTTCAATGTATATACAATATTTATATATTTATATATTATTTATATATATATATATATATATATATATATATATATATATAAGTTATGAAATAATAATCTGATAGACTGTAATTTATGATAACATATTTTTATTATGATTTCATCTACAAATTATTCAAGTCATTATTAATTATATTAACCTTATATATATTTATATATATATATATATATATATATATAAATATATATATATATATATATATATATATATATATATATATGCTAGTGTATACTTGTTGTTTACGACATGTATTAATCTATATTCAGAAATATATTATTTCCTAATAAAAACATAGGCGTGTGTGTACAAATATATATATATATTTGTGTGTGTGAGTGTGCGGAGGTCTGTACACATGTGTGTGCGAGTGCGTGTACACATATGTGTGCGGGTGCGTGGCAACAATGGCAACTGAATACGTATAACTGTTATTAATTTACTTTCAGTGTAACCATATTATTTATACTTTTTAATCATTTAAATATAATAGTATTCATGTTAGGGAATATATATAAATATATATATATATATATATAAATGAATGAATGAATGCATGCATATATTTTCTCCTGAATATTGAATTTATAGACGGAAGGATATTCAGAAACTATAAGTAGCTTATATTAAGAATATTATTATAATAAAAATATTAAATATTGTTGCTATAATAATAATAATAATAATAATAATAATAATAATAATATTAATAATAATAATAATAAACTATAATAATAATGAGGGTATAATACAAGAATATTAATATTTACTATATACATGATTAATAATAGTAGTGCACATAATAATACTTATGTACATAAAATATAAATAATAATAATATTATAAAATTGATGACTTTTTAGCAGAGATTACATGATATTAAATACTTGAGTATTGAATAACATTGCTTAGTTATGACTAGACTATTAGATGATTTTGTGTATATTAGTATACCAATATATAGATTATTCCAGCAAATGGGTCCATAATAGGTTTTATTAAATTTCTTTAAGTTGGAATTAACTAAATGTATTTTTAATTTATTATTATCTAGCATATTATAAATTTAATATTGTAATTTAAAAAAATTTATAATTATTGGTTAAATTTGATAATTCCTAATCCTAAACATAATTTTACAGGCACTCTAGAATATAAATTATTTAAAAGTTAAAATGTGTGGCTAGTTGTAAATATTTTCTAAATTGGTTCTATTTTTTGACGATATAATATTCTTATAGCTTTTTTTTGAGTTACATATATGTATACTTATATGTTTTGATGTTGAATCATAATTATTCCCCCAGATATGATTACAATAAATAAGATGGCAATGAAATACATAGTAATATATTAGCTTTAAAATATGGATATGTACAATTTTATTAAGTTTTCTTAGAATTGATACTCCATAATAAAGTTTATATTTATTAGTGTTATTAATCAAGTCATGTTCGTATCAATTATTACACAAAGGAGTTTGATTGAATTTTGTTGAAAAATTACAGTATTATTTAATATAATAGATAATTTATCTTTATTATTATTAAATATTAAATAGATATTTTTCTTAAATTAATTGTTAATTTATTTAATGTAGCCATGTATCAATGTGTTTTTAAGTTTTTTCATGGAATTTTCTATTGCATTAATATTATTTTCATAGAATATAATAGAAATGTCATCATATAT
The DNA here is from genome assembly GCA_964019155.1 of Osedax fenrisi. Classification (NCBI taxonomy): domain Eukaryota; kingdom Metazoa; phylum Annelida; class Polychaeta; order Sabellida; family Siboglinidae; genus Osedax; species Osedax fenrisi. Next base: position 63,686,494 of record OZ025239.1, on the reverse strand, counting down.
GTATCACCGGTGTCTCAGAAATGTAAACAGTGAATATTATATTCTTAATTATACGTAAAAACAATTCGTTAACACAGACAATATTAGTAGGTGTATTTGATTCTAAGATATCGGTAAATAATGTTATATATATATATATAAAATATACCCTATATATAATTAATAAATATACTAAAGGGGATGGCACACGACGCCCGCCTCTCTATGTATAGAGATAGCAAATAATGGGTCTACGCAAAACTAGGCGCGCAGATTTCTATTCATTGAATTGAGCTAATTTTTGTTATATTCTATTCATTAAATGTATACACATAATATTACAGGACGTAATTTTTATAATATATATTATATAACATATATATACATATGCACACATTTTAATTTTTTAATTTACGGAATTTCTATAGAAATTGTTATTTTTTGCAACTATATATATACAAATTTAGAAAATGACGCCTGTAATAGTATTCATATATATGTTATTTATATAATGCAATACAAATTAGTAGAATACATATACTAGTTTTTGTTATACCTAAGTTTATACACACATACCTAGCGCAAAATAATTATTCTGAGAAAACAGCATTTGAAAGTTGAAAGTATACATATCTATTGATAATATAACAATTTAGAAATCAATTTTATGGAATTTCTAGATTAAATTCGCAGCTGATATTTATACAGATACTAAAACACACTACATTTATTAATATTATGGAATAAAAAATAAATACAAAATAATTTTTTTTTATCATTTTGAACACTGGGACATCCCCTTAAGTATTGGCCACATTTATATATTTACAGATATCGCCTCATAGGGCACATACTGCAGTGTACTAGTATGGTACACGGGTTGAACCTGTATGTTCACATTACTCATATATTAGCAAACTTGACCAGTCACTCGTCATCATCATGTCCTTACCTCGCGATCATTATGTCCTATACAACTCGATCATTAAGTTATAAATAGAACAGCGGGAAATTCTAACCGTCCATTAGTATACAGGAATATCAAAGATATTAAAATATGAGGTTACTGTGCACAATACATAACCTACCTCAATATATTACTTAATTAAACAATATGTATACATAAACATGTATATATACTGGCCAGATTGGCCAGGGTGGAGGTTATAGGTTCAACTTTTTTTAATTTATCAGTGTTAAATAATGTTACTTATTTTTCTGCTAAAATAATATATATTTATGATTAATTAATTAAAATGATCTAGAAATAGTAAATATTAAATCATAAGGAAAATAATCGAGACCTCTAAAATATTCATTCATTTTAAATAAGTAATGACATTAAAGTGTAATATTTTATGATTGGCCAAACCAAAATTCTTATAACCCCATAAACTCTTGGAATATATTTAAGATTTTTAGATATTTTCTAACTCTTATTATACATAATTATATATATAACAATTATTTTAAAAATCACTAAATATAATATAACTTGTGTATTCATTTAAAGTCACACATCCTATAGCACACATTCTATATATAGAATATAAACAATGTATGGTCTGGTATCATTAATAGAAGCAATGCAAACACTAGAAGCAATATATCATACAAATAAAATAAACAGCTATGGATGCATAACTATAATTGATTTCCCTTCGAAAATAGATCGAAATGGCCAATATAATAATGCGTCACACATTAATAATCATATAAAACATAACGCTGCATCAATACTCGACAGCTATACGTGTCTCGTGGGGTTATACACGTGTACAACGCTATACACACGTGTACAAAGCAACACACACACGTGTACAATGCTAGATACACGTGTACAACGCGTGTACGAAAGTCCGCAACAATAGAGAGGACATGACGAGGACATGACAAAGGGAACCCGTCGAAACGTCAGTTGCACTTTTGCGTTATTGGATTACTGGTGGCAAGGCGGGGCGATTATTTACCGAACGGCTTTAATTGTTGTCAGGGCTTCAGTGTCCGACTCGTTGATTACGTCTGCGCATGACAGCCACACTCTAGACAATGCCCCTTTGTTGTTGTTTTTGTTGTTGTTGTTGTTGGCTTGTCTGCTGCCATATTTGTACGTGTCTGTATTCATATTCTATTGAATTGTAACATTATTATTTTATATCTTATCTATACAATAATATACATACACACACATATATATATATATATATATATATATATATATATATATATATATATATATATATATATATATATATATATATATTTCTCCAAACATATAACAATGCGGCATCATCGCGAAGCGAAGCGACGAACTTAAGAAATAAATGCAAGATCGGAAGACACCAGTTATACTTATATTTTAATCCTCTTTAATATGAAATATTAAAATTTTACATGGTACCGTGTTCTCATATATTAAAGTGGATTTACAGATTAAAGATTAAAGATTTGGAGTTAATAAATTAAGATTTTGATTAAGATTAAAGATTAAAAATTAAATTTTTTTAATTAGCCTCGAATATTTAATAGGTGGCGCTTTTTAATAACATTAGATTCATCCAATGAGATTCATGGTTACCAGTAATCTCATACGAGATAACTTCGTACGACTTATTAAATTTATTTTAATATATTTCATAATTATACAGTTCTTATACGAATATATATAACTTATTTTACCGAGAAACGAGGTGCTCCTATAGGGCTAACTCAGATTGGGCTAATTCTGATAGGGTTAACTCCGATAGATCTAACTCAGTAGGGCTAACTACGATAGGACTAATTCAGATAGGGCTAACTCCGATTGAGCTAATTCAGTTAGGGCTAACTCCGATAGGGCTAACTCAGATAGGGCTAATTCAGATAGGGCTAACTCCGATAGGGCTAACTATGATAGGACTAATTCAGATAGGGCTAACTCCGATAAGGCTACTTCAGATAGGGCTAACTCTGATAGGGATAACTCAGATAGGGCTACTTCAGATAGGGCTAACTCAGATAAGGCTAATTCAGATAGGGCTAACTCAAATAGGGCTAACTCAGATATGGCTAATTCAGATAGGGCTAACTCAGGTAGGGATAACTCCGATTGGGCTAATTCAGTTAGTGCTAACTCCGATAGGGCTAACTTAGATAGGGATAATTCAGATAGGGCTAACTCAGATAAGGCTAATTCAGATAGGGCTAAATCTGATAGGGCTAATTCAGATAGGGCTAACTACGATAGGACTAATTCAGATAGGGCTAACTCAGATAGGGCTAATCCAGATAGAGCTAACTCCGATAGGGCTAACTCCCATTTATTATGTATATTATATTAATTTCTCAATATTTGATTTTTAATAACATAATTAATTTAAATCAAATAAATAATATATTTCTTATTTCTAAAATACTAGATCATGCAATTTTCTAATAATAACTCATAATTCTCAACTATCCGCACATACACAGGGCCAAAACGGCTAGTATATATATATATATATATAAATAAATAATTTAAATTTATTATTTCAAATTAATCATTACGCAATATAACAACATAATTAAGTTTGTAGCACATTATTTATCTTACTATATCCGTTCTATCTACATCCGTTCTCTCCACATCCGGTGACCAATACGTGATTACCCAATAAACCATGACGTAATCATGAATTACACCATTACACCTAAGTTATTTCGTGTATGAAGAAGCTGAAGTGTGATCATCAGTGAATATGTTATAATGTAATGATTCACCATATTATCATTGTATAGAACTACATTTTACAATTAATTATTAACTTTATTTAAATAAAACTATATATTTAGGTTTACCCTATTAATGGGGTTAAGGGTAACTATACCACTACAATTTATGAACAAATTAAATTTTTTTAAATTATATTATATATTATTTATATATATATATATATATATATATATATACTACTGACATTTTCAAATAATTATATTGATTATAAAATACCAAAAAACGATATTTCATAAAGATACCTAAATCAATGGATGCATTAACATGAGAGCGGCTTCGAAGGGACATTAGAGACATGTGGTTATAAGTGAAAACTTCATTTACATTTATGGATGGGATGAAAGGACTTAACCAAAATAACAATAACAATAACAATAACAATATATGTATATATATATATATATATATATATATATATATATATATATATATATATATATATATATATATATATATATAAATAAGCATAAATTATTACTTTAACAAAAATACTATTACGGATATAATTGTACAATGTTCTATATTGAAAGTGATACACTTCATAGATATACATATTCTAATTAGTATAAACATTTATTGTTGACAATTAGGCAACAATTACTTTGAAATACACTCGACAGATATCTCAAGCAACCTCGCGTTAACTCCGTCAACGGCGATCTATGTAAACATCCATTAACACATGTATATTGTTGAATTGTGTCAACTTTTGATCAATAACTTCTGAACAGACTGCACATCTAACTACACTCGTGTCCGCCTGCACTCGTGGAATCCTTTCTCGAAAGCATCTTGCTATTAAAGATGACTTTTTTACTTACTATATAACTATATTGTATTATATACATATTCCATGTGTATTAATTATTTATTTATAGTATATAGTATATATATAGTATTTAATAAATATAAATACTATTTATAGTAGGTATACCTATATACCTATAGGTAAAAAAAAACGTATACAACTTATAAAAATTCTAAGTAAAATAAATATTATTCATTCATTCATTCACAGCCGTAGTCAAGCTTCCTTGTAATTACTAATTACCTAGTCTGCTAAGTCATTTTATTATTTAGTCATCATATTATTACCCGATCAGTGCTTTATTGATATGTGTTAATGTGTTAATGTTTTAACATAGTTAACAATGTATTGTTTGTATTGTATTGTTCTCGTTAAAGCCGTGTCTATTGTTCTCGTTAAAGCCGTGGTCTATTGTCATGGTTGTGTGTACGTACCAGAAGTGGCCATCACCCGCGCTGGTTAAGTGTCACCTAATTATCATCATCGTCGTCTTCATTTTCTAATTATGTAATCATTTGTTACGCAATCAGCAGGTAATTGTGTTACGCGATGTTATGCAATCGCGAGAGAAGGATGCCAATGAAAAGTGGTTCCGCGTATTCACGGTATTAATGATGGTTACGCAACGTATATATTGCTTGGCACGGTGAACGAAATAAAAGTTTATGACGTCACTTTATTATATAATGTAGGAGTTAATTACGTAATGCACTAAAGTGCCGCAATGAATTCTTGTTACGCCCACAAAAGTAGGAACAATTTAATTTATAAAATATATATATATATATTTATATATATATATATATATATTTATATGTGTGTGTATGTGTATGTGTGTGTGTATATATATATATATATATATATATATATATATATATATATATATATATATATATATATATATATATATATATATATATGTGTGTGTGTATGTGTATGTTTGTGTATATATATATATATATATATGTGTGTGTATTTGTGTGTGTTTATGTAGTGTATACATTTATATGGTGTATGTATATATTATATACAATTGTCCTTATATTATAGAATATGTTTTTATAATATTTTGATTTATTTAAATTAATTTATTTTGCATATAAGTCAAATAAGTATTATTAACTTAAATTAATTATAACATTAAGTTTAACTTTATAACTATGAATACAACACATATATATATAGGTATATACCGATATTGGTACTCGGTTATTCACTTTTCTGTATTTATTTATATCCACTACCACCCGTAATATCTACAAATCCAAATATCTATGACCATCTATATGCAGATAACATATGTTTCTTCCCACTAATGTATCACCAGGTCTCAATAATCAACTCTCCAGTTGTACTAATGACATTAAATAATGGTTTATTTCTTAATATTCTCCTTAACGCCTCCAAAACTACATTGTTGCATCTTTCTCCATCTCCAATACTTCCCTCCTTTTCGTATTGATAACATTGTAATCTTTCTCCTATTGCATCCAACTTATGTATCATTTTTGATTTTACTCTTTCTTTCATTCCTCATATTACTGCCATCGCTAAATCTGCAAATTATCATCTTTTTAGAATTACGAAAATACTAAAATACGAAAATCAATTACTGTATCTCTTACTAAAACGCTAGATTAATTCCCTTATCCTCTCACGTAGCACCTATCTTCCATTATCCTCTATCTCTACCATTACATCTATTTAATCCGTACAACATATAACCTACGTATTCGAGATAATAACTCTACTTCCTCATACCAACATTTACCTCCATGGTTCCCATTTAACAAACACTTTGCTTATTGCATACTATCTATTGTTCATTCCTCAATATACTCTTCGAATTGCCCCTCCTATATTTCTGCTTCTCTAGTACAAATATATTCCTTTCCATCTATTATAAACCATGCATATCATCTTCAATCTACCCCTATTCTCCGTCCTTCAAAAATTAAAACACGGGTCCTTAGTTATAATGATCCTAAGCTATGGAATTCACTCCCACCCTATACTAGATATATAAAATCGCATAATACATTCAAGAAATGTACACAACAATTGATATATGGTGATAACCTGTAATACTAATATTGTTTGTCATTATTATTTTATTTATTCATTTTCTTACGATTTATTCTATTTTATTTTATTATTATTTATAGTATTTATTGTTTTACCTACTTTTATTATTTATATTTCTATATATATACACTTTTAAGAACTCATTTATGATTTATTTAAGTGTTTAAATACACTTTTAATTAGATTTAATTCAATATATATATATATATATATATTTATATATATATATATATATATATACTAACCCATATACAGTACGGGTTATATTAGATTTATACATTATGCATGATTATAATCATATGTATAATTATACAACATTCCGTGTGATTCATTGATTTACCCTCCCATTCCCCTCCCTCTCTCCCCTCCCACTCACCCACCCCTCTCTCCCCTCTCCGCCGATACAACGAAGTCGACAGCACTAACTCCGCCCTACATTTATTCACGAAGGACATGCTTGACCATAGAGGACGGATTAATAAGCAAGCTGTCCGCCGTCCGATGTTGTTATTAATACACATTGTCTACATGATCGCCACCGTTGTATACATGGTGGGCATCGTTGTCTACATTGTAGTCGTGTCACTCTGTCCCCGACGGACGTATAGTAGTAGTGTAATTGTACTTTAACAGACGTGCACTGTGTAGCTCTCATTGTTAGCTGCCTATTGTTATGCCGTCTAGTATACAGGCGTCACTAGCGGTAATGCACGTGCGCATACACGCACGAACGAACGCGTCCATATACCGGTGTTATACGCGCGCCGCACGTATGTATATCGTACCATGTGATTAACTACGTTGCTACGGAGCGATGTCACGTGACACGCTGCTAACACGTGATACTCTGCGAACACGTGATGTACGACTTACGTCCGCGTGGTTATCTCACGTGATTTAGCTGGTGTTTCGTTACTCGTGTTGGAGATGTGATGAACCGGCCCCCTTTACGCGAATTACCACTGCTACCCGTATCCCCGGGGTAAACAGTGGAATACTTATGAGCGTATATTATCATACATGTTATGGTCAAATAAGTATTATAAATAAATGTTAAATTGAAACCTGTACAATGTAAATGTGTACATGACAAAATAATAAACCGACCAATTAGACTTATATTCCGACAACAGAAAACTGACTTTACAAATATCATTACTGACTTATGAAATACAATTAACTTGTTAAACACTGGATATCAATTATAAAATAATGACAATACTTCAAGAAGGCTATTACTCATAATTCACCTTATAACTTACGTAATATAATACAACTTTAAAACACATTATACTTTTACGAAATATCAATTTCATTAAATTATTCTTACCAATTACCCATTGCATCGAATACGATAACAAAGGTAGTTCCTCGTCATCAATTCCCCATACCTTAGCATATATATATATTACGTATTTATTTATAGTTATTTATAGTATTATTAATAGTTATAATTATAATATAAATAATACGATGATAAATATTTCGATGGGATGGTCGATTGATGACGAGGAACTACATTTTATCTTTCGTGTTGGATTGGTTAGAATAATGTAATAACATTTGTATTTCGTAAAAGTATAATGTGTTTTAAAGTTGTATTATATTACGTAAGTTATAAGGTGAATTATGAGTAATAGCCTTCTTGAAGTATTGTCATTATTTTATAATTGATATCCAGTGTTTAACAAGTTAATTGTATTTCATAAGTCAGTAATGATATTTGTAAAGTCAGTTTTCTGTTGTCGGAATATAAGTCTAATTGGTCGGTTTATTATTTTGTCATGTACACATTTACATTGTGCAGATTGGAATTTTACATTTATTTATAATACTTATTTGACAATAACATGTATGATAATACATATATGATGATGATAATGATGATTTATTATACACAAATATAATAGCGAGCGCTATTCTCGAATGTGTTTTAAGTAGAATGTTACTTATATAACAGTAATAATAATAATAAATAGTGCGTGAGAAGAGTATACAAATAAAAAGGAGAAGTATTTATATATACAGCATATTTTCTCTGTAAAAATAATAAAATAAAAACGAAAATAATATGTATTATAAATTATAATATATAAGTAAATTAAACATATTATGTAAGGTAATATTTGAGGAAATCGCTTCTTCGATATAGGGTTGATTTCCGTATATCTTCTCAAAGATTGTTCCAAGTAGATGCAGCCATATACCGAAAAGCTCTTCCACCATGTCGTTATCTGTTGATGGTAGGTAGCATAAGTATCTTAGAGTTTTAGTTTCTTAGAGGTCGTATAAATGTTTTTAAATATAGTAGGTTAGTTAAGTATGTTGGAGTATTTGTTATAGAGAACAGTATATATAAATTTAGTATGTGGTGTTTTAATTCGTAAGTCAATTTTAAGATAACATTTTTAGAGAAGACATTACTGATGAAATAGAGCATCTATAAAATGTCCGTTTATTAAAAATAAGTCGAGTAGTAGATTTTATAATTCTGTCTAGTTGTAGTAGTTGTATTTTAGTAGAGTTAATAAGTAAAGTAGAGTCTGGAAAAATATTAATATTAATATTAATATTACATTAATATGTATATTCATAGTTAAGTCGTTTGTTAGTATTACTCCTAAATATTTGTTAGAATATTGTGGAGATATATATATATATATATATATATATATATATATATAATATATACAATATATATATATATATATACTATATATATATACTATATATATATATATATACTATAGTATATATACCTATAAATGTATCAAGAATATATAATATTAATATTATTAAAATTTACTTTGAAAAATAAGTATTATAAATAAATATAAACTTACATAATATCAATCTATATATATATGGTATACCATGTAAATATGTACATATTTTTTTGTACATATATGTGATCATAACTTTTTATTTGTTAAATATCTATAAAAAAAACAAAATATGACTTGTACTATAGACTTTACTAAGCTTTAGAGTGAATATAATAATATTACAATTAGGATGAAAACCTACATCCAAATATCATAAATTATTAATTTTATTCGATTTAAGGTTAGTTTAACCAATATTATTACCATATAGATACGAGAAACGATTTTCTAAATTTATTCTATTGTAATAAATTTGATACCATTGGAAATATTATTAAATTCTATAATAGACGTCATAATTTAGTTTTTTCAAATTGTTATTTAAAAAATAGTTATGATCAAAAATGTGCAACAAAAACTCGCTAATAAAATATTAGATGTGGATTATGATTTAATTTCAGGCGCTATATTACTATTCGTATCTATAAAAGTTATGATCTAGGGACTTTATCCATTAGATATATATATATATATATATATATATATATATATGCATATATTATATACATAGTAGTATACCAGTATATTGTATGTAACCATAATTAACTAGGAAGTAATTAAATAACATAATAATTAAATATAAAATTACGAAATTATTTCGGAAATAGTAACTATTATATGAGAAATACGTTTTTATAATGAATTATACTTACTAATAATTGTTATGTATCTACGTAATATATTTATTTATATTATATTATAACTTATACAAATTATAAGTGGTTTAATGATGTTAATTACTGAACTTTGTGAAATAATCTAATTAATATTATTTAATAAATAAATAGATTTATTGAAATATTTGAAATATAATAACTTTGATTTGATTGGTCGTTATGAAAACTATGTCATACGAGGTCATTGTGATGTAAATGGTTGATTACACTTTGGATCGAAAGTTAATTATAATTAATTTCATGGTATACCATCATACACTCGCGTACGGGTAATATCAGGTGTACATTGGCCCAGAGCACATGCATCACGTGACCCTCATCGCTATATAAGTTATATAACTTAAGTTATGTAACGTGTCGTAGGTAACCATATGCATAGTATGTAGTAGATACGCGATAACGTCGTAAGCTGCATATGAGATGTTTGACGAGGACAAACTTTCAACGAAAAAAATGCAAACATTAAATACTTCTACGGCCGATACTATTATATAATGCGAGTTTTATATACGGACATTGCCGTTATCGTAATGCATACACTGTACGTGCGTGCGTGTGTGTGTTGTGACGATGATACTAGGCAAGGATTACGCAATAGATAAGATAAACACACACGCGAGAAGAATGTGTATCTATAAATATTATTATATACGAAATATATATATATATATATATATATATATATATTGCATTTTGGGTTTAGCTGATATTGATAACGTAGTGAAGCAATTAATGTAAACATGTTATAACATATTATTATTATATATATATATATATATATATATATATATATATATATATATATATTTATTGTAATATGTAGTCTTATATTAAAAGTTATTATTATAAGAATATATTACCTATATATTAAGTATTCATAATATTATAAATTATAATATGAAATTAAAATTTGCATAATCCTAAAACTACAATATCCACAAAAGACCAAAAACCTTTTAAATTTAATATTTGTGGATGTTTGAAATATTAAATATACTATATTATTACCAGGGAATGTTTTCCTTTGCTATGTATATTACGATATTTGTAGATACATATATAAAATGAGTATTCATATATTTATATATTTATATATATATATATAACTAATATTTTCTAGTGATATAAACAGTGAAGAATTAATTAACACTTATAGTTAGATAATATATTGCGTAACATTCTATTTATAGATTCTATTTATAGATTAGATCACGAGTCACGAGTGAGTGTGTAATAAATTTTTTTGAATTCGATTAATTTTATAAACATTATTTATTGTTTACATGGGGCGCGATCTAGTTAGATAATTCCTATAATATAGGCCCTATATTAATTATGCATAACAACACATATATGGATATATTAACACACTGTAGAATACTGTACATTAACCGCATATGCATAGTAATGTGTATACAATAATACGAGATACACATTACGTACAGTGGATGTTCCATCATCAACAATAACAACACTATTTATATATATTGAATCATCAGAATAAACAAATGGTGGATACAAATGGAACCTTCGATAAGTCATAGACTTGTACAATGTGCATTGTACAATGTACATGTTATACATATCTGTAAGGTGCCCGGACAATATAATACAAATAGTCAATATTTTCTATTGTGTTTTGATTTATAATTCATTAATAGAACTAACAGAACAACCATGGATCGAACATGAGACATCTCGTTTTCTAGACTCTTCCACTGTACTACGGCCCATATTACCTCGCGCATTGTTCACATGCAATTATGCAACATCTTACGCAACATGCGTCACGTGCAGACGTATCACGTGACTTAAGAGGTGACGTCATTACACGATGAAGTAACGACGCCGGGGTGTTGATAGGTGTCCGCGTGGGGGTGTAGGACCTACACTGAAGGTGTCAATCAACGGGAGGGGTAGTGGTAACCAAGGTAATGCAACAGACAGTTCAGAATGTCAATAATACGATGATTTGTTTGTTAGTGTATACAGAGTCTCACGTTTATGTATATACACACTCGCGCACACACACGCACACACACACATACATACACACACATACACACACTTAATATAGAAGGTACACATAGTCACTAATCGCAATGAACAGTGTACACACTACATAACTTATATATGACATCACGTGACTAGCGAGATCGTTAGGTCACGTGTGATAGGTTTATATGTCATGTGGTCATTCGCAACGACACTAGAGTGTGCTTCTATAGAATACAACTATTATTGCTCTTAAGTATGTGTATTACTTGTTAATGAAATAATGATTATTTAATCTACTAATATACTATCTATTCACTATATATTCACTATCTATATACATGTGTGTGCGTATTATAGTGTGTACTATAGTTATGATATATAGTATAATCTAGAAATGATCTATATGTATTGTATAAAGTACACGATCATAACATCAATACGGCAGGTAAGAATACTATCATTGGATATGTAGATATATTATCTATATTAGACAATCTAGAGTATTTACTGGTACGCCCAGTGGGCGTCGCCCACTCCCACGCCTACTCTAATTATAACCTTATCGCACACGCCCATTCCCACTTCCCACTAATTATCCCATCCATGTCTATATATGGGCATTAATCGGTATTGTACTTCCATCTATAGAATAACTATAGTGACAATTTGCACATTTCTGAAGTCATTGTGTGTTCCATGTGTCGTGTTCTGTTGCTAATGACAACAATAACTATAGTTTTAACTAGCCTATAGCTGTATTATGACTGTAGGTACTACCACGTATCTACAATGTATCGTACACACAACATTCATACTAATTAACTGACTATTACAAACATTTATTGTTTATTATTGTATTATCTTATTGTATTATAGTTTAGGTTTATTTTAGATTTTTGAAATTAATAATAAATTAGTGCTATATTATGAATAGATAATATACACAATTATTAAAAATAATAAACACTGAACACTAGTTGCTTTGTTTACTTGGCAATCTATTTAAAACCATGATCTATTTATATGTCGTTCTATTTATACACGTTTATAAATAGAAAATAAGTCTCAAATTCAAACGCAATAAAATAACTCTATATATGACAATATTAATTAATTGAATAAGCGGAGTTTCAATTATATCTTCTTTATATGAACCCATAGTCACCCCCCCCCCAGAACCTTCATTTGTAAATCATCGACTACAGTGAAAAGTCACCACGGCATCCACCCATACACATGTACTCATACACCCGCACAGTGTGCGACACACACACGTGTTATTACGTAATGATCTATTGAACATTACTCGCCTACATAATTTATAGTAATAATAATTAAATTATTACGTCATCTTATATAATACTTGTTGTTAATAATCTATATAAAATATAATTATTTTGTATAAACTCATCACTATTAATTTAACATTTATTTTAGATTATGTTTTATGTGAATGTAATGTTATGTAATGTAATCTTGTGATGTAATCTTGTGATGTAATCTTCGCTGGGTTCAGCAATATTACGCAATAATTGGGAGAAATACTTTAAATGAGGCATACATAATGATTCAATATTAAAATTCTAGTAGGTTTCTATTTATGTGTATGTCATTATTTAGTTATTTTATTCTATAATAGTGAATACAATAGAATATGCCTATACCACTATAATTTAGCTGAAGATATAGTGTTATTTCCGAATAGTGTTATCATCCTATAGGATGTATCTATAGCTACATATCGATAACTACGTATGGCTATAGGCAGCGAATGTATGTGATCATTATGTAAACATAATGTTAATATATTAATAATTAATTATTCGAGTGAATTACCTATAATGCATAGTTAGGAATACATTTACATTTACATTATCTACATGTATCTATATCAATAGTGTATTTAGTGATTGCTAACCATGAAGATAGTTTAGTTAATTCATTATCAATTACATTACTTAAATAATATAATGTATCACTGGAGACAATTATCAGCATATAGTATTGTTTTCAATGAATTATAAATATTTGATAAATCATTAATTTATAAAATATATAAAATCTGACTAGATTATTTATATATATATATATATATATATATATATATATATATATATATTATATAACAAATCCTTAAATATTTTTAATTGTTATTTGTGTAGATATTGAGGTCTATAGGTATATATATATATCTATAGATATATAGGTCAGACAATTGAAGAAATGAAACAATTTAACTATATACATAATACATGCGATTGATCTTTAAATTTATGTTCAACTAAAGTAATATATATATATATATATATATATATATATATATATATATATATTAATATATAAACATACTACCCTAACATGTAATAGATGCCCACATATAATTCAGTGCAGACGCAGTTGTAGGAGTACACTTGAAAACAAGTGAAGGTTATTTATAGATTTAATAAAGTGTCGCTCACTTTAATGAACACTTATTTAACACTTATTGAACACATATATGTGTATATATATATATACTATAGGCAGTGATTTTTGACCATTTTCCTGTTACAAAACCACACGCTCTTATCGAATAGCACCTTGATCTGGAAGTGACATACACGGCAGTATTACTATGTATTAAACACAACTGAGAGATACACACAAACTATGATAAAGATGCTATCCTCAATGATGCTATGACGTAGATACACTACAATGTGTAATCACTATTACGCAATATCACGAATTGATTACGTAATGTTCTGCGCCAGTTACGTAATGTTGCAATTGCGTTGATATCGTAGCCGTGCTGACCACCACCACTGTGGCCACTGTAGTGGTCAGCAGTAGTAGAAGTGGTCAGTATAGCAATGGTGACCGATGCTGACCGCACGCTAATCCTAATCTAATAGATATGTATCTGTATTCGGCATTCGGCTCTGGTTGCGTAACAGAAACGCTCAATTACGTCATCTCGGAGGCTATTTATAGATTCTCCTGCGCTCGCCCGATCGTCGTATGTTTCCGATGTGTTTATCTAAATAATGTAATATTACGTAATTGCATATGCATAGTTACGTATATATATATATATATATATATATATATATATATATATATATATATAAGCGCATATATAAAATGTATATATAATAATATTGTTGGTTGAGATATTAATATATGAATATCAATGTTCACAATATACTGTAATATAAAGTGTATATATATATATATATATATATATATATACATATATAGTATATATTGTATATATATAAAATGTATATAGTGTGTATATTTAATATACTTTAAAAGTTTCGAATACACTATTTTGGTTTCTATTTTTAAAAATTAAATTTGTTTATGATATTTTAGTGTGTTCTCCCATGGAATTGAATGTAGTGATGTATACTCTTTATAATAACCTAAACACCAATCAGTGATTTCATGCAAACTAATGCATATATTATAAACATATTCAGGTATATCTCGACAATAGTAATCGTGTTATTTCCCAATTATGTATTACATAATATTCAGTAGGGAATATTCATTATTTTAAATCGATAATCTATGCATCATCGTCAACAAATATATAATCTATTTATAATATATCGTATATATTGTATTTGCAAGATTTTGTATCGGAGAATTCGAAATTCAAAATCAATAACCCACTATTCGCGGTGTTAACGAATGCACTAATGATACATATACACAGGTAGTCGTAATGCTACACGATGATTAGCTGTTTCGTAACTATAGGTTTCGCTCTGGTCTACAGACGTATGCGCGGTTATCGTGTGTGTAACGTAGCGTGTGACCTCTCTCTCTCTGACGTAATCGAATCATGTAACTAAGCGATGAAGGTATAGATGTGGCGGTAATGTAGTGGTCAACAGGTCAGTATTGACCTAGAGTAGGTTAACCTAGTATACTTAGTTCATTATCTTGAACATAACTTTATAATATTATAAATAATAATATCATTTTTTATAATTTGTTTCTTTATAATATATGTAAATAATGGAGAGTTAGATATGCGGAGTTTTTAACATGGGAAGTTGGACAGTATACTTATATTATATATTCAACGGCTCCTCACGTATAATCCAGTGTTTTATTTTTATTTTACTTCTCCGTTTATTTCTTGTTTTATTGTATCGTGTTGTTTTGTCTTACTGTTATCACATTTATATATTTTGTTTATATATGTTATATAATTATATGTTTATATATAATTATATCTTTCTTGATATATAACCAGTAATTCAATAACAGTTTGATCTATCTATCTATTTATCTATATATATATATATATATATATATGCATATTTATATATATAAATGTTTATACATTTTAAAATTAATTCTCCTATTAACATTTCGACCGGATTTTATAGTGAATGATGTTGATAATTTATTTTTGATTTAATCATGACTAATCGTGACTAATCGTGTGATGTTATCTGCCACGGGTAACTAGATTAGCGATAGTTAGACTGTCCATAATAAATACAAGTACAGATGGACAGCCAGTTGGACAGCCAGTTGAGTAGATACAATTGTATCCGTTAACGGTAGACTGTTCAAGAGGCCAACTGTCCACTGTTCGCCATAAGGGTGTGATTTATAATGTGAACGTATATTAATAGAACATAGGTGGATACTAGTGATGTAAATGATGAATAACCTATATTTTTAGTTATTGATAGGTGACTTTAATTTTCGGTAAAAAATGAGCCCGAGCCGAAACGAAACTATTGCCGAAAGAAACCGAGCCGAGACTCTTACAAATGTAGAAATATAGAATTTCAGAATACATTTTGAGATTTTAAGTTCATAATTTGTATATATATCATCTATAACTTATCCTGTAATCTGTATACATACACTTTACTTATTATAATCGCTAAATAACTTGTACATGTTATGTTGTACCAGTGAACAAAATGGTGACAATGGTGACTGATATTTAATAATGTTTGTGATAAGTGATATTGAGAGTGAATCGATTCTTAGGGAATTGAGACTGAGACTGCATCGATGATTTATATTTCAGTATAATTTAAATCACTAATCTTCATCACACGTTAAATAAACTAAATATTTTACAATATATAGTATATATACACACAAGATATTACTAGATATATAAGCAGTATACCCTGTGTACTACATAATGGAAACTGTACACTAGGATAACACGACTGTGTGTATTAAGTAGGATACCGATATTGACTTTGTTGACTGTTGTCATATACATATGCATACTACCAATGCCTTACACATAATAATGCATTGATGTTTAAATTTCCATGACCAATTATTCATTCTATCCATCTTAGCTTTCTCCCTTATTTTGTATATCTTCCTCAAACATATTCCTTCATCACCGCTCATACACATTATAACCCAAACCTCACCACATATGAATACCTACAATAGCATAGATATACACCTATCCCGGACCTACGATGTGAATAATATTATGTACACATTTTGAAATATTATATAATATATTAGAAACTGAATACTACCAAAATCTAAACATTTATAATAAAATAATACTATTCGAACTTCACTCCCTTTCTTCATCACATTAACTAAATACACAACAAACACATACAATCTTCCTTATTCTTCTAGAAAATTTATAAATATTCTAAATTTTGTTTTTAATCATTGAAAAGATGCCCTAGTATTACAATTCCTAATACATACCCTCTTATTGTTAATTCTATCATACATACAACTTGATAACTATCACAGCAATATTATTCCCTTTGCTAAACAACATAATTATCTGCATAACTAAGCAATACATATATATTTAACAGTAAAACAAACCTTATATGAACTACAACGCTATCACTATAACAAAGACAATTGATTTGTTATACCAGGTATATTTATAACTAATAATTAAACGAAACTGACACACTGACATACTGACACATTCTGTATTACGGATCACACATAATATAAATGACGGAATATTTACCATAGAGCTAATACAGTGTCATGTCCTTGTTGTAACTAATACTCCGTAATATAGAGTCTATATATATAATAATAATATTAATGATAATAATAATATAAGTTTTTAAATATACTAGACAAACAAAGAATCACATATTATCTATATATTTGCCGATTTATAGATGAATCTGTATATATATATATATATATATATATATATATATATATTATCACTTTATGTATACCGTCTTGGATGTAATTACATATTGTAGCAGTTTCTTTATATATAGGTTTTGTAATTATGTAGGACATGTGTATAATTAAGTTATATGAGGAGGACATATGTATTCATGCTATCGTGTGTGCGGTGCACACTGTGCGCGTATGATGTGTTGTGCGAGTATTTGTTTGCGTGCGTTCACACGTGATTTCGGCACGTATTGATGTCACGTGATGGCAGTTACCACGTGACTAATATGTGTTATCACGTGCGTTAGAATATCCGCTCTCACAACCCATAGATAGCATTAGTATGTGTATTATAGTACTATATATACATATTACTTGCTATATAATGTATGTATACTAGTTATATAAATGATGCCAGTCAAATCTAAAGATATGATATATGACTGATATATACAGACTGAATACAGTCTCAGTCTCATTTACAACTCGAGCTCTTTTGGCTAGAGTCTCAGCTCGGCTCGGGCTCGTTTTGCCGAAAACAAAAGTCTCGGCTCGGTATCAATAACCACAAGTCTCGGCTCGGCATTAAAAAGCTCGGCATCATTTATATCACTAGTGTATACCCTTCCATCAATTAGTATAGTAACTATACTATAGTTACTATATTTACTATAATAATTTAGTTAATTACCACTGCTACCGAGGATCTCGCTACTATAGTAGATTATTGACCACTATCCAGCTAATATATACAATGTATACATTGTATGCTGTATACTGTACATTATCTACAGTGTACGACGTACGACACTTGCCATTACTTCATCATTACCCTCTCATCACTGTCTCCCCCCTCCCCTGCCCTAGTACATTGTTAAAGCCAGCCCTAGTCTATTGTTAAAGCCAGCCATAGTTAGTAGTGCTGGTTATGCATCGTGATTTATTACACACATGATAAGTCCTGTGTCCTAATTACGGACAGTGGTCAGTGGTATTAGTCATCAGTGACAGGTGACAGTGACATATCATTGACCGATGACCATTGGCGAGTGGATGGCGATAATGCGGTGCTAAGAGATACTAATGGAGCTAATGGAGCTAATGGTGTTAGCGGTACTTGTAACAATGGACATATATGCGCACTATATTAGACATTATCTTCGATTATAGAATGTCACCTACACATGTTGTATTTCATACACCTTATGATATGTGCGAAATCTGTGATATATATATTAACATACGAATGTCATATATACATGGGCATGTACATAGTACACACACACGCGCGCGTGTTGCCACATACAGTGTACGTACATTGCGGTTGATATGCGTACACACATGCGCGCGTACAGTGACGTCATCGTAAAGTGTACGTAACACCTAGTGAACACGTGATACGCGACATATGTAGGGCGACGTGAACAGTACATACTATGTGATGTATGTGATGCCGAACTTATTAATGCCGAGCCGAAACTTTGTTTTCAGAAAACAACGAGCCCGAGCCGAGCCGAAACTCTAGCCAAACGAGCACGAGCCGAATTGAGACTTTAGGTAACCGAGACTATATCGATGATTTAGATTTGTGCATCATTTACACTACTAGTATATAACAGTGTACACACACGCCCACACACGTAAATATACGCATACGTACACATATGAGATATAACCAACACATATATATTATGTTAGGGTGGGGGGAGGGTTAAGCCGCCCCACATTTAGAGGGGTAGACCCTACGACGTATTCTCCCATGATGTAACCCAGTGTCACGTGCTTATAATGTAACTTGTTAACCCTATTTATCATTGTTTACCCTAAATAGTCTAGACTTACGATAGTTTAAATTGTAGTCGTGTCGAATATTTGAATATCATCAACTTGAATTGAGTATCAAATTGAAACAAATTGAATATCATTTGAAATCATAGCCTACATATTATCTAATATGTAACACGTACCGATTGAGCATATCGATTGAGTAATGTAAACTTAAAATAAAAACATTCCTAAAGAATGAAGGCCATTTTTTGACCAATCATAGGACGACAATACATTGCCTCGACATCATGCTGGTGTGGCACCCACTCTTCTCGGACATTAAGGCCTTACTAAAGTACACGTGATGTGTTGTTGTGGTCACCAGTATAATATATGTAGTCTAACTATATATATATATATATATATATATATATAATATCTACGATACATTATACACTGTATAACATACTAAACTATCGCATTATTGAATGTGTTAAATAGAATGTATGATGTGTTAATGATTACGATGAAGTGGGTAATGTCATAGCCTCATAGACTAACGTATATGTTATACGAGTACTGCACATTTGTTAACATGCTAATTATGGTATTGTATTTTATTGTATTGTATTGTACCTCTGAAATCGTTACTAACGGGTTGGAAATAGAAATGATCCCATGTATGCATTACTATAGTAATGCATACATGGGATAATTTCTATTTCCAACTATATATACTGGGAATAGAATATTTACTATGTGAATTATAATTTATATATAGTTATATAAAATTTATTTATTAACACCAATACAATAATAAATACCATGACTACATATAATTTATATATTGTAGAACACCCTTACAAGATGTAAACATTTCAAAACCTATATTCATATTCATCTTAAGTATATGTACTTTCTTATTTAATTTATCAATTTTTTATATAATCACTTATTTAATTACTTATTTACTTATGTACTTACTTGCTTATTTGTTTACTTATTTAATGATTTACTTAAATACTTACATACTTACTTATTTATTTAACTAATTAATGTCTTACTAATTTGCTTCCTTATTCAATTAGGCTATTTTCCCTAATAATTACTATTTTCCTATTTACTTACTTACTTGCTTATTTGTATACATTTATATAATGTTTTATAAATAATGAAATTACTAATTCAATAAGTTTAGGTTTTTAAATAGATGAAAATAAAAAATGTTAAAATATTGATTTTAAAATAATTTATTAATAAAATCAGTATATATATACATATATTATATTTTATTATGATGTTATTATTAAACTATATTATTATAATATTTGATAGTAAGGTACCACTACTGTCTAGAATACCACTCTTCACAATATAATAGATAATAATGACTATTTTATCAAAGATAACGATTAATATTAGCAGGGAGATACCCCCTAATATTAATACATAATATTAATAATATTCGATAATATTAAGTATTATTAAAAATATATTGATATTAATATCGAGATATAAATAATAGTGATACTTTATTATATTTTATATTTATCCCATATTATACCTATTATTAATATAATTTGTAAGTAAATATATGAATAGACTTTCGGGGGGTAATTAGAACCACGCCTATAAAATTAGTAAACACGTTAAGTTGTGATGTAAAGTTGTGAATTACCTCACAGTTGTTGGTCGAAAAGCTCAAAGAGATCACGTAATATGATGTAAGACCAACGAAAAGAGAGACCACCCCGTATACCATTATCGTAATTAATTTCCAAATACAGCTGTTCATTTTTAGATTCCATACTATGTAATATACAATAATTATGAATAATAATAATGCATCTTTGAACAGTAATTAACATACCTAACTTTAGTATTACTACTACTACTACTACTACTACTACTACTACTACTACTACTACTACTACTACTACTACTACTACTACTACTACTACTACTACTACTACTACTACTACTACTACTACTACTACTACTACTACTACTACTACTACTACTACTACTACTACTACTACTACTACTACTACTACTACTACTACTACTACTACTACTACTACTACTACTACTACTACTACTACTACTACTACTACTACTACTACTACTACTACTACTACTACTACTACTACTACTACTACTACTACTACTACTACTACTACTACTACTACTACTACTACTACTACTACTACTACTACTACTACTACTACTACTACTACTACTACTACTACTACTACTACTACTACTACTACTACTACTACTACTACTACTACTACTACTACTACTACTACTACTACTACTACTACTACTACTACTACTACTACTACTACTACTACTACTACTACTACTACTACTACTACTACTACTACTACTACTACTACTACTACTACTACTACTACTACTACTACTACTACTACTACTACTACTACTATTACTACCTCTACTACTACTACCTCTACTACTACTACTACTACTACTACTACTACTACTACTACTACTACTACTACTACTACTACTACTACTACTACTACTACTACTACTACTACTACTACTACCTCTACTACTACTACCTCTACTACTACTACTACTACTACTACTACTACTACTACTACTACTACTACTACTACTACTACTACTACTACTACTACTACTACTACTACTACTACTACTACTACTACTACTACTACTACTACTACTACTACTACTACTACTACTACTACTACTACTACTACTACTACTACTACTACTACTACTACTACTACTACTACTACTACTACTACTACTACTACTACTACTACTACTACTACTACTACTACTACTACTACTACTACTACTACTACTACTACTACTACTACTACTACTACTACTACTACTACTACTACTACTACTACTACTACTACTACTACTACTACTACTACTACTACTACTACTACTACTACTACTACTACTACTACTACTACTACTACTACTACTACTACTACTACTACTACTACTACTACTACTACTACTACTACTACTACTACTACTACTACTACTACTACTACTACTACTACTACTACTACTACTACTACTACTACTACTACTACTACTACTACTACTACTACTACTACTACTACTACTACTACTACTACTACTACTACTACTACTACTACTACTACTACTACTACTACTACTACTACTACTACTACTACTACTACTACTACTACTACTACTACTACTACTACTACTACTACTACTACTACTACTACTACTACTACTACTACTACTACTACTACTACTACTACTACTACTACTACTACTACTACTACTACTACTACTACTACTACTACTACTACTACTACTACTACTACTACTACTACTACTACTACTACTACTACTACTACTACTACTACTATTACTACCTCTACTACTACTACCTCTACTACTACTACTACTACTACTACTACTACTACTACTACTACTACTACTACTACTACTACTACTACTACTACTACTACTACTACTACTACTACCTCTACTACTACTACCTCTACTACTACTACTACTACTACTACTACTACTACTACTACTACTACTACTACTACTACTACTACTACTACTACTACTACTACTACTACTACTACTACTACTACTACTACTACTACTACTACTACTACTACTACTACTACTACTACTACTACTACTACTACTACTACTACTACTACTACTACTACTACTACTACTACTACTACTACTACTACTACTACTACTACTACTACTACTACTACTACTACTACTACTACTACTACTACTACTACTACTACTACTACTACTACTACTACTACTACTACTACTACTACTACTACTACTACTACTACTACTACTACTACTACTACTACTACTACTACTACTACTACTACTACTACTACTACTACTACTACTACTTCTACTACTACTACTACTACTACTACTACTACTACTACTACTACTACTACTACTACTACTACTACTACTACTACTACTACTACTACTACTACTACTACTACTACTACTACTACTACTACTACTACTACTACTACTACTACTACTACTATTACTACTACTACTACTACTACTACTACTACTACTACTACTACTAATACTACTACTACTACTACTACTACTACTACTACTACTACTACTACTACTACTACTACTACTACTACTACTACTACTACTACTACTACTACTACTACTACTACTACTATTACTACTACTACTACTACTAATACCACCACTAACTTCACACGAGCACTATTATGATGACTAATTACATATTAATCATAATTAATATTAGATTTGTATTATGAATACAGAAATCACAACTATGAACATATGTGCTTACAATACCTACAATGTACTAGTGCTCCCTATACACAACGTACTATACTCGACGTATACGCTGCTATTTGTTATTATTTATTTATGAATTGGTTATAATCTGTAATTAATTGATTAATTATAATTCTAGTGAATAATAATTCTAGTATATCTGCAGATCATCATGATGTAAAACACTATCTTCTGCATATATTTATAATTAAATATATTTAATAAGTTTAGTTCACTAAATTTAACTATATACTAATTAACTTTAATAATTAATAAATAATAATATTATTTTACATAGTTAATATTATCTGCATAAACATAGTGTTACGTGTACGTACATTGTATACCCTGACACGTGAGTGTATTACCTGGCGCTATACTACTAATACATATCACGTGATATATGATAGCGGAAGTTGATAGAAAGAAAACAAAGCTGTACCGGAGGAAGAAGAGGAGGAGGCTGGGTGTGTAGAGTGAGGGTATACCCTCCCTATATGGTAGGGTAGGGAGGGTTGATGCAGACGATGAGATTATTAATCGCGCTTTATTCAGCGCAGCTTTGTTATTGTTAGCGCCTGGGTACCTATACGGTGATGGTGCTAGTGGAGCCCATGGGGACCATAGCTACGTTTAGTAATGGACCTCGGCATGGGGCTAACGGCGGGCTAACGGGGGGCTAATGGGGTCGGGGTGACCACGCTAAACTAACATTCCATATCACGTGGTGTTGTTGTTACGTAAGATAATATCCCAGAGCGCATTACGTAACGTATCCGACGTCAGTCTATTAATAGACTACCGATATGCTAAGGGTCACTTAAACAGATAACTGTTCTAGGGTATTCCGTGCAGTAATAACAAAAGTGATATACTGATGTTAATATGCCGAACTAATTATATTCCGAACAAACAAAAACACACTAATAGTTACTAAGTTTTAGATTACCTATAGGTAGCGATATATTGCTTACTACTTATCAATACTATTCGTTGTCAAGTTTACTATAAACTATATTCACTATATGTACATTATAATGATAGAAATGTATGCTAACAACGGAAATAAACTATTTCCCATGCACATTTATAACTATAGTTATAAGTTGTAACTAAAGTTATAACTTAATCAACATGTACCTGGGCTATGTTCCTCCGCTGTTAGCTTGTTTTATTGCCTGCATTATTATACTATATTGTAATAATATATAATTGATAAGTATTCTGATCTTGCCCTAAGGTTAACATTAAGGTAAATATTCCTCACTATTAATATGTACATATGCATTAAGGAAGTATGGGAATGTAAATAGTATGGACATGAAAACAGTAGTAACTTAAATATTCTACAATTAAAAATAAGAATTAACTTGTTAGCTAATTTATATACGGGTATACAGCCTCTCAATAAAAACGATTTATAATAATACAACATCCATTAACTCGTCCACCTCGATAAGTCGACATTCATCTTTCCAATGTATGTAAACGGGAAGTTACTATATATATATATATATATATATAAATATTTTAATTTTAATCGAATTAATATATATATATATATATGTATTAATATAAATGATTATTATGATGATGATGTGATACTAATGTGATACTCATTCGCTCATGCACAAATAAAATAGTATAACGTTGTACGTACGTATAACAATATACTAGTAATAATAATATAATATAGAGCATATGTATATGCTCTATAGTCTATAGTCTAATAATATAACAACATTACTATGTTATTAAGTATGTTGGGGATGCGAGGAATAGCAATACCAAATATGGTAATGTTGGCCATATTCAATATACGTATACAAATTCCTAACTAAGGTTATTGGGTACTAATCTAGATCTTAACCCACAGTGTGTAACACTTTAATAACTTAATCGCAGTAAACCCTATTACAACTAATACATATATTATCTTAATACATACATATTCCTTTGGAATCAACTCCCTCCATCACTCAAAACCATCAATACATCAACGAACAACTTTAAATATAATCTAAAGAAGTACCTCCTCGTTCATGATATCTGAACTTCAAACATATTCGTTTTCGCCACGTTGTACACTTGTCTGTATTCATTATTTATTTAATTTATTGTTTTTTTAATATATTATTGTCACACTATAAGAATTATATAATTAAATTAGTTTTAAAATAAAATCATCATTATCATCATCAGCATTATCATCAGCATCATCATCATCATCATCTTCATCATCATCATCATTATCATTTGACTACCATGCATATATTTAACATGTAACCACGAGTAGGGTTGCGATGTACACTGCATACCTGTAATGGTTACCTATTGTTATTGATATCAAATATAAACATGTAATGTTGTTGATGATTATAATGGTTATGATGATGATGCTGTTTCTGATTATTTTCATATGCCCTGAGGATATGTCTATCCAGTATATAGACTGACATGGTGTTATGTCATGAACTAAGCAGGTTAATGCATTGCTTACTATTACATGACGTAATGCGCTATGAGATGTGACCCATCAAGTTATTACGTAATGTATACATAGTTATATGTTCGTGTGTATGTTTGCGTGTGTATGTATGCGTGTGTTTGCGTGTGTCTGCGTGTGTACGACGTACACACGCACACGTACACTGTATGCGCGCGTAATTTATAGATGTAGTAATATAATATGATTAAATATGTTAGTTAATTATGTTTAGGAGTGGTCCATATGGTGTGCGTGTGCGTATGTGTGCGTGTGCGCATGTATGTGTGCGTGTGTGCGTATATGTGTGCGTGTGTGTACGGTATACTACTACTATGACATGAACACATGCACACATGCACACATGAACACATGCACGTATATATCAGATAACCACTTAACAAAGTAATACATTATACGTGTATAAGTGTGCGGGAGTGTGTGCGGGAGTGTGCGCGAGTGTGTGCGGGAGGGTGCGGATCTATCGCACCCGTTGCCACTACTTAATCATAGGACCTAACTTAGGCACTGCAGCAAACTACGCTACTACGGGTGGTCGTATGCGTGTGTGTGTACATGTATATATGTGTGTGTGCGTGTGTGTGTGTATGTGTGTGTATGTATGTGTATGTGTTCTTGCCGTGGTCTGCGAAGGTTTACTGAATTAACTAAAGAAATTAAGTATTATCTATTTGAAAAATTAATTAAACACACACTAAATATATATATATACATACATATAATGCATCCTGCCTATAAAGTACAATGTACCATGGAACGGATGTGCAATGCACATTGTGCAGTCTATCTATTACATTAAGGGTGCATCGTATCACCGTGTTATAATACATCGATATTCCGCCATACCGTTATCTCTGCTAACCTCTATATACCGCCTCCCTAGATATACCGCCCGATGAAGGTCAGCCTCGAGTCGTGAAGGTCATCCAGGGTTCACTACGTATACACACTCCACTGTAGCATACCTCAGTAAGTCGGCTGTACAACTGCAGCAGCCGTATTGTTGTTATTATTGTTATTTTGGTGGAGACGTTTCGTTCCATCTAGGAACTTAGATGAAGTTTTCACTTATAACCATATATGGCTCTAATATTAGAGAGACATATGTCCCTTCGAAGTCGCTCTCATGTTAAGGTATCCATGGTATGCCGGCTATACTATAAGGAGTCTGTACATGTACTTATGCATGTATATTTTTGAATTAAGTGTGTTTATTATTATGATTGCGTATTTTTGTATAAATATTTACGTACTTTTGGGTATCACGTGTTCCTATCTATATTTAGAACACGAGATCACGTGAGTGGGTTCACGAAGTAGGGGTCATCACCACTCCCCTTATTACATCATCTTAACCCTCTACTACCACTTATTGCATTATCCAGTACTGCACCCCACTCCACATCTCGTTAACCCCCTAAACAATAACCCCTACCTTAACCCTCAACGATGTACTTATCATTACACCGAGGATATTAGTGATTGCTTAACAACGTATACAACAATAGGCCACCACGCATCCATCCTAACACCCATTGTCACAAAGTGGAGCTATTCACCAGCATGTGGTATATAACTACCATGCATGGTATTTACTGTTATATCGCATACGCCTTATATCTCGACAAGATAGGCGTTCATGAGTCATCTTTATCATCGGCTCTAAATCTCGAATACACGAGATATCTACACAATCATCTCATACGACATTCTTGAAGCATCCTTCACATTGTTGTACCCGTGTCTCCTATCAACTCCCTTATTATCCAGCCTCCTATGTATCTCACCTCTGGTACACCGGTCCCCTTACTTCCGGTCTTATCTGTATCGCTATCATTACATATATGTACTGTTTACAGTGTTCATTGTTATCTCGATATAATCTGATATCAATCAGCAGATTTTAAATCGCAGTTAATACTCGACATTTGGAAGTTTATTAATTCTGTATATGTGTAATTATTGTTGTAGTATATACACATATTTTAGTGGTAAAGAATTATTTAAAAATAAGGTTTACGCCATGGCTGATCCATATAAGTATATATATATATACAGTCAACTCTCGGTAAGTCGGAATACGGATAAGTCGGACTTCTCGATAAGTCGGACACATTTAGTTGGTTTGGTTGGATTTGTATCTAGTTCCATGTTAAATTAATCGGATAAGTCGGATAAGTTGGATTGGATAAGTCGGACTTTGCTATAAGTCGGACACATATTATAGTCATTTTTATGATTTTTATACTGGATAAGTCGGAATTTTTATAAATTGTCAGAAATCTTTACTTTACATAATGAATATTATAATTTTAGTAAGTAATATAATTTAATACAACATTTTATGTTGCTGATTGTTGCATAATTCCATATTTCGGTAACCATTTAACTCGCGCTGCGCATTTCATGTCTTATTTGCATGATATTTTTAATCTCGGATAAGTCGGACATCTCTCTAAGTCGGACACTTTTCCCGGTCCCTTGCGAGTCCGACTTATCGTGAGTTGACTGTATATATATATATATATATATATGAATCAAAAAAAAATCAATAATTGGTAAATTCGAGAACATAACTATATTAAATATATACAAATATACATATACATATTTTATATAAAAACATTAATAACTGGGCAACGCCGGATCCCCTCTAAAATATAATCATATACATATATGTACACCCTACACTATACACATATTCTTGATGTATATACATATTCTTATGTATACATAAGAAATAGGTATATATACGAAAATGTTGACATTTAATCCAGAATAAAACCCGATAACGTTCGTCCTGCACACTATTTATAGCCCGGTGTGCGCTCATCTGTGCGCGTACATATGTGCGTGTTTACCTATAGGCGCGCATTAGTAATTACGGAGATTAAACGTTCTCGCCTCGGACACCGGGGTCCGCAATACCGCAGAGGTCAGAGGTTACGTCCGGCATTAGAGGTGACCTCTAGATGTGGTGTGATGGGGGGGGTGGGGCCGCACGTACCTGCGCTCCGACATGTTGTTATTCTTGAACCACGTGTGACGTCATCGGTAACGAAGTCACGTGGGTGTGTGCGCATTACGTAATATGGGTGCTATGTTCGTAAAGTAAAAGTCTACCTAAACGTGTATTACGCTGGTACTAAGCTAGGCTGTAGTACTAGGCTGTACAGCAACACGATACACTAACTAGTGTATACCTATAGGTGTCGTTCATTATCGGTGATGACCACTCGCATCATTGTGTGTGTGTATTAGATGTGGTGAATGAGCGCGTATTGCTGACATGTAATATCGTGTAGTTATATGTATATATGTATGTAGGCAATTACTATTCATATAATTGTATTTACTCAATATCATAATGGCTTACTAGTAATTTGACATTTGCCGATATGTTTTGCTGTCTAAAAGTGAGGCCAGCATTGCGAATAACCGCAGTTGTGTGTAACATATTCTATATCTGCACACACACACACACGCACACACACATGTGTGTATCCTTATATTTATACTATTTCTAATATATAAAAACATCACTATAATAACACATACCCTAACTTATTACATCAGCATCACCATCAACATCAACATCAATATCAGCATCAACATCAACATCAACATCAGCATCAGTACCATCATCAGCATCATCATCGTCATCATAGTCTTAATCATAATCATAAATATCATCATCAACATCATCAGAATTATCACCACCATCATCATCACTATCACCATCATCAATTAAACATTACCTCATCATCTAAACTAATTTGCAAGCCTATTGTTATTGGGTTTATTCAACTAAGTTTTTAATTATCATACAAATATACGAATTCAGTCACATATATATATATATATATATTTATATAATATTAAATAAAATAGTATTAAACAATTAGTATATTATTTTTATTAATATTACTTGACATTAATTAAGTATATAGTAATCGCTTAATACATATGCAATTATTTATAATTATACATTATATTTATTTTACAAATATATTCATAATTAATATATGATATTCATTAATCGAAATTATGTATGCTGCAGCATTAATAATAAGTATTCAAACCCAATATAAAATTATATCCATGTAAATAATGTACTATTTGTGTTGCTATCATCGATTTAATATTATTATGTAATTTTAAATGCATTTATACTCCTACTATTAAACGTAGTGAATCAAGACTTATTTAATTTTTAATTATATATAATATTTGTTACACAGTAACACAATATCATTTGACGGTGGCATCATTATTATTATTATATGTGAAATCATAGATTATTAACCAGTTTCATAATTATTTATTTGTATTCCGTTTTGATTCTGCGTTTAAAAATAACGTAATGTTCAGTGTCGCAGTCACATTCGCAGTCATATTAATGATTTTACCTTCAATCATTCCAGTCTATCACTTTTTACTTCACGTTATGAATACATTTTGCAAAATAACGAAATCAATATATGTTACATAACATTGATTGATAGGTCATATTTATATTATTTTAACAAATAATATATATATATATATATATATATATATATATATATATATATATATATATATATACGTGTATTTGTATATATGTATATGTCTGTGTCTATATATCATACAAATTAATTATGCTTAGTAATAAAAGTATATATATATATATCGATGAAAGCCGTGGATTACGAATAGAGTGGCCTTTAGTACTTGTAATATCCGCTAGGCGTAGCTAGTTAATAGTAGCGGTAGCAACACCACTAGGACGTTAATTAGTAACCAATAGTAATTATTATTATTATTATTATTAAATCGCGGCTAACTAATTAGCGATCATACCCGACTACTGACCCGACTACTGACCACTACTACCGACCACTACTACTAAGACCATAGTGGTCGAGCCACTACGATCATTAGTATCGTTGCGAAGAAAGGTCAAGGTCATATTCAGAATATCCATCACGCGTTCTCGGTACGGTACGTATAGTTATAGTGTGATGACTATGTTATGCGCATGGTCAGCGCAGTTAAAGTTACATATGACGTCATCGTCATGGCGTCTCCGATGATTGCGTAATATTCTAGTTGCGTAATTTACGTTAACGTTCACTAGAACTTGATACACTTTCACTAGAATTCACCAGAACATGCATATTCTATCTAGTTTACAGAAATGCACACACACATACTTATGTATATGTCTGTATGTGTGCATTTGGGGCATATGAATAATCTATAAATAGATTAGATCTATGGATGAGAATATTTTATAATTATTACCATTATAAAGGAATTGCTGTCATCCATTTCTATACTTATATATTTGGATCTTAGGCTCAGATTGCTAATTATATTATTAGTTATACTTTTAAACTATATATATATATAGTATGCTAATAAGAATATAGAAAATAGAGATACATCCATAAACATGATTTATCAACAACAAAATTATCCATCCACCGAGAAAATGCAATTATGATTTTATTGAGAAGTTCGACCGTTAAGTGTATAGTTTATTTAGTAGTTTTGTTTCAGTAGTTTTATTTTTATATGGTTTTTGTTTAATATTATTTTATTAATGTTGCTTAATTACATAACGAAGGGGTATAACATTCAATTTCAATATAAAATATTTGTATATGTACGGCGTACATTGTACAATGTACACCCTTCTGATATATATATATATAAACATGTATCATGCACTAACATATCGATATATTTATTAAAACATATATGTTTTGATAGCTATAGTTATAACTATAGTTATGTCCCTTTGTATATAGATAAGATACAGAGATACATACTATGATACATTATGTGTACAGTGTACACTGTACACATGTCTATCATATATTAGTTTTTAATCTGTAACAGTGCATGCTAGACGTTGTTCAGACACTAATACGCCCCCTGTCACTTACACATACATACACATTGATACACATACATATATCGATTAAAACAGCATGACATAATACTGGTGGTGTCCATTAGTAAGTGTATATTTAAACCACTACATTATAGTGCTGCTGCTCTGCTATACGATTACGTCATCTACATGTACCGAGGTACACGTCATATACGTATGATGTAATCCGTGATGTAATGTGTGATGCTTGGTGACGTCATTACAGTGTCGGGTACACTGTTCTCGGTACACATTCAGTATTATCGACATGTGCGATCATTAACAAAATAAAATAAAAATTGTATTATCAAAATTATGTATCTATCATATCATTTACAAGATATATCAGCATATATATTTGTTTTTATTTTGTAATCAAAGTTATAATGTCGTGTATCTTTTAGAATATTTTCTATTAAAATATTTCACTAAACTTTAAATCTTAATTTTCCAGTATTTAGTGTTGCCTAAAGCGTGTATAGATCAATATACGTTTTTAAATTTATGAAAAAAAATTTCAACTTAAAACCTTCTCAAGAATATACAAATGTATCGATAAAATATCACTATATTATTAAAAAAATAAAGCATTCTAAAATTATATATATAATTTCTATATTTGATATCAAATATTTATTAAGTTATAAGCATATATCTAGAGATCATATACGTCCCTAAACGACACTCTAGATGTCTTAATACGGACACCCTATAACCAATCAGCGCGGAGCGTATGAACCATTTTGATATTCATAAAAGTTGCGTGCGTTATAATATTAATACCACCAATAAAGCTAAATCTAAAATGTTTATTATTTAGATACTTAAATTGTATTATTAATTAAAAAATAATAAAAATAAATAAATTATTAACTAATTAAATTAGAATAAATTGTTCATAAAATTAATTATAAATAATGTAATTGTAACTTGTCTGATTGATTAATCACTAATATATAGTTTATCTAGTGGTATATAGGGTGTCCGTATTATAACACAGTGTATCCGTATTCGGACATGGGTACCGAATACGGACACCCCCGTTATCTATGGAATTAAAAGATTAAATACAATTTTAAAATCACAATAATATCTATAATCATATAATATTAATATATTGTAATTTTTGAATAAAAATAATGAGTCATAATATGTTAAGACCATTTATTGTTAAAGTGTCCGTATTCGGTTACTTTCCCCTACTTATCACGATGGACTTAATTCTGCAAACACCTTTACAATTACCCTATTGAACCTGCCTTAGGAATACTTAATGATGCATTAAAGGTCGATAACGATGATGGACAACCGATACTAAACTCGGAGGTTACATTAGAGATAAAAAGCCTAAAGAGTGAGGAAAACACCTTAGTATTGATAATATTCCTAGTGAATTAATTAAATCGGATGATCATAATGACTAGAATCTTCAGAGAATTGTGTCAACAAATATGGAAAACTAAAGTATGGCCCAAATCATGTACTACATCACTAGTAATACCAATACAAAAGAAAGGAAATCTACAAATATGCTCTTACTATAGAACACTCAGTCTAATTAGCCACCCAAGTAAGATATAACTCAGAATTATACTGGAGACTAACACCACAGGCGGAAACAATCATTGCAGATTAACAAGCCGGCTTCAGGAAAAATAGAAGTATTGTAGAACAGATATTAAATTGTAGATTGCTGATGGAAAAACATATAGACCATTATATCATAACTTCATAAACTTCAAAAAGCCTTTTTTCCGAGTATGGAATGAGGGTTATGGCATACTGTGAAAACCTATGGGATAAGTAAGGAATTAATCGATATGATATCAGCTCTGTTTGCCTCTTTAGAAGCTCAGTACTAGTAAATAATCAAATAGGAGATCCATTTCCAACCACATTAGATGATCGTGCTGCTTGTTATCTCCTGTGTTATTTAACATATTTATGGAGAATGTAATGCAAGAAAAACTGAAAGATCATGACTCACTATATGTATAGGAAATAGACGTATCAGAAATCTACGTTTTGCAGACGATATATACCTCATTGCAGGTTTATCTAATGAACTACAAAAACTCACAGAATCGCTAGAAAAAGCGCATCTATATATGGAATGGAAATAAGTCATGAAAAGAGTGATATTTAAGTAAATTATCTTGATCCGAATAAAGGTAATAGTAATAATTTTAGAATAAACATGTATGGAAAATAACTAGAACAAGTAAAATCGTTTAAATATCTTGGGTTTACACTAACGGGCAAGAGCAAAAATGAAATAACAATAAGAATTGCTACAGCCACATCCATGATGGTAAGATTGGAAATTATTTGGAGAAGCAGAGAAATAAGTTTTTAAATTAAATTCAACCTCTATAATTCCTTAATTATATCCACTCTTTTGTTCGGCCTATAGGTTATAGAAACATGGACTATTTCTATAGAAACATGGACTATTCTCGAAGAATTTAAGAAACGACTGAATGCTTTTAAATCTAAGTCACATACAAGAATGCTAAACATAACATATAAACAACGAAAGATAAATGTATATATCAATGAGGAAATTATATATAGAATTGGAACATATGAACGTGTTTTACAGAAAGTTAAAAGGAGAAAAATGAGTTGGTTTAGCCATATGTCTAGACATGACACATTGGCAAATACTATTTGACAAGGTCGTGTTGAAGTTACAATGAAAAGAGGTCGCCCTAAAAGGAAATGTATGGACGACGTCTATGAATGGACTGGTATGTCTACTTGATCCTTACGTGATTTAACGAAATACCGTTATAGCTGGAAGAAGTTGTACATGAAGCCATATCATGTTCCCCCTATGACGACTCGTCACGCATGACTAGTTAACTAGTTAGTTAATCAAATAAAATAAAAAATAAAATGATTTGGTAAAACTACATCATATATGTAGGTTTACCCAAATACATAGTCTATTACTAGAGTACATGTATCGGGATGGTCAGTCCTCCTATATAGGATGTATGAGTTCCTAAGGGATGGCAGGTCCTGAAATGTATACACTGTAGTGAGTAGAGATAAACGAGTATCACGTTAATGAAAACAAGCATATTTCATATTTTTGGAATTTTAGGAATATTTTTAGAATTTGTCTCCATTTTAATCTAATATAAGTAAACACATTACGTAACATATACTATAATAGTCAGCAATAGGCTTATGAAAGTAAGAGTGTTCTTTTTATAAATGTGTACTTTTTCATGCTATGTTTTACATGTAAATTCGCGAAGTTGTCCGCCATTACGGGGAGGTGGTGATTACGTGGGCGCGTGTTATTTAATATTGATATCCACTTTTATTTATCGTGGCTACCAGTGGAACAGTAGCCATTTTTTGTGTGTACGCTGCACATATATATATAGGCGGGGAGTGAGGGGTATGCTATGTCATGTAGTGTCAGATCAACCGTATACGTGTACAACATAGGTACGAGTACACATGCTACAACGTTAATCTTGTTAAATGTGTTCTCTTGTATACATAGACTTGTATATATATAGACGTATTATTTAAATCTATAATAAAAGATTAAATTTAATATTTTGTATAATTTGAAAGAAATATAAGTTTGTAAAATTTCAAATTAATTTCATTTTATTTACATTTATTAAATTAGTAAGGACATATGTTATACAATTTTAATTATTAAAATAAAAACATAGGATAAATATTATTACTTTCTACGTATAGTATAAATGTGAACAAGAATTCTCCCTTAATAAATAATATTTCACAATAGTTAGTAATACAAATGTAGGTTACTTTAATAGTTATACCTAATAATAAACGTTGATTGATGCATTATTCTTATGCAAATATCGATATTTAACAATTGTTTTAATACTTATAATATTATATAACTTTAATTCAAATGATAGTTCAAATGGGATGGCTCTATCGCACAATACATTGAATAACACATTACATAATACATTGAACAACACATTACACACTATATTTCATAACAAACTACAATATTAACATTCTAACTACATGGCAGTGATTACTTGTATGCTGACTATGTGATGGGTACTTACAGTTCACTCCTTATACATGTCCTCATATGTTACGCAATCACATATTATGCAATCACCCAATACCTATAGGTTATATATTACCTAATCACCAATTACTTAATTGTCTTGTATCGTTTATTAGGATACGCAAATAATGTATCGTTGAATCTGCAATATAAGTTGAATGTAATTTGTGTAGTGTATATAGTATCTATAGATACTATAGATCTATATTTATATATATATATATATATATATATATATATATTATACTATACTATATCTAGTAATATTGGTGAGTAAGTGGCTACGGATATTGTTAACTACACCTGAGTTAGTAGACTAAAGCTAACCTATAGGTAGATAATCTACATATAGAGGTATTGGTTTATAATCTATAGATTATATATTCGGTTTATTAATTACTGATTATGCAATACATTAATACATATGTGCTAACAATATTAATAATAATAATACTAATTATTATTATTATTATAATATGTGTGATGGTAGATGCATCTAATATAGTTGTAGATATCATTAATATATATATATATATATATATATATAAATAAATGTAAGAATTACTCCTATTGGATACTATCATAGTTTATAAATGATATTCATCAAGATATGCTAATGTTGAATGTAGGTAATATCGATGAAATATGTTATGCCGATGAAGAGGCTGAGCTTCACATCTAACTATAATGAAGATACATGTCTGCTGTTGTTAATATAGTATAGTCTAAAGTCACTATTCAGT
Organism: Osedax fenrisi; assembly: GCA_964019155.1. Classification (NCBI taxonomy): domain Eukaryota; kingdom Metazoa; phylum Annelida; class Polychaeta; order Sabellida; family Siboglinidae; genus Osedax; species Osedax fenrisi. The sequence goes on along the minus strand of OZ025239.1, from coordinate 63,648,773 downwards.
CATTAATAACTATAGCTGATGGTCAATAGTTACTCTAGCTAGATATTCAGTGACATTGACGGGGACTATTTATCATAATGAACCTATAGATTTATCTATACATATACAGCTATTCCACTGTGTATTAGCAATCGTTCAGTTATATTAGTGTACTTTACTTTACTTACTTAAGCTATACTTTGTATACATTTATTGTTATTTACATACCCACCTTATACCTCACTGTTTGATTACGAATAAATAATAATAATAATAATATAATAATAATAATAATATAGTAATAAATATAATACATATAATAATTATAATACATATAATAAATATAATAATTATAATATATATAATACATATAATAAATATAATACATATAATAATTATAATAAATATAATAATATTAATAATATAAATGTACCTATGGGCAGTGGATTATCTATCTTAACCACATGATGTAACATGAGTTGCCATACCCCTTCTAATACAGGTTGTTATTGTTTTTAACAATCACTTAAACATACATATTAATAAATCATAAATCAATATAAATTATATATTTTATATTTATTTTTTTATTTTCCAGGATTCCTAAAAGTTATTTATATCAGATATATATATATATATATATATATATATATATATATATAATTATTGATGAGTCTATTTGTATCTGCTATTTATATTATAGATTAATGTCATGATTCAATAAATATATATTATTATTATTACGCAAACGAAGTTACATAACACTATAGTATTATAATAAGTATTACATAACACACGTATAATCCTCTTGATTTCTAGTGTGTATATATATATATAACATTATATATAACATTATATATAACATTATATATAACATTATATATAACATTATATATAACATTATATATAACATTATATATATATATATATACATACAGATAACGTTAAATGGTAAGATGTTACATAAAGACATAAATAATGGATACTTGATGCAACGCGTCTCAACTGAAGGTTACAGGTTTATGATAATGCATTACGCAATAGTTAATGGATCTGATACGACGGACCACGTCATCCATTACCGTCCACCGTCCAGTCTATAAACTCTCTTTCTCTCTATGTAGTGTACTCCATTAAAGTGTCTTTTAAATGTATTTACAATATCGTAAAACTAGATCCCCGCAGACTGCAGCCTCCTCTCCTCCTCCTCGGCTAATATTACGTAATCGACCGTATATAGGTTACGTAATAACCGCTCTCACGGCGTCATCGAGGTTACGTCATATCGGTTACATCATCGGTTACATCATCTCTGTAGCGTGTGAAACATACATCTATTGTTTATAAATACATGGAGGAACAGTAACTGAGGGTACATAGAGCAGAGGCATAACGAAGAATTCTGGACAATATCACTCGCGTGCGTACTTAAAGCGAGCAATTCACTCACACACACATACACACACACCCACACCCACACCCACACACACACTCACACACACACGAGTGTTATATAACCACATCGTACACAAGTATACTTCTGGTGTATACAGTACATTAGTTTATGTATACATGTGTATACCGTACTTAATATGCGTTATTTCCGGCCACGTTGTAATAGTCACGTGGTTAACTAAGGGTTCCTCTGGCGCCCGCTAGGTGGGGGTATAACTCTTACATTAATAGTATTTTACGGCGTTTTCAAGGGCCCTCCATTAATCACGAGTATTTAACCAATCATATCGAGTACATGCAGTCCCCTAAACCCTAAACCCTAAACTATTATATAACCACGTGGTGTATCACATGATTGTTACGGGTGATCACGTAAGGCAGTACAAAACATTACAAGTAAGGTGTTTTGGTGGGAAACTCCCCCCTCCTCACTTTAGAATTTTTGCCTACACAAAAAATAATATTTGTTCATAATACACTATATAATAGTCGTATACGATAGTGATTATAAATCAGCAGATATATTTATTAGATGATTTTGTATATACAAATGAAAACAATATAATTATTTATAAATATAAAATCTATATATATATATATATATTATAGTTCCTTATTTATACATGTATATCCATATACTTTAATAATATTTAATATAATAATACTAATAATAATAATAATAATAATACTAATAATAATAATAATAATAATAATAATAATAATAATAATAATAATAATAATAATAATAATAATAATAATAATAATAATAATAATAATAATAATAATAATAATAATAATAATAATAATAATAATAATAATAATAATAATAATAATAATAATAATAATAATAATAATAATAATAATAATAATAATAATAATAATAATAATAATAATAATAATAATAATAATAATATTAAATTAAATAAAACTAATATAAAATTGATTAAATATCATCTTTCTAGATTTAATTGGGAATATCTAAATTCAAATGATTATAATATCGATCAAAAAGTAGAATATTTTAATAAGGTTCTAAATAAATTATTTATATCACATATTCCTAATATAAATAATACAATAAAACAGGTACTTCCGAAGAATATATTGAAATTGAAGAAGCAAGTAAAAAAATTATTTCGAAAATCTAAAACTAATTTACAATATAAATATAATTGGATAGAAGCAAAAAAAAAATTATCCAAGGAATTAGAATCTTTAAATTTTAAGAGAGAGATTAATGCAATTAATTCAAAAAATAAATTAAAGTTTTATAAATTTATGAAAAAAAGACAAAATTTAAAATCTGGAGTATCTCCTCTAATTGATATATCAAATAATAATATTTTATTTTCAGATCTCGACAAAGCAAATACGTTAAATTCATATTTTAGTTCAATTCAACAAAATGATAATGGAAATTTACCCGAATTTTATAACTTAACTAAACAAAAATTTGATAATATTGATTTAAATCTTGAAATAATTAAAATATTTTTAAATAGATTAAAAATTACACATACTTTCGGAACTGATGGGATACCATCTTCTATGTTAAAATTATTATCTAATGAATTATGTAGGCCTTTATATATTATTTTTAATTCATCTTTATTATCGGGTAATATACCGAAAATTTGGAAAAAATCTATAATCACACCAATTTTTAAAAAGGGTGAACCATCAAATTCAAATAACTATAGGCCTATTTCAATAACATGTGTAATGTGTAGAGTATTAGAACGTATTATTTCTAAACAATTAATTTTTTATTTAAAATCTAATAATTTATTAACAAAATATCAATATGGTTTTATAAGTCGAAAATCCACAGAATTACAATTAACAAAATGTTTAAAATTTTGGTATAATGAATTGAATAATAAAAAATGTGTAGATATAATATATATTGATTTTGCAAAAGCTTTTGATGTTGTTTCTCATGAAAAACTACTATTTAAATTAAAATCATACGGTATATCTAATAAAATAATAAAATGGTTTTATAATTTTTTATCGAATAGATCTCAAATTACACGGGTTGAAAATTCTTTTTCAAATAGTTCTATTGTAAAATCTGGAGTACCACAAGGATCGGTTTTAGGTCCAATTTTATTTTTATTATATATTAATGATCTTCCTAGTATATTCTCTTCAAAAATTCATATTGATTTATTTGCCGATGATACAAAAATATATTTTTCATACGCATCTGAGAGTGAAAGATTTCTTTTACAAAATAATTTAAATTTATTTTCACAATGGGTAAATAAATGGCAATTAAATATTTCATTATCAAAATGTGCAGTTATGACTTTAGGGAAGGTTACTCCATCAAAATATTTTATAAATAATATTCAATTAGAAAACGTTACTTTTTATAAAGATTTAGGAATAATATTTGAAAATAACCTTTTATTTAATAAACATATTGATTATATTTGTAAAAAAGCTTAATTTTCTTTGAATTCAATTTTTAGATGCATTACTACAAAATCCCCTAGAGCATTATTAAATGCATATAAAATTTATTGCAGACCAATTTTAGAATATGCATCCATAATTTGGTCACCTTTTTCAAAGGTTAGTAAATTTCGTAGTCTCATAGACCAAATTGAAAGAGTGCAAAGATTATTTACTAGACGATTAATTACAAGATGCGTAGGATATACAAATTCATCAAATATTAATTATAAAACATATATAGAGAGATTGGTATATTTTAAATTAGAATCACTTGAACTTAGAAGGTTAAAAATAGATCTAACTACAATTTTTAAAATTTCAAATAATTATACAGATATAAATATATCTGATATTCTTAACATTTCGAATAATTGTAGAACTAGAGGTAATTGTAAAAAATTAAATGTAATACATAATTATGATAATACAATTAAAAATATAATTAATAATAGATCAGTTAATATATGGAATTCATTAAATAATGATATAATAAAATCTGTATCTGTTTCATCTTTTAAAAATAAAATAAACAAAATCTGTTTCGACAAAATACTTTTTTTTAACAGAAATTTATAATTTTATATTGATTTATGTTTCATTTTGTATCTAGATTATTGCATTATCTCTTCTGGTTTTTTTAATGTGTTTTTGTTATAGAAAATTTAGGTTTTTATATATAAATTTCAAATATATTATAATATATAATTAATAATTCATTATTATTACAGATAAAGTGGGAAGTATTATTTTATTTTTGTTTGTTCTGTATTATATTTTGTTATAAATTTATTTTTGTTATAGAAAATTCGGATTTTTTATATCTATATTTCAAATATACTATAATATAAAATTAATAATTCATTATTATTACAGATAAAGTGTAAAGTATTATTTTACTTTTGTTTGTTCGGTATTATATGTTTGTTTTATATATATTTTGTAAATATGTTTCAAATGTATTATATTACTAAAATACAATATTAATAATTTTCTATTATTTCAGATTATAGTGATAAGTATTATATTATTTTGTTTCGTAATATTATTGGTATGTTTTGTTATTAACTGTTTTTGTATAGGTATATTGGTTTATTTTATTTATAACTTGTTCTTTTTTTATATATATATATATGTTTCAAATTTATTATACAATTAAAATATAAATATAAATTAATAAAGTACCTACTATTATTACAGATTTTGGTAAGTATTACATTATTTGTTTGTTTCATTCTAGTATTGGTTTATTTGATTTTTAATATGTTCTGTTTATAATATATTTAAAATTTAACATTTAAAATTTAACATTTAAATATTAAATTATATAACTAATAATTTATTACTAAAACAGGGTACAAGATGAAGAATTCTATAAAGTTAAAGTAGAAATTGAATATTTCGATGCCACTTACAAAATAATGTATTTTATTTCTATTTTCGATTATTTTTACGCTATCTTTTATTTCTATTTTGATCATTTTTCGTTTATTTTTACTATATGATTTATTTCTACTTTCGATTGTTTTTCGTTTATTTTTACGGTAACTGTAAAACGTTTTAATTTCCTTAATTTTTTAATTTCGTATTATTCTTTATTTATTTCTATAACGTATGTTATCGTTAGCAAATATTTATACTTTATACTTTCGATTATATTTTCGGCTATGTATTTGCTTAAATAAATTATCAATCAATCAATCAATAATAATAATAATAATAATAATAATAATAATAATAATAATAATAATAATAATAATAATAATAATAATAATAATAATAATAATAATAATAATAATAATAATAATAATAATAATAATAATAATAATAATAATAATAATAATAATAATAATAATAATAATAATAATAATAATAATAATAATAATAATAATAATAATAATAATAATAATAATAATAATAATAATAATAATAATAATAATAATAATAATAATAATAATAATAATAATAATAATAATAATAATAATAATAATAATAATAATAATAATAATAATAATAATTAAAATAAAATTAAATTAAATACAATTCATTATTTTAAAAATATTTTTACTAGAACATCTCTTCCAAATTCTGAAATTATTCGTAAAAAAATCCTATATCATGCTATAAAATCAAATATGTTGGACTCTAATATTAAATTGGTTTTCAACAAATTTACAAATAAATACGAGCTTCATAAATTAGTTGATAATAAGATTGACTGGCATTAAAAAATTCCCGAAGTTGATTATGAGAAGTGGTCCACATCGTTTATAACCTATCAAAAATCTTTTTCTTCTAATGACAATTCAACCTGACTATCAAATTCATCTAATTTAAAAGTTATGTTTTCAAATTGTCGCAGTGTTAGAAACAAACTACCTTATTTAGAGTTAATTCTTAGTTCTAACATGTATGATATTGTTTGTCTTGTTGAAACATTTCTAACAAATGTTGATACTGATGCATTACTCCTTTTTGGTAATACTAACTATAAAATATATCGTAATGATAGGAAATCTCATTCAGGTGGTGTAGCGATAATCTGCAAATCTAATTTAAATCCAATTCAATTATATTTCAATAATTTTAATAATATTGAGCATATTACTCTTGTACTACATTCTACTAAAAATATAAGATTATCTTGTATTTATCGTCCACCTTCAACTGATTTTAACACTCATAAATCGATTTGTAAATTTTTATTTGCACTATGTGATACAATTTCATCTACTATTATTGTAGGAGATTTCAACTTACCTCTTTATAATTGGAATGATAATACATTTCCTAATTACCCATCAACATATTGCGAATTTGAAAATAGTCTATGTCAAAACTCACTCATTCAATTAATTACTTTTCCAACTCGTAATAATAATTTGCTGGATTTATTACTAACCAATAATCCTATGATTATTTCGAAAATTAATGAATGTCCCCCTTTTGGATTTGGTAAATATATTAGTGACCATATATCATTTTCATTTTCTCTACCTTTCCAAGATAATTTAAAAATAAATCAAAAAGTTGGGCTAAATTTTAGAAAGTCTAATTTATATAGTATACATCAATCCCTTTCTTCTATTGATTGGAATTTATTATTATCTAATTCAACAGATATTAATAATATGTTTAATATTTTTTATAATACTTTATATAATATTATTAATGATAATGTTCCAGCTTATAAACATATCAAAAATAAAAAAACGTATCCAAAATATATTCTACGTTTAAAAGTAAAATGTTTAAAATATTATAAAACTAGATTAGATTCACATAATAATTTTATAAATTGGAAAAATATTAAAAAATTATTAGATTATAACATTAAACAATTAACTATCGATAGAGAAAAATTAATTTTATCATCTAATGACAAATCACGATTTTATAATTATATTAATTCAAGATGTTCCTCTTTTTCCACTATAGGTCCCATTAAATCAGACGATAATACATATATTTTTTCAGATACAGTTAAATCTAATATACTCAATAATCAATTTTCTTCTGTATTTATTAATGATAATGATAATATTCCTCATTTATCTCCACCTAAACATAATTCAACTATAAATAACTTTTTATTCTATAGGCATAACATAAGAAAGCATCTAATAAATCTCTCACTATCATGTACATTGCCACCAGATAATATCCCTTCAATATTTTTCAAACAATTCTCATATGAACTATCTATTCCACTTACGATATTATTTAATAAAACTTTATCAGCTGGTGTATGTCCTGACATGTGGAAAGTAAGTTATATAGTTCCGATATTCAAAAAAGGTGACCCTTCAAATAGAGAAAACTATAGGCCGATTTCAATTACCTCAATTATGTCTAGATTATTCGAGCGTATATTAGTTGAGGAAATTAATTTTTATCTAGAACGTAACTCATTAATTACTGATTCTCAATTTGGATTCCGTCATAAAAAATCTGTTGAACTGCAACTATTAAATTGTTATACTAAATGGATTACTGCAATTGATAAAGGCAGTTTTATTGATATCATATATCTTGACTATGCTAAAGCTTTTGATAAAGTCTCTCATAGTAAATTACTTGTCAAATTAACTAATTTAGGTATATGTGGTAACATACATTCTTGGGTAAGTAGTTTTCTATCTGGTAGATCTCAAAGAGTAAGAGTTAACAATCAAATGTCTGATACAGTTAAAATAATATCTGGTGTTCCACAAGGATCTGTAATAGGGCCTTTACTCTTTCTAATATATATCAATGATTTAGTCGAAGTGATTGATAAAGATATATCCATTAATCTTTTCGCGAATGACACTAAATTGAGTTTTATATCCAATGACATAGATCATAGATATAAATTACAACATAATATTGATAAATTTTATGAATGGTCTAATTCTTGGCAATTAGAAAACGCTGCAAAAAAATCAGCTGCTCTTACATTAGGTAATACTAATAAACCATTGTATACTATAAATAATGTTTCAATAGTAAACTGTAGATCGTATCGTGATCTTGGTATCAAATTTGATCCATCATTACATTTCTCTGAACATATTGGTGTGTGCTGTACAAGTGCATATTGTGTTATCAATCGTATATTTCGCTGTTTCATTACTAATAATATGCCAGCTATTAGAAAAGCATATATATCATATGCTAGACCCCACCTTGAATATGCGTCGACAGTCTGGAATCCGGGATTAGATGCCAGGACATTCAAAGGACTGAAGATAAAACTAGAGAAGGTCCAAAAATTCTTTACGAGAAGATTAATCGAGAGATGCGGTTTACCTTATAAACCTTATAATGAAAGATTAATATACCTAAATCTAGATTCTCTAGAAATCAGAAGAACTAGATTTGATCTTGTTATGGTATATAAGCTATTTAACGGATTGGTATCTATGAATACATCATCTATTATTAATATCAAAAAGACCAACTACAATACCAGAGGCCATTCTCTGCAAATTAGTATGAATACATGTAAACTAAATGTAACAAAAAATCTACTAAATAATCGAATAGCTAAAATTTGGAATGGTCTTGATGAACATATTGTATTAGCAAATAGTTTATATACCTTTAAAAATCATATTAAAAAAATTATAACTTAATATTTATTTATACATATATATATATAAGTATATATATATAATTTTATAAATTATTAATTTTAATTATTAATTGTTTTTATCACCGGCACATGTGATACGTTTCTAATTTACTATTGTTATTTTTATATGTGTACTATCTACGTTTTGTTGTCGTTTTGTGAATTTATCACTACATATTGTTAATTATTACTAAATCGAACTTGAAAAATTCATAATAAATATTCATTCAATTCAATTCAATTCAATAATAATAATAATAATAATAATAATAATAATAATAATAATAATAATAATAATAATAATAATAATAATAATAATAATAATAATAATAATAATAATAATAATAATAATAATAATAATAATAATAATAATAATAATAATAATAATAATAATAATAATAATAATAATAATAATAATAATAATAATAATAATAATAATAATAATAATAATAATAATAATAATAATAATAATAATAATAATAATAATAATAATAATAATAATATTTAATATAATAATACTAATAATAATAATAATAATAATAATAATAATAATAATAATAATAATAATAATAATAATAATAATAATAATAATAATAATAATAATAATAATAATAATAATAATAATAATAATAATAATAATAATAATAATAATAATAATAATAATAATAATAATAATAATAATAATAATAATAATAATAATAATAATAATAATAATAATAATAATAATAATAATAATAATAATAATAATAATAATAATAATAATAATAATAATAATAATAATAATAATTATAATTATAATAATAATAATAAGAATAAGTTTATTGAAAAAAAATCAAAATATTATCTAACAATATATAAATGACTCACAGATAAAAGAATAAGTAACATAATAGTGATTAGACATACCGATGAATTAATATAAAACATAAGTGATTAGATAGGAATGTGCCAAATAAGTTATTAGATAAGAATACAACAAAGCATGCATACAGTATATTAACGGTGTTAAAGGGTTAATAGAGAGAAGGGTTTGTCACACCCATATAGGATGTATCAGTTACTAATTGTTGGTCATTCTTCATGAAGTGTGGTCATGTGACATTAACAGCATCACGTGATAATGTACAACAATTAAAATAAGTATATTCCATATTTTTAACTACCCCCCCCCACTTCAAATCCTTAACAAAACACACGTTAGGTGAATATAACCATACATGGACATATAACTACAGTTAACATAGTGACATCGGCATAATCAGTATACTTGTATGATGTACCTTCAAGGAGGGATGCTAGTGTGACGCATAACTGCGGGTAATATAGGTATATGTGTATGCGTATGAGCGTGTGTGTGTGCGTTTGTGTATGTGTGTGTGTGTTTGTGTGTGTATTGTGTGTGTGTTTGAGTAAGTGGTATTTAGGAATGTGAATGCCAATAAATAAAATTAAAGATATAAATTATAATTATTATATATATATAATATTTATTTTTTAGTCTGGAATATGTTGAATTGCAGAATTCAATATATTACACTTGTACTTTTCCCACACCCTAAATAGTGACACTTTTTATTACATAAAACCATATAAGGCTGGTTTAATAATAAGTGGTTTAAATACATCATATAATATATCATAAGTATGAAAGTGCTAAATAAATCTATAGTTAATTATAAAATGTTACATGTATGCCATTATCCCATATATATATATATATATATATATATATATATATATATATATATATATGCATGTATTTGTGTGTGTGCGCGAGTGCCCATTTAGATGTAGGGGAAAGTCCCCGATTACCGACCCCCTCCTAATACCGACCCCCTCTCGTATCTCAGTAACTATAAGAGATATCAAAAAATAATATATACACGAACTGTTAGTAATTCAATGATAAATATGAATAAGTATTTTGTTTTAAAAAATATGTAATCCTACAATTGTTATTTGATAAAATGTAATATTATATTTTTACTTTTTAAATATTTGAATAATAACTTTTTTTAAATCATTGTAAATACTTTATTATTTAAAAGAAAACTTAATAAAGAGCAAAATATTGTAGATCAATAAAATGTTTATGACTATTATAAAAATAATTTAATTTGAATAACTATTAACCAAGATATCTTAATTATAGCAACCCATATAATTGTCCTATTACCGACCCCCTAAATTACCCTAATACCGACCCCATGTGATTTATAATATCCAATCAAAATAGATCCGTATTTTACTTTAAAATATGTCGTAAGTTGTTTGTGTATCATTAATATAGATTTAGGATTCATGATTCCAGTTGATTATATACATAGGTGATTAATCAATAAATATTAAATAATAATATAAACTATTTGAAAAAAATTACTATACAGTTTAAATGTAAATTTAATATTACTATTAAAACATAAATTCAATATAAAATAAATTGCGTGAATGTTATAACTAATTATATTCATGTATATATATACTATTTTTATTGGAAATTATAATACTATAATTATTTATATCACGATTATTTTAGGGGGTCGGTAATAGGAGAAGGGGGTCGGTATTAGGTACATGTATCCGATTACCGACCCCCTGTTTATTCTTGTAAATATAATTATATCAAAAATTTAAAATAGCCACATTATCCATTGCCATAATATTACCCTAATTACAAAATTTCAAATAAATATATTTAATATTGAATACGTTATTACAAATAATCATTTAGGGGTCGTAATCGGTGACTTTCCCCTATATTACTGATGTTTTCAATCAGATTCTGGAGGTCATGCTTATATGTTATAATATCCATCCAATTAAAAAAATAGTATTCCAAATCACTATAGCATACGCATATATTGATATTTGAAAGTTTAACTAATCAGTGACAATTAAATTAAATTAAATTAAATTTTAAACATAATTACGAAAAGTCATAATATTTATATGTTAAATAAAATAGCTTAATACTCTTACACTTATTGGAAAATGATTACAATGAAATATTGAACAAAATAATCAAAATATTCATAAGTTTGATTTCTATAATTATCGTCATTATAATTTAAATTATAATTATACGTATTAATTATTATTATAAGTATTTAATTGAAATTATTAAAATTTTAATTTATAATCAACATTTTATTTTATTAAATACAATTTAATTTAATTTAATATGTTGGCGAATTATTTAATACCAATAAAGTGGGCCATATAACTCAAAGACTCAATATAATTTCTAAATTTTATAATTTTATATTAGTTTTTTAATAATATTATTATATATAATATCCTATAGGATAGAAGTCTCGCCTATAATGCTTATGTGTGTGACGCCTTAGCCAACTGAGCATATGGGCAGTTTTAAATATTAATTTGATTTAATTAAAAATAATTTCAATAGATTTATTTTGAAATTAATTATGTAATTACATATAGAATATTAAATATTAAATCATATACATTGTAATAATATTAGTTAAAATAAAATCATTTACAAATCTAACCTTGGTAGGTTTGTACCTACTATGCAAACATGACCATATACCAGACTATATACAGAAATATAACTGCATTAATATAATAATATAGTATATATACTGGGTATTATATGATATATATATATATATTAATTTTAATTCTATATTTACATTTATTTAAAATAATTATTTATTTATCTAGTTTTATAGTTATAATTTTAATGATGTCAATACACAAAATATTATATAAATATACTTCAACGTAATTCCAGTGTATTGCATTGCAATGTAATAAAAGTCATCATAAGAATGCTACTAACATATGTGTTCTAGGCTACAGTATAATTTAGGCGCATAATAGATCTAGTAAACATCATTCATAACAAAGAAATGCTCATTCGAAATGTAGGCTATAGCCAATATTATAATATTATTTATTTATTTGATAATTTATTATATTTAAAATTAAATTGTATCATTTTTATTATTAGTTCACTTTTGTTTAACTATTAATACATATACCCATCATACTATCTACCTAGGTGATATAAATATATGTATATTCTATCGCTCCTATAGGAGATCTCTTCTCTGTTATATTTCCTTTATTTTGTCTTTTTATTTTAACTACTTTGTTGTTATTTTGTTTTAAAAAGTGTGAAATTACTAATTGCGTTTATTCACTGAGTTGTGTGTATAATAAACTTATTCATCATCATGTTTCATTATCATATATATATATATATACATATATATATAATAGTCTGGGGTCGATGGCTCAGTGGGACAACCAAAAGCTAGTAAGCCAGAGGTCCCGGGTTCGACTCCAGATAGTTCTTGTTTTTCTCTTGTGTTTATCAAGAATTTAATAAACGATAAATCAAAACACAAGAAAAAAAATGTTACTATTTGTTTTGTATTGTCCTCACAGTTATTTATAACATGTACAAGTCTATGACTTCTTGAGGGGTCCATTTGTATCCGATATTATTATATGTGCGATTCAATAAATAAATATTATATATATATATATATATATATATATATTATTACTATAATTTCAATTATATATACATTTATTCATAAATTTATAAATTATAATTGACAATTTATTATGATATATATATATATATATGTTGTACTATGGTATACAACTTATATAATATAAGTGTTACTATTATTCGTATATAGATGCATTCTCACGATGGTTAACTAACAATAGAGATCCGTTGTTAAATCTATATTTAGTGCTTATGACAATGAGGTGTGACTTTAATGTATCATATTAATAATACATTTAATAATATTTCTCAATAAAATAAAATATAATAAAATCTAGTATTATATTGCATAGCTATTATAACAGTTATATAGTAACTATTACCCAGGAATTTATTACGATTGTAAATCTTAATATTACTATTATATTACTATTAAATGTAAAATTAAATTATCTCTAACATAGTAGATATTTAGTAATAACATGTCTATATATAGTAGAAATGTCATACATTTAAGTAATGGATTTAATAAATAGATATTTACCAGACATCATCATATGTTGTTATATAATTAATTTTATTTTAAACTCCGAATTTGTGAAGAAAGTGTATTTTTGTAATTTAAAAAATCACTCAGAATAAATACATATTTCTACCTTGAATAATTACTAGCTTATACCTTAATCTAAATATAGTATATTCTAACTATAATATGAATATTGATATAAATATAAAGTGATTAATAATTGCATATATAACATACCAACCCATTAACTAATTATTAATATTAATATACAATGTACTATATATAATACAAATATAAAAGCATGCTTATAAACTAATGCATTATATTTCCAATTTATATAATGTATATGAAAATAAATATACAAAATATTCATACGGTGTAAATAAATTATATAAATAAATCTAAATAAACTATCAAATTAAAAAATCATATATATATATATATATGTATATATCTATGTTTATTATATTATTATTATTGGTGTGTATGTTAGAAATGTATACACATATGTTTGTATATATACACGCAGGTAGGCTACAACAAATGACTTGTTACTGCATTTAATAATAAATTATATTTATGCTAAACAATTAGTGAAATGTGTTTTTACAAAGAAATGCTATTATTTTGTGAGTGGGCATATTTGTTCTGATTAATATTAATGATATTGTCTGTTTATCTGCAAACATTACTCAGGAATGTAGGAAAATGTATAATTGTACTTATCACTATGACGAAAGGGACTTTAACGAATAAAGTAAAAGATAATCAAACATGTATCCTGTGGCATGTATTTTAATTACTTTATATCATTTATTTATATATATCATTTACTTTTATTATAATTTTCACATGAAATATTTATTTTCTTTAAATACGAAATTCAATATGCACTATAATATAGACTATAAATAGACTATATGCACTATAATATAGACTATAAATAGACTATATGCACGATACATATTCGTATCCCAAACGTTACTAAATATCAGTACACTCTTAACATGGACTATTTAACTACCGAATTACTATTAAATATTCTCGAAATATAATTATCATTTTTAAATCTAATTTGTATATCTATTTACTTTATTATTTATAAATGTAATATGCTTTAAATTAAAACATTACTTACATATTTATATACATACATACACACACATACACATACATACACATACACACTCACACACACATATATATATATATATTTATATATATATATATATATATATATATATATATATACATATATGTAATATATCTTTATACAATATTATTTTAAATTAAATATGTTAAATGTGAAACTTTAATTAGATATAGATGTTTTCTTGTATCAGGAAAAGTGCTGAAATACCAAATTAAAAAACCATATTAATATTACAAAAACCATATGTAATTATAATGTATACAATATATAAAATCATAAAATTTAAAATATCATATAAGTATATATATATATCCACAAATACATATACAAATTATTGACGAATGACGTAACGGCATTATGGCCGCTTGACCTAAACAGCAATACATATTAAATATAGTATTATATGATTTAAAATTGTTAAATGATATAAATAAAATAGTTTAAATATTTTTATATTTTAGATTTTTATGATAATATAATGTTATATAATTGTATATAAATGTATATACTTTTATATAATTGTATATATTTGTATATAAATGTATATATTAGCGTGTTTTTTGTACAAATGTAAAACTATCCACTCTTGTGTATATTGTCATGGGTGAGATATTTGTAATCATTATTATTGACTACCCTATAGTCACTGGCATATCATATGCCACATATGACATATCACATGTAATATGCTATTTCATAAGCAGTCATAACATATAGTATTTAGTAACTTATTTATATCATTATTTTATAAATAATGTGAATATATAAAATAATATTAATCACACATATATATATATATATATATATATATATATATATATATATATATATATATTAATAGAGAGTGAGAGAGAGTAGAAATCATGGTATACATTGTAAGATAAATATCCAATAAATATACAGATTGTTAAGGAAGTAATATCAAGGTCATTGGTAAAATAAACCCCACGTTTACTTCCCATTGTTTCCCGCAACATTACTACACGAATCATTACCCAACTATTCTCTAAGAGAACTATTCCTAAAGCTGGTATACCTTATAAGTTAAGTTACATAATCTCATTTCTCTATACTACCCCACAACCTTTATAGTTAGCTAGCCGGTAGCCTAAATATTAGGTACCTATACAGTTAACCATCGATATCTCAGACTTCAATGGACCGTAGTAATGTGTCTGAGATACCGAGGTTCTGATATATCGAAATGCGATTAGATACAAAACCATACTTACAATGCTGACCCCTCCAGCACTCCTGAAATCTTTGCACATAATAATATGTATTCTATAGTGTAGAGAACATCCCCATCAATTGTCCGATCTATTGTTACAACTATTAACTTACAAATGTTCCAGATGATTCTAGCACTCCCCTATAGGAGGTATCTATATATGTATATATTCAATATATAAGACCTCATATGCCTATAGTACACACATATTTACAATACGTTGAATACATATTCTATACTATATGTTTAAAACCCTCATAAAGTAGACATTATGACGTACACATATTATAAGGTAGACATATATTTATACAGGATGCATTCTACTTCAGTAGCTATAGATGTGAATATATGGGTAGCTTATCTTTAATTAATGATGTTATGGAATTTAGTGATATAATGTGTGAAATGAAAATATGATTAAGTGTTAATTAGATAATTACATTATTTAATTATTATGTATATATATATATTTCAATTAATAAAATATAACTGGATATACATTATAATTAAAAGATAATTCCTTACAATTTAGTTTCTATAATCTGTATAATATTATTAGTATATACTGTATATCTATAAACCATGCATTATTAATTATGAATTATTGTGTGTATATTATATATAATGTACATGTACATTCTACATTGTACATTGTACAATGTACATTGTACATGCATGTATACATGTTATTTTATAAAAAGCAAACGATTCATAAATGATCCATATAATGTTATTTTCCCATATAAATATATATATATATATATATATATATATATATATATATATGTGGTAGTAATAATAATATTATGAAACGTCCAACGTTAGCAATAATAGTGTGGCTAGATAATTGAGTAACCGAGACAATTAAATCATCATGTATTACATAATATGTATATATATATATATTATGCAGTATGTTATACGTATACGCACTAATAATTGTATATATATATAAACGTGTATATATTATTTATATATTCTACAATGCAGTATGCTCTTGTTGTATTATTATATACTATAGTATATACATATATGCTATTAATTAGTAGTATATATATATATATATATATATATATATATATATACATGCTAATAGTATTGCCCCTTGTCTATTATGTAGTTATATATATATATATATATATATATATATATGGCTGTGTGTATAGTATACACTGTATACACAGACACACATATATATATATATATGTTTATCAATGTAAATAGATGAAATTGAACAAATGATGAATCAACGCTAGTATTCAAAAACAATCTAAACATTGTCTAAAGTCGTCTGTGTTGACAAGAATACTAATCTATAAATAGAAATAGTCGGAATGCCTTTCCTACTTGTGAACATCGCAGTGCCTCGCCGTGTAAACACATGTCAAGGGCTAGGTCGCAGCCTGCTATCTTATCTATAGATAGCACGTGTACATTCTCTATCAACCAGTGCGCGCGTGTGTGTGGGTGGGCGTGTCAGTAACTGGTTACAGGTTAGAGCCGACGCTGCAGCGATAGGTTTTTTACCTACATAACTCTTTTACATGCGTCGTCATCAATTTGCATTTGTTGACGATAACAATTATAATTAGGAATTAATGATAATTATAATATATATATATATATATATATATATATATATATATATAATATTTAAATGTATATATATATATATATAAATATTTATATAAAATCAACATTAAAAAACAAAAATATATTAACTGATATTTATCATAAAAAATTATGTCAGATGTCGAATATTTAAAAATTTCATGAAATATCATCTTATTTAAGGTCATGCAACCAGATGATCTTTACTAGCAAAACAATAGATCTCAGCATATATGTATACATATCACATTTAAATATTTTAATAAAATAATTATTTATAAATTATCCTTTTTAAAGTAATTTATATTGGATAAAGAATTGAATAATACACGATATATGCAATGCTGATTAGTAAAACATATTTTAACAATTATTGTGGAACATAACAAATAATTCTTATATCATTTTAGTTCCATTTTTACAAATTTGTATTAATTTCCTTAATTACAATTTCAAATAAAAATATATACATTTATTAAAAAATGTGTATACATATATTAAAGCCCTGTGTATATGTTTCCTGGAATTCAAATACAAATTCGATATCTTCGAATATTGATATAGGTATTATAGGCGTGGTTAACTATTACAGCTACGCCCATTATTATAACAATGTTACGATTTGGTAACAGATAATAACAGATAATAACAGATAATAATATAACGTCTTAAGTTACCTCAGAAGTTTTGTAACATATTCAACTGCGACAATATGTTTATACAATGTAATAATACTAATAATAAATACATATAATACATTTCTCATATTACATGATATGTAACATAAAATATACATGAATATCTTTATACATATCCATATATAGGGGGAGGTGTAGATTAAAAAGTAAATATATTTACGTAATAATACATTTAATGATGCTACATAAGATATACATTTTATAAACTCTTCTCAAAATGGGGGAGCACGGGTACCAGGTACGCACCCCCTACTACGTAGGCCATACACCCCCTATATTCACCCTTTATAGATTAGTATACGAGAAATGGAGTTTCTATTCCTCAATGATTCAATCGTGTACATCGTATACGTGGCGTATCTCTTGACTGAAGCACACGCACACACACACACACACACACACACACACACACACACACGCACACACACACATACACACACACACACACACACACACAAGTAGCTATTGTATTAATATTGCGTGTTATCCTGGTCGGTCATTCACATCTCATTCATACGACATGTCCTTCTTTAGAGAACATGCTTCTATTACGCACGTCACTATACTATATGCTTATGTTGATATACGCGTATTAGCCCATTGTTTACTGATACCTCGGATACATCGACATCCTATATAACGACACTCCGGTTAAACTGGTAATATCTTATAACGTATAGTATATGTGCACAATACGCATAGTCTCGATTACAATAACAATAGCTACAAGGCTAAACAATGACGCTCACGTAACCTCTACACACACGAGAATTACGTAACAGTCGCCTGTACCGGATATCACGTGGTGGTAGTCACGTGGTAGTCACGTGGGAGTTGGGGGGAGAAGGTAACCTAGTGTCACGTGTTCTACCACCACCACCAGTAGTAGTATACCATTAACATATGTGTGTGTCTATGTGTGTGGGTAGGTGTGTGGGTATACCTATAGGTGTGTGGGTCCGTATGTGGGTGCGTGTGTGGGTAGGTGTGTGGTGTACCTGTTAGAATACCAGTGTGTGTGTGTGTCTGCTATATCTGCAGTGCAAGGTGATAACGATAGCGTAATGATATCCGTAATGCCCTTACGTCGGGCAATACACACACATTGTGATCAGTGCATAGTGTATAGTATATTGTATATATTGTATAGTACGGTGTATAGTATATACTGTCATACTATACCCTATAGGTTAGAGTGTGGCTATATATAGGGTGTCGTGAGGCAGTGCATACTATAACATATAGGGTTAAGCTGGGGAAAGGTCTGACATCAAAGAGCCTCACTGCAATCAGGAACACAACACACATGTGCAGGCATGCGTCACTGAAAGTCGCGCTCCTCTCGCTAACATGAAAGTCGTGTGTGCGTATCACCGTGCCGCTCCCTTTGTAATCGGAGCGCGGTGTGCGACACGCTCCGACTGATAACAGTTCTACAGCGACGTGATTGACGGGTAGCGCTTTGATTGACGGCTATCGTCGTCGCGCTTTGTTCTCGGCGCGACATTGTTTTAACGATGATACATCGGCGGGCGTGCGTTATCGCGTGTGCACGGGACGCTCGAATGGGAGGTGACCTTTGGGATGAAAGAGATTTAAATATTCATCCCTCCCCTGTTCTAATTAAGGGACGATTCCGTTACAATTCGCATTCCCAAATGACGCGTTCGTGACGTCATCGTACACGATGTGTTCACTGATGATTACGTCATAGGGTAACTGTAATTAACTTCCTGTAATGTGTACGCTATTTAATTACGAATGCGTGATGAAGGCTGATGATTAAATACAGGTTTGAATTCACGTAGTGGATCGACATACAGAACTGACAACAAATCAACAGTTTCCGATGTAAAAGTGATTAACGAATCGCATAGTAAGGACATAAAGTGATAAAGCAGGTCATGAGTTATATAGCAAGGACGTGCGTGTTATGATAAGGACATGGTTATTATATTACTATATATTTATATGTATAGTAATATTAAGAGGTTTATAGTAAGGAGATAATCATTACAGCAAGGAAATGCGTGTTATATAGTAATAACATGCTAGTAATAGTGTGATAATTCTTAGTAGGCCTCAGTAAGGCCTCTATAGCGGAAGTAGGTCATATATACTACGAATGTTATACATAGCACATACATACACCGTTATAACGACATGTTCATTATACGGTAACAGTACACGAGCTTCATCAGAAGATAGCGTGGTGCTAGTTTCCGGTAGATGGGCGTGGCTTATTCTATGTCGTCTCCATATCAAGCGTATTGGTGCTATAGTGATTTCTGTATCTCGCTCCTAGTTCCTGGCACATGCCGCCTACTTCTAGGATAAAGCAATGTTAACTATACGCTACTGGTAATATAGCTCCCAAGAATGCAAGATGATCTTCTAATCTAGATATCTCAACTCAATTTCAACATCAAAATAATTTATTAAAAACCTCAATATTTCGTATATACAATAAACAATGTGCCGTTACAGTAGCGATGCCGAGAATATAGTAGTGGTCGTGCAACATTCGTCATGCCACTATCTCACTACGGCTGTCACACTGCGCACACGCGTACACACTCACACACTCACACACACACACATACATACGGTAATGTATACAACGAACTCTGCAGCACTTGTCCTAGTAGCGAAACCTCTCTTATCGACATCATCGCCTTCACTACAGGAAGCCCTGTCTACTGTGTTCTA
>OZ025239.1:63614849-63622349 GCA_964019155.1 Osedax fenrisi | reverse complement strand
TACATACTGCAAACATGCTGCTATTTCTTATCGACCTGTATAATACCATAATCTCATTGTATTGCAACGAGAGAAATTATAGGTAGGTAGAAGAAAGAGGAGGCTATAACATAGAGACTCTATCAGAAAATGAATAGAATAATAATATTTTGTAATCATTTAATTTACGATTATTAAAATACAAATATTTAAATTAGTTAAAAATAATTTATTTCCTATAATATAATTGTAATGAGTTATACTACTACTACTACTACTACAACTACTACTACTACTGCTACTACTACTACTACTACTACTACTACTACTACTACTACTACTACTACTACTACTACTACCTCTACTACTACTACTACTACTACTACTACTACTACTACTACTACTACTACTACTACTACCACTACTACTACTACCACTACCAATACCACTACCATTTCCACTAATGTCAGTTAGACATGTATTTACGCATGCGTTAGTTCAGATTGTCTCTCACGCATGAGCAGACATTCCATTAGAGATATGTAAATATTGACATTCTGAATGCCCCGACCACCGCTAGGTGGAACAACCTAAACCCTCTGGAAACGCCCACTAATAAGCGTAGGGGATTAGTGAAGTGAGTCATCCCCCCACCCGGAGATACCTTTTCTTATCTATTCACAGTTTAATATTGAATAACTTTCTGTATCGGAACGTAATTACCCGCATAGCACACATACGCACACTCATACTCGTGTAATGCGTACTAGTCTACCAGCAATGTACTTAATACATATATCATTATAAGAATGCCGACTAAATATACGTAGAACATATATATTTAAGATAACAGAACATTTGTGACTAACTTTTTTTTATAATTTCATTAATTTAATTGTTTAAGGGGAGCGTTAATTTCATTTTTTTTTCCTCAAATATTCATTATCTTTAAAATGATGTATACCATTTCATTTAATAGTAACTATATTTTCCTTATCTATGTATTATAAACATATTCACGTACAACATATAGTACATATTATAATGTACTATCTATTATACACAAAACTTTCGAAGATTATATATTGTTCTTTTTTTTTACAACTATTTTTGTTTGGTCTACAATATTTTTTTTTATTATAATTGTTTAAAAGTAATATATATATTTGGTGAATATGAATATTTTAATACACAACTGGTGATAATATGACATACGTATATTCATACGAAATATATTTCTATATGTATAATAGGTTGTTTTACATAATAAAATTTAATATAAATATGTTTACCGTATTTTTTGATATTTGATATTTTATTTCTAAACTTATAAATTACGAAATTGTATTATCTAACCTGTTGAAACTATTTAGTTAATCGTTGTAACATGCATTGTTTATTTGTTGAAATCAATGATTTATTCACTTATTCCAACATATCATATACTATTCAATACCACTGTTACACTCTATATGCTATAGGAAGTGATGATAATGGTGATGATGATGCTAATTGTTATAAAGTATAAACTATGAATATAAATAGGTTACCTGTCTCACATTTAATAATGTAATATTACATAACATGTGTACCTAACTAGAGATATATGTCATTATTTATGTCTGATATAATGTTTATATTTATTTTAACTATACACTAAAACCTATTTCATTATACCAATTCCCTATTTTCCCTATATATTATATATTTTACATTAATTGATATATTATTAAATATATTTTAATATGCTTATACAATTATTGAATATATTGAATATATAGAAAAATACGTGTTTTCTTTATCGGTATTTTCTTATAAGATCTATATATTGGTTAATACTACTATAATTTTTTAAATTATGGAAAGATTAAATTTGTATTTCAGATTTAGATAATTCTAAAATTAAATATTAAAATTATATTATAACCTTTATCTGTATGTCTGTTGAATTTAATAATATTTGTATATTATTATCTAGTTGTATATACATACATTATCTATAACAAGTTCACTAGATAATATGTATACTGTTGTAAGGTATTGGAAAATTTAATTAATATAAAAATATACTTTTTTTAAAATAAATAATAAAATATTTGTTAATATTGAAAAAATATTATTTCGAAAGATGAATTACTGAACGTATATACAAATTAAAGAATTATTTATATATTATTCGTGAAGCAAACAATTATTAAGTTTCCAAATATAAAAAATAATCTAATAATGTCCTATAATTATATACAACAATATTATCAACTGTCACGTACAACTATTATTAAGGACTTTCTATGGCAAATAGTAGGGTATACTAATACAACCTTATTATAGGTGGAATTAAACGTCCCTATTTGTAATTATTTCATTTACTACTCACAAAAATAACTTATAACATAAGTAATAATGCATACTTTATAAGTTATAACCTATTTACGTAGGTAGTCAATGTACTAATTCCATATATTGTATCAAATTTGATTGAAATTAAATTAAGAATTTATCCTCAAATAGTTTTAGTATACGATAGTATTCTATTGTATATATATAGTATATATTGTATATATATAGTATATATTGTATATATATATATATATATATATATATATATATATATATACATATATATATATATATATATATATATATATATATATATATATATATATAATTATATTAATTATATTAATTTTAATTTTATATTTTTATAATCTATTTTTAATTATTGTATTATGTGATATATTAATTTATTTGCTACCTTATATTATCAGTATTTATTTTATATATTTTATTTTTATAGTTTTATAGCTTTTATAGCTTTTAGTTATAGTTTTTTTTTAATATATTTTTATAATTTGTTATACAATTTTAATATTTGTGTTTTATTGGTTTATATTTTTGTAGGTACATATTATTCAATTATTTATTTTAAATACATGATGAGAATGATTGTGGGGTTTTTTGCAATTTTATTTTATTTTTATTTTTATTTTTGTATTAAGTTTTTAATTGTACATATTTGTTATTACTTATTTTTAATTACTTACATATTACATTTTATTTAAATTTTATTTAACATTCAGTATTATTTTCTATTCAGGAAGTCAATTTTTTGTTTTAAATATTAAATATTAAATATAAGATATTCACGAGTACTTTGTATTGATTATTTATGTTGCCGGTAATGGTTCGTGTCGGGGATGAGGATGCAATTGTTGTGTGGGGGCAATTGTTGCCAGTGCTCTTACTCTTGGCGAAAGTGAGTTCCTTAAGGCATTAGATATAGAAACCCCAAATCCTCCAAGTTGATACACCTTTATCGACTTTCATTGGCAATCGATATAAAGTATTCTAGGTAGATTTTATTATGACTATTTTTTTACTGATATCCTGGATAGAAATTTATATTATAATCTAATATTTTATTTAATATTATTTTAATTTTATACATAATTGTTCCCCCCACAATCACATTGGGTGAACGACTTGATAAGCTCTGCTTTTTCGTTCATCCAGGCTAATGCCCAAACTCTGATTATTATTATTATATATATATATATATATATATATATATATATATATACAATACAATATAGATATAGGACTAGTGTTTTTTTAGATCACTTTATCTTGTAATTTATCTGATGATCTATGTATCTCTCTATGTATGTATTGTTCATAGTACGTGTGAGCTGTGTTACATGCGTCAGGATATATGTAAATGAATTGTAAATTATTATTTATTTAAATACTCGTATGTTGAACACCTCACAAGTTACGAGACTATATTAGAACATAACATAAAGTTGTAACAAATACAATCTATATATATATATATATATATATATATACGTATACGAATATTATACATATTATATGGGTGTAATATCGCTATACAATTGTGCAGAATGAATAACAATATCACCGCGGCCGTTAAGGTGGAGTGATATTGGAAAATTATTTCCGTTTTACCTGCCTCATTCAGCATTAATAGATAGTAGGGTACTTAATAATATACAAAAAAAATTGTGTTGATTAAGTAAATATTCAGGGGGATATGGCCATTTTAAAATTAACATGGGAGAGATGGGATATTTTACATGTGATTTTTTTTTTTCGATAAAATTCGATTTTTTTCGTATATATAATGCAAGAATATAAGCAAATTTTTAATATGTTATTACTTGAGTATTACCTCCTTAAAATCATTTTTGAAATATTTTTAAGAATTTTTTTTATTAATTCCTAGACATTTCCTAGAATTTTACTAATTTTTTATAAAATTGATATAACTTTTAATTTATTATTATTATATTTAATATGAATCTAATAATATATATATATATATATATACTATTAATATATTATCAAAAAATAAATAATAATAATTATTACTTTATAAAATGTGGATGTTTAAGGAAATTTTTATTGAATTTTAGCATATATTTTCAAAGGGTTGTAATTTGGAATTTTTTTAGTTTTTTTAATTTTTTGTAATATATTATATAAGTAATAGCTTTTTTTATATAAGTGTTAAAATTAAATAAAAAAATATTCAATATTAATAATTTTAAGATTTAAGTGAACTATAGTTTTTTTATATTTTTTTATTTAATTTTTTTTGTTCACATTTTTTAAATATTAAATTATGGTCATAATCTTATATAATGATATACAAGTATAACAATATAATATTATTGACTATTTATGTATACAAAATAACATGTGGATTTGTTCAAATTTATTAAATATTTTACATTTTTATTAATAAAAATAAAAATATATTAATTGCACAATTATGTTTATTTACATCCAGATAATAGTAATACTGTTGTATAACATTGTAGAATGTTGGTAGTTTATTACTTAATATGGGTCCGGGCTGTAATAGTTGATAAAATGTCGATTTATCTCTTAAATTCATGTTAAATATTTATAATTACAATAATATTTATTAAAGTATTTAAAAAATAAAATATTGCGCATGACAGGTATACAAAATAAACACAGGGATAATTTGGATTGACTGATTGCTTACACTTATTTTTATTTCACCCATAGCACCCTCAATACTTAATTTAAAAATCTAAAACTTTGTTTCCATCATTATTTTACTATATACTATATATATTTTGTGAGGAAGGTAAAACTGATATTCTGGTCACAAAACGCTCCACCTTAGCGGCCGTCTCTGCCTCTCTATATCACTCTCTTTGCCTCTCTCTGTCTCTATCTCTCACTCTCTTTGCCTCTCTCTGTCTCTCTCTATACGAACAGTGTACACACTATATGTCACACTGACGGAGATGAAGACACACCCCATTACAAGTGTAAGGAGACGTATGTTACTGGTGTGTGCTTGTATCGCCGTGTTGTTACATATCATTGTGTGTAGGTGTAAGTGTGTATGTGTGTGTTACTTTTAGTGGGCAGTGGTGATCACACACGATTCACGATTAATTTGAAACAATACCTATTATTACAATAATAATATTACCATAGTAGTATGCCACAAGGTGTGGTATGTCATTGCCTTCATTAAATAGTACATTATAAATTATATATTATATCTACATTATATTTATATAAATACATATATGAAATAGATAGATATATACATATTTATTGATAGGATATATTTGATTTTAGTAACAACAAAATAATAGTTGTTTGATTTATTAGTTATTATTTAGTCCATCAGTCGGCTACCGGCAAGTAAGAAAACACTTTAATGACCGCCTTGATTAACTGATATCTCAGCTTATCTCTTCTCTCTTATGTTGAATGTGTTGCATAACTTTACTTTTGAAAATATTTAAACTCTTGGAGTTTCGTAAATCTTCTCCCCGATTGTTCCATTTCGTTCTTTCTGTTCCAATTGGATTAATAAACTATTATTAATACGAGTAAATTTTGTTTTTCATATGACATTACATATTTATTTTAATTATATTGAGTAAGCTAAGTACAATGAATGATTATTATATTGAATAGGGTGTATAAGCTGCATTATATATGTTGGGAATATTAACTGTATAAGGGTATTATATTTACAAGGGTTATTATTTGTGCACAGTGTATGTTATTAGTGTAAAGTGTATACACAGTGATATATAATGTGAAATAGGGGTAATGTATGTATGCGGTGTATTATATGAGTTGGGTATATTAGGGTGTAAAGTGTAGTAAGGGTGTAAGGTGTGTTGGAGGTGGTTTGCATGTTATATGTAAGATGTGTATATGATGTATGCATTGTTATATGTAATGTGTATTAGATAAACATAGCTACAAAGGAACGAAAACAATATGGAATATACAAATAAATAAAGTTAATATTAATATTGACAGGTCAGAGATATGTTTAAGGAATTAAGTAAGTCTATAATAGTAGTAGAGATATTATTATACTATATTATCATATATGTTAGTGTATATATATATATATATATATATATATATATATATATTTATATATTACAAGTTATATATGTATCATATTATAGAGTTATAAATAAATAATATAGATAAACTATGCAATATATTTGTATTTGTATTTATAGTACTTATCTATCTATATATATATATATATATATATATATATATATATATATATATATATATATATATATATATATATATATATATATATATATATATATATATATATATATATATTAAAGTGCTATAAAGTTTTTAGGAAATATGTATATATATAAATGACCTTTCGTTAAAGTGTTGTCAATATAATACGAATTAATGTTTATTTAATATTTAAAAGTGCCACACTTTGATAATCTTATATTCAAATAAACAAGCGCGGTATCTGTTTGTTTTACACGAAATATACTCGTAAGTAGTGTATAAGTAGATATGCCCATATTAGTATTTATGCCCATATTAGTACATTCGTGCATACCTAGCATTCACAATTACTAATAAGTACAATGATATACTTTATATATATAAATATTAAATATTATTCCACGCGATAGATTATGATTCATCCTGTATATATGGTCTAGTTAGGCTGTTGACAATAAGATGATTGATTAATTAATAATGTTAATGTATATTATGTATAAGAAATAAAACAATCTTATATTATATACAGTAATATATATATGCACAATCTCGTTTAGATTGTACATCGTACAATGTACATTGTTCAATTGCTTTGTCACATGTTATATGTACACTTTTAGTATCAGTGTAATCCACGTGACCTTTATCACGCCCCCTCCCCCGGTATTGATGAATTACGTAATCGTGCCGAAATATACGGTAACGCCACCTATCCGAAACAATAAAACGCATTCCATGTTCGTTGCATCATTACAACGCAACGACCATCACAATTAGATATGTCTGTATGTCTGCCTGCCTGCATACGTGCATGTTTAATTATATCCACGTATGCAAATTAGAGTAGAGAATGATGATAATGATGCTGTCACTCAATTAACATAGATCCGCCATTAGTAGTATTTAATTCGTCTGCAGTGAAAGCTTTTAAATTAAATGCCT
>OZ025239.1:63596840-63607149 GCA_964019155.1 Osedax fenrisi | reverse complement strand
ATATATAAATGGTTCTATATACATATCAGATATTATAAATTATTTATCTTTACTAATAGTAATATTACTATCTTATCTAGGTATTTTGTCGCCATATTGTTATGACATACAGTCCTTTACTGGTGTACATGCTTTTTCCATATTAATAACATGACAAGCAAGTTTAATAGTAACCATAAATGACTAGTAATTTATAAAATTAAAAAGCATTTATTTATAACAAATGGATGTGTTATTTAAGATCATACTTGCTGTTATATCATTGATTATAATCCATGTATACACTTGATATAAAGTAACGACATCTAGTAGATTAATACCAGGCCACATTACCCTCCACATGGAGGCTAATGTGGCCACCTTAATATTTCAATTAGATAGATAAATGATTCAGCTATCCTCTTGATTATACTGATATATCAATATTGAAAACATTATCGAATTAGAACTACTATTTATAGTTACACCATTATCTAAAACTTGCCACATTACCCATCTTTCCCCTATAGTGTATTGGATACATATGTTAAAATACGATATCATAGATTTAATTAATTTAACGCTATATATATATTAAGTATGTTTATATACTTATGTTGAGAGCCATATTAAATAAATCATGGAAAAAGAATCCAACGAAGATTCGCCTCTACGGAAATATTCCACCACTAACAATTATAATACGTATATGAAGAACACGTTTCGCAGGCCATTGATATCGAAGTGAGGAATGCATCGTAAAAGATGTTTTGTTGTGAACGCCGAACCATGGAACACACCGAGAAAAACAGCTATGTGATGATACGGGACTGACGACTGAAGAACTAAAGACAGCAATGAAAGACAGGACGACGTGGAGGAAATTATTGAAAGTTTTCGGGAAACAATCTTGATCCGGTAAGGTAAGGTTATATACTATGTATTAATAATAAAAATATTGTTATTTACTATAACAAATTTAATTTAATTAGATTATTAAAAGGTATACCTTTTACTATAGTAGGTAAGTAAGTAATCTAGCAAATCTAATTAGATTTCTATTATTATAATACAAATTAAAAATCTAAAAAATGTAATTTAATCTAAAAATTATCAATATTAATAACACATGATGGTAATAAAATACACTAATATTTCTTAAGGTTAATTTACAACTAACTATATGAGTGTATGTGGTGTTTAAAGGTAATTTTGTTAATGAAAGGAAAACTATTAGAATTATTAAATATCTTACATATTTTTTTCTAGTAAAAATTCTATTTATTTAAATATCATGTTAACATAAGTATATTATATAATATGATATCCAATTATTTATACATATATACCAATATATATATATGAATTAATTTATTATGTTTATTAAATTATATAATAGTAATTTAAATGTTAAAATAATAAATAGTGCATTTATATTCAAATATTTTTTATTTATATTAATGTTTAAAAATGTAATAATTAAATATAAAACAATGAACATAATTATAATAATATTAACTAAATAAAGCGAATAAAAAAAATAAATCTTTAAACAATACAATTACCTATTGCATGAAAACTGCATATTTACTTATATACAAAATAAACCAATCAATCAATCATTTATTTCACAAATCATTAATACAAATTTAGTAAATTTCGTATTGATCTTTTTTATATTTTCATATAAAACACATTTAGTAGGTGACCACCTAGCAGTATTACAACCATCCAATGCTATCGTGTAAATCTTAACATTATCATACACGTAAAGTAGTGATTTATCATATACGCTGTTCGAGTGAAGGACTCCCTTGAAACATTCGGAATTGATAATATCAGTCCACGTATCGGTGGGTATATCGTAGGTAACAGATCTATAGTTAGAATTAGATCCACCTAGTATTAAGCAGGTTTCGTTCACAACCAAGGCGACGTGTCGTTGTCGTTCGTACGGCATAGGTGATAACGTCGTCCATACGTTATCCCTCAATCGTAGGGTTCGTTTCGAGCATAAGCCAGTGTTTCCCCCAAACACGTATATATCTCCCGCGTGGCTAAGTGTGGCGTGGTTGACCAGTGGTTCCGGAAGCGATGGACCTAATGACCACGTGTTCGTATCAGTGTTATAAATGAGCACCGACGACATAAACATTCCAACGCTATTGGATCCGCCGATAACTATTAAATTACCGTTATACATTTCACTGATAGTGGGAGGCCAATCTTTATCATATTTGTAATTAATAGGATATTCACAATGTGATACAATATTAGTTAAAGGATCAACTTTCAACATTATACCCGAAACATAATTAAAAACATATAGAATTTTCTTTTTTGTGTATATTATTATGCTACATTTTCCTAAATTAGCTTTAATTATTAATTCGTTATTATCAACTTTATATATACCGCTACAAGATAATTTATATAATGAATTATATGATTTTATTATTATATTTTTTGATCCAATATATTTATCAAATTTTATGTCATCAATTTGGTATTCTTCTAATAAAGAGACCGTTAGCGGATTATTAAGTATGCTATCTCTAATAGAAATAGAAATATTCAATCGTTTAACGGTGTTATCAACTTTGCTATTACCAGATTTAACATTCTTATTTTCTATCATCAGTGAATTAGCACACTTAGGTATTTTAATTAAAATGAATAATTCGTCTACGTATTTAACTCTATTTTGTATATCGTATTGAAACCATAATATTAAAGCCTTTATTTTATTGTATTCATTTTCTACTTTTAAAGTATTGTTAATTAGCAATGATTTTATTTCATCATATGAGTATATTAAAAACACATATTTTTCTATGCATTCTGTAAAAACTAATTCAAGCTTGTTATTAACTGTTTTAGAAAAATCCTTAATTTTTAATGATATTTCATAATCATATAGAATGGTTATTATAGTGCTTGATGGATTTTGTGGTAAATATTCAGTAATAAATTTATCACATTTATCTAATAATGGAGTTATTTGTAAATAACTACTAATTTCAACATACTCTTTGATATTATTTTCTAATAATGATATTTCGCCAGTATAAATATATTCAATGACATCCGAGAATAAATTATCATCAAATGTTAATTTGACTTGATTTTCACGTGTTTCGATCATATCATTTGAAAGTAATGCCTCGAAGTAATCACTTGAACAGGACAGTAGTATCTTATGTACCTGTTTCAATTAATACATATAATTTAGTTATATATTTAAATACTATAGAATTCTAAACATATATATATAGAATATATTATAAATTTATTAATTAAATAATTTTTTGGAATAATTCTTTAATAACATATATGTATTCTATAGATAATTCAATAAACATCTACACGCGTATCTAAACCATCTAATGAAAGATATACACAGGCAGTAGGATGTGGTACAATTCCGTCTGGATAATTAAATAGGTATTTTATAATGTTTATTAGTTATTATATATTAATTATGTATACAAAATTATAGGTAATAAGTAAATATGCCTTACCATTAGATCGGCTTATAAGGGTCGACCCTAATGATCATTAAAGCCTTATATGGTTAAAAGTAAAAAAACGTCAACTAAATTTCTGAATATTAAATAAATAAATATATAAGTTTGTAGGGTTAATTCTATAGAATATATTCATTAGTACATCAAATATAATTTATAAATAAAATATGTTGTATAATTATAATCAATTAATTGTTAAATGATAAATAGTATATATATATAATCAGGCCCGTAGCCAGAAATGTATACCAGGGGGGGCAAGGCCCCACAAAATGTTAAGACTAAAGTGTAATGAATATAAACTAGTATACTAGTTATAATATCATTACTATAGTAATAACCTAGTATACTCTATAGAGTAATATATTACTTATATTGACGCACAATGTGAATTAAACAGGGTATAAATAAACAATACATAAGCATACACTATGTGTGTATATACAGGGCCGGCTTAAGGGGGGGCAAACCGGGCAATTGCCCGGGGCCCCACATTTTGGGGGGCCCATGAATTATTTAGGAAACCTTTTTTTTTACTATTTATATAAAAAAACAATTTCTTAACTGTATTTTTCTTATATATTATTAATTCTAATTAAATAAATAAAAATAATATAATAAATTAATTAAATATGAGTCATTTAGGCCGATTTGAAAAGTGAATTTTAGAAAAATTTCTAAATTTACACGAAGATATGGTGGAAACAGGTACATGAAGATGTTGGAGCATATGCTAATAAACTAGAAAGTGGTAAATTATAAACGTATTAACCTTTTTTACACAATTTAAGGGAATATTAACCATAGTTCAATCTTAACAATTTATATTTCTATAATTAGTTTACGAAAAAAAAAAGTATACTTCTTTATATTAAAATTAAATACGAGATATATATTAAGATATATTTTAACTATGATTTCTGATATTTGTAAAGGATTATATTAATTATAAATTACGAAAAAAACTATATTCTATATAGATTTATAATTTTTATAGTAATTAAAACTAATTAGATATTTTCAAAATAATGTTTCTTAAAAGAATTAATTATATCTACCATATCTACTATATCTATTTCTCGTATTAATAAAATGTGTATCTTCTCATAGTGTATATATTATTATAATTCTGTTAGTGTAAATAATATATATATAGGAATATTCTGCTTAATAGTATTTTTAATGATGATTATTGATGAAAGGGAACTCTGTACATAATATTTTCAACAGACTTTTATTTGAGAAAGAAATTATATTTATATTTATTGAAACATATATTATTTATAAATATATATATATATATATATATATATAATCTAAATATAATACTAAAGGCATTTTTGCAATTATTCAACTAGTACTTACAACTGAATGTTTAGATTTACACCACCCTCATCTATATATTTATATATAAATACACACAATGAAGATATTCTTATTTGAGAACAAGTGATAAGTTATCACTGATAACTTAATAATTGAAGAAATATAAATTTAAAAATATAATATTATTTATCAGTGTACTCAATTCCAGATATATCACATGTAGGTGTATCCTATGCACGTTAATATTCATCGTCATATAAACCAAGTTAGGTATTATTATTATATAGTTATTTATTTATGTACGTTAAGAATCTTAACTTAAGATTCATTATTACATTGGTCAATATGTAGAAATTGATTTCTTAGAATTTGTTAAATAATAGAATAAATATAATAGATTATAGAGCTCAAAGTTATGAAAAATCCAGCAATATGTATGGAATGTTGATATCATAATATATCCTTTTCCATTGTCAATATGGATCCCCATATGATATGGGCCATATCTGAGCTGTACATTCCTTAAATCTGGTTGGGCAAAATGCCGTTCAATCTTCGACAATTGTAGCAATATTATTTGCTTTTATCCCAAATAAATATAATTTATTTATCCAAACTAAATAAAGAATATATTAACATCTATATTAAAGAAGAATATAATATGTTTTATTAAAAGCATTATCGAATATAATATAGTCATCACAAGCAGATTTTATTAGAGCAGTATCTTGTGGATTTCCCAAAATTACATAATTGATATCTGATATTATATATGTTAAATAATATGTTAACATACTACATTACTAGAGTAAAGGTATTTATTCAATTAAGATGATTAGTATATAAGATAATTTAGTATTAAACATATATTATATCATATTGATATATACCTCAAAGGAATGGACTATACAAATATTAATATATATATATATATATATATATATATATATATATATATGATGGGCTAGATATATCCAATTGTAGACATTTTCATCCTAATATATTTAATGGTAAATCATTAAACTTAAAAGAGAAGCTTCTCTAAACTAAATTAAATTTATAAATTATAAAATATTACATTGCAATGATTGTAAGTGAGTACCGTAATATCTATTTACATCCATAGCGTGAATAAGACCCCCTCTATATATTATAAGAATCTTAAAGTGGGTCTCCTGCACATGATACATGTAAATATATACGAAAAAACAAAAATGTTTAAAGATTATAAATATTTTTACATAATTTGATCACGCATAATAGAATAATAATACATCATTTATATATTATATATTATATATTATATATATATATATATATATATATATATATTTATATACAAATAAATTGAAGTGTTATAGATATTTGTTATTTCTAGAATGGCCCATTTAATATGTTATGAAATTCCTATGGGGCCCGTAAGTTTTTTTTGCCCGGGGCCCATAGTATGCTTAAGCCGGCCCTGATTATATTATATATAATATATTAAAAATATATTTATAAAAAAATACTAACTTTAGTAATGGACTCCATTATAGCTAACTGATAAATGATGTGTTTTTATTTATGTTATTTTATAAATAATGCACAGATAATAAAATTTCAATATGTCATGTGATAATTAATAAAATAATAAAAAAAAAATTTCAAAATAATAATAAACAAAAATAAAATGTGTATATATTATCGAAAAATGTAAAAAAGGGTCTCCAACTATTTTAAAAAGTCTTATACTATTAATTATGTTGTAAATAAT
The DNA here is from genome assembly GCA_964019155.1 of Osedax fenrisi. NCBI lineage: Eukaryota > Metazoa > Annelida > Polychaeta > Sabellida > Siboglinidae > Osedax > Osedax fenrisi. The sequence continues at coordinate 63,600,561 of OZ025239.1, read as the reverse complement.
ATGCTAAATATAATTGGTGTAAATATACATCCATTTAGTAGGTTAATTCGACGTTTTAAAATATGGGTGGCATATGTATTATTTTATACATTATGTGCATATATTAAAATTCCACTTCCTGTAGTAGTGATAAATATTTTCATATACTTTTATTTCCTATATTATTCATTAAGCTCATATGCAATCATATTAATTAAAATAATTCTGCTACAATGATTATTCAACACTGTAGATGAGTTTATCCCGTATCCCCAACAAACGGGTGGCTTCCATATAATGTGTGGCTTAAACCTGACAAAATATACTATAGGGCGTCGTAAACCTGAGATAGTATATCCAAAGATATCCTTCGGAAAATCTTTGGTATATCTATATATATATATATAATATATACAATGATTATTCAACACTGTAGATGAGTTTATCCCGTATCCCCAACAAACGGGTGGCTTCCATATAATGGGTGGCTTAAACCTGACAAAATATACTATAGTATACTATAGTATATTTTGTCAGGTTTAAGCCACCCATTATATGGAAGCCACCCGTTTGTTGGGGATACGGGATAATATATATAGGGCGTCGTAAACCTGAGATAGTATATCCAAAGATATCCTTCGGAAAATCTTTGGTATATCTATATATATATATATATATATATATATATATATATATACACACCATTTATTTAAATTAATACGTAAAATATATAATGATCATTTTCAGTATTCAAGTAATTGTATACAATTATCAAAATTAAACATTTTAATAGAAGCATTGTATATATGGATGTGTATAAAATGATATAAACCTAACTGTCTTCGATTGGACAATATATATATATATATATATATATACATATATATACATATAAATTAATTAGTAATAAAATAAAATAATTGATAATATTATATTATAGTATTAGTATACAACAATGACAGAATATCTATAGCTGCTGCAATGGTTACTTTTTATACTCAGAATTAGGTTTTTTCTGTTGTATATCAAATTATATTTCAATGAATTCAAAGATAACAGAATTATTAATATAAATAAATATATTTATTTATATAATAAAAAGGATTATTTTCATTTTTTCATTTCATTCATCTTTATAAATATGTTATTAAAAATATGACTGTATTTATAAATTCGATTTAAATTAAAAGATGATTTTCAATTTGTTTATGTCGATATTATATATGATACACTGAATATTACATCATATTATGATTTTAATATAATAATATCGAAATAATTAATTTAAAACGAGTTTTTGCATTTATTTGTATATGTAATTCAAATATGTACTTCTGATAAACTATGCAATATTATAAAATCATGCAATCGTAAAATTTAAAGTACACAAATATATACATTAGGTATCCTTGTTAATAGGATTGAATCGTATTAAATTATAATTAAGTATGAATACTATTATACAATTTGAAAGTAGTTACAATAGTTAAAAGCTATAATAACCTTTAATAAAAAAGTTGTTAAATAAAAATATGTGTTGTACTGCAATACGGAGGCACTCGATATGCGTTGTTTTCACGAGTCTATAATCCTACGGTGTTTTCTAATAGTATATATTTTAAAATAGAATAATAAATGTATATATATGTGGGTGTGTATGTGTATATGTGTGTGTATACAATACTGTTAATTATTAGTTGTAATGCTCTAGATATTAATGTTGTACAACTTGACCACCCGTACGTTATCTATCAAGCATAACTTTGCTGTGAATGTTGTCACTACGGATGTATTCTATTAGTATTATATCACCCGGCTAATACGCGCTATATAGGTCAGCCCAGCTAACAGTAAGAGCAGCATAACAGCATAACAGCATATGTTAGAGCTTCAAATGTTTACATTTTGTTATTATGCTGCCATTATGCTGCTATTAAATGTTTATTATGCTGCTATTAAATTGTCATGCTATTATGCTGCCATTATGCTGTTATTAAATGTCTATTATGCTGCTATTAATTTGTCATGCTATTATGCTGCTATTATGCTGCCATTATGCTAATATTATTATGCTATTAATAGCAGCATAATATTAGCATAATAGTAACATAATAGCAGCATAACAGCAGCATAATAGCATGACAAATTAATAGCAGCATAATGGCAGCATAATAGCACAATGTAAATATTTGAGGCTCTAACATATGCTGTTATGCTGATATTATGCTGCTATTACTGTTAGCTAGGAGCTCCTTTTTAAGGATTTGAAATATTAATTATGAATGAAAAACAATATGATAATATATATAAATATAGCTACCGATTTATATTAAATAAATAGTGTTATGATATAATTAATTATGAACAAAATTATTTTTTTGTGCGAGTTAAATTAAAAATAAAAATTGGGGAAAAATTAATAGTGCACAAAATACCTCTTTAAAAGGCGGTACTGGTGCATATAGCATGTGTATGACCTCTATAGAGGTCAGTACGGCTATAGGTTACGTCATACGTCATACAGGGTATACATCTTCAACAATTCTTCACTTTCGTACGACCTATAAATAGTACACATATACTACAACATCAGACAAGCATCTCTTCTATTTACTTGATAGATTACTCAACAGATTATACTATAACAAAGCAGACTATCTGATACGGTTAATAACACCGTGTCCAGTGTCCAGTTAACAGTGTCCAGTTAACAGTGTCCAGTTAACAGTGTCCAGTTAACAGTGTCCAGTTTGATGTCCCCTAGTTTAGAACACCGGTATGACGTAATACGTTCTGGTCATCTCACTAACAAGTATAGCTTCTCTCGCACTAACATTAGAATACGGGTAATACGACCGCCCATATATGGGCGGTGTATATATCTCTCATTCTCTATATATATATATATCTTTTTTCTCTCTATCTCTTCATTTCCCTCTAGCCCTCTCTCTCTCTTAATATGGCTATATCTCTATATATATCACTCAATATCTCTATATATGTATATATATATATATATATATATATATATATATATAAATATATCTCTCTCTATATCACACGCTATATCTCTCTAACTCTATCGTTATAGCTATGTATGTTTTTTTCTGGTCTACATCAAGGTCACCTATAGGTACACCTACATATATATATATACAGTATATATATATAGGTTTACTGCTAGACGATCAGTGGTAGAGCGACGCACTAAATGCGTGTACAAAATATCTACATATATGTTTATTTCTAATATATTAGATATTAAATATATGTAAATGTATTTTATCTTATTATCGTTTATCTTGTTATTCTTATCTAGTCGTTATATATTCGCTATCTATGATCTGTGTTTGTTTAGACGCCAAGCTGCTACTACCGGAAGTTTACAAAATACTCATCTACCCTTAGTGGTATGTAGGCAAAGTTCATCAAATATAATGTATTTTTATTAAATCTTAACAAATCAAAAAATATATATATTATAGGTATATCACTCAACATATATATATATATATATATATATATATATTCAACACAATAATGGGCTATAATGTTGTCATAACCACATCACCAATATACAAATATACATAATAGACCACTATTGTAGATAACTAATAACTATTTGTATTCTTATTCATTGTATTTAAACTACAGAAAAAAAATACTTCTAATCAATAATAATGAGTAAATATACTATAGTATTAATATATGATATTTTTAATAATAATTGTATAAAGCTGTA
>OZ025239.1:63571840-63591840 GCA_964019155.1 Osedax fenrisi | reverse complement strand
TGTTCGGACAGGGATTTTATATATAATTAATTATTTATTATTAAATATGTATCTATTAAAAAACTACATAAAAACTAAACTATATGAATGGTTTATATATATATATATATATATATATAGTTATATAGTTTATATATAAATATATATATATATATATATATATATATATATATATATTTATATTTACATATAAATACGTATTTAAAATGTGCATTTATTTATAAATGTATTTAATAGTATTTATATTATACCTTTAATAGAAGTATACGTATATAGTATTATACTATACTTTACATATACTATAGTGAACCAACCACTAGTTATAGTGGTCAGTATGTGTGTGGTATTATGTGAACTGTAATGCTCTATTCTTTCACGCATCTGGAAACTATTATGCTATTTTTACAATTAATTAAATATATATAGTTTACTTGTATAGTATACTTATATAATATCCTATATTATATTATACTATAGAAATTATTCATTTATTATATATTTTTAAATTGAATATTCTGACCGATGAGTGAATTATAATTCGTACTTATACGTATACCAAATATGGCATTTAATGTGATATACTAATTGAGATAAACTTATACTTACATTATTATATACTATAGTATACTATATATAGTATACTTAATAGAATATATTAATACATAATATAGTACTTAGCAATATGGTACTTATGTGATGTAGTACTTATGGTATTATAGTCATTAGCTACTTACTTATGATAAGATAGTAATTAATAACATATATGTAGTATATATATAGTATACTCTATATAGTACTTAATATTGCAGTACTGAATTAGCAGCGGATTTTATAGAACTAGCTACATACATACATACATACATACATATATACAGTGATAACTCTAATATAATTAACTTAACATTACAAAATTGAAAAATTAAAAGCCAAAACTAGTAAAAGATAATATTTATTTTGGATGTTATCCTATTTGCGTGTTAACGTATACTAATGAAATAACAAACTGAACAATGTAACCATCGTATACATAGTGAACACATATTCACAATATTATTAATGTTTTCATTCATTATCGTAAATGTATGTATAATTTCGTTGCAGAAATATTCATATATTTTAGAAATTAGTATTACTTTGAAGTATCGTATAAACATATATCGTGTTGCAGGGTTGCATACTTTTCTACTTACTATGTATGATAATACTTATTAGAATCATACACACAATAGCATAATAACATAACTACAAACACTACTAATGTTTATACACGGTTTACTTTGAGTAATATAGTAAATATAGAATATAGGCTATAGCCACATATCTCACTAACTTTATTCAATATTCAACAGTAAACAAAAAATAACAAAATACATAATAGTGTACTAATTAATTATATTTTATCATATTAATATACTAATTTATATTATTACATTGTTCGCTTATATATTATAAGTTAATAAATATAATTTATTTTTAAATTATCTTATATAATCTTGACAATCCGTGATTCTCCAAGCAGGTCGTTACATCGAGATGTCGCTGAAAATACTAAATATATACAAATATGTATGTTTTACAATATCGTTATCTATTAAAAAAATCGCAATTCATAGTTTTTAATAGATTATAAATGTTTGTAATAATATATAGTCGTATATATATATTATTTATGATCAACATAATGTATACGTTATCTTGCTTATATATCAATGTTTAAAATGTTAACTTTAAAAAACAAAATTCTATAGAAAACAAATATATGTGTTTGGTTATGTGTATGTATATGTGTATGACTATGTGGGTGGGTGAATATATCACAAGTAATGCCTATTGTCACCATTAAGACCCACTATTATTCATCGATGACGTAATCATTGACGACATTGTACGACAAAGACGATATCATTGTACGACTTACATCCGCTTTTATCATCACGTCATTTGTATTGCGCACTTGTGAATGTGGTGTGTGGTGTGTGGTGTGTGTGGTGTATAGTATACACTATATACCCTATAGGGTAACTCTGCCTATACGGCATATATACGCTATAGGATACATACATATGTATGTGGGGTGGGGTAACTTTACATATACACACTTTAGGGTGAAATCTTAAGTGTGGTGCATGGGGTGAGGGTAACTCAGAACCAGGATACGCGGTCGTATAATTGTTATTAATGAACCGGAACCCGTGTGTGTATTCATGTACCCACGTGATCGGTACCCACGTGGCGTACCTCTCTCGCTCTCTCTCGCTTTCTCTCGCTTTCTCTCTCCTATTTATTAATGATATGCAGACGATAATGTTTCGATCAATCACACTATCGTAAAGAACAGTCGTGCTTATGTGCGTGTACGTATGTGCGTTTGCGCGCGCGCGTGTGTGCGCGTGCGTAATGGATACGTCAGATATGTGTATGTGTGTGTGTGTGTGTGTGTTTGTATGTGTGTGTGTTTGTATGTGTGTATGTTTGTATGTGTGTGTGTGTTTACATATATCGACGTATCTCGTTTTAGAGTTGTCATCACGTGATGGTGGCTGGTCGCTTAAAGGCAATGTCCTCGCTTATGGATATGTCCTTCCGCCGTAATCTCAGAATAAAATGATAACTTTGATCGATTGAGGGAATACATTATTTCTCAATTTAGACAAATATGTGATACATATATATATATATATATATATATAAATGTAAAATATAATAAATGAATATAATAATAATTATTTAGTTAATATATTTAATTGTGAGTATATAATACATATATTTAGTTATAGCTTATAGCATATATGGTATATGATTAGTAACTGATACATTCATTGTGCTCGCGAGTTAACTAGTCTATTCGTAATAACAATCTAACTTGCAGGTATATGTGGTGGTTTTGATAACTGTTATATATACACAGTGTATTACACACCCTATAGAAGTGGTTCCCAACCTTTTTTAATAATTATTAATTTAAAAATATACCATGACCCAATACAAAAATTTATTTTTGTATTAACAAATTTTAGATATAAATGAATAATATAAATATAATATTTTTAGAAATTGGCTCATGACACTACAAAAAAACCCACTGACCCAAATATGGCTCATGACTCATAGGTTGGGAACCACTGCCCTGTAAGGGTGAATTGTATAACCAAATGACCATCAGATGTACTTAGCGTACGCCGTACATAGCACGTACTGAGGGTACGGTGATATGTGTGTGTGTGTGCGCGTATGTTTGTGCGTGTGTATGTGTAGGTGTACGTATGTATTCGTATGTGTGTGTTTGTAGATATACATTGTACGTATGTGTTCGTGTATGTGTGTTTGTAGGATATACACTGTAGGTTTTTGCAGGTGTGTCCGACGGACACTGTCCGTAGTACATATCGATATATACATATGTATACATATATACATATATATATATATATATATATATATATATGCACATATACATGCGTAATCTATGACGTCATATATTAAACGGCTATTCTAATGTTGTTATATCAATATGTATACATGTGTATTTAAACATATGGCATATGCCTTATTTATTGAGTATACACTGTATACTCAATACACTGTATGCCATACCTTATATATGTGTGTAGTTGTGAGTTAAAATGTATTTGGTTGGATGTGAAAAAGTATATTTACTAACAAATTAAACTATATTCGATGTTTAATATAAAATGTACTACAATGTAGTCAATATATATTTATATATAGTATATAAATAAAATGATGTATAAATCGGTATATATATAATTATAATTTAATAGGAACATATATCAGCAAATTTCAAACTTAATATATAAATGTTGAATTGTCTTGAAACTTGGACTAGATTGATGCATTACGATATTTCGTGTACGATGAAACCATCATTATTAATACTAGTTATAACTCTAGTTATAATACTAGTTATAACTCTAGTTATAATACTAGTTATAACTCTAGTTATACTACTAGTTATAACTCTAGTTATAATACTAGTTATAACTCTAGTTATAATACTAGTTATAACTCTAGTTATAATACTAGTTATAACTCTAGTTATAATACTAGTTATAACTCTAGTTATAATACTAGTTATAACTCTAGTTATACTACTAGTTATAACTCTAGTTATAATACTAGTTATAACTCTAGTTATAATACTAGTTATAACTCTAGTTATAATACTAGTTATAACTCTAGTTATAATACTAGTTATAACTCTAGTTATAATACTAGTTATAACTCTAGTTATAATACTAGTTATAACTCTAGTTATAATACTAGTTATAACTCTAGTTATAATACTAGTTATAACTCTAGTTATACTACTAGTTATAACTCTAGTTATACTACTAGTTATAACTCTAGTTATAATACTAGTTATAACTCTAGTTATAATACTAGTTATAACTCTAGTTATAATACTAGTTATAACTCTAGTTATAATACTAGTTATAACTCTAGTTATACTACTAGTTATAACTCTAGTTATAATACTAGTTATAACTCTAGTTATAATACTAGTTATAACTCTAGTTATAATACTAGTTATAACTCTAGTTATAATACTAGTTATAACTCTAGTTATAATACTAGTTATAACTCTAGTTATAATACTAGTTATAACTCTAGTTATAATACTAGTTATAACTCTAGTTATAATACTAGTTATAACTCTAGTTATACTACTAGTTATAACTCTAGTTATAATACTAGTTATAACTCTAGTTATAATACTAGTTATAACTCTAGTTATAATACTAGTTATAACTCTAGTTATAATACTAGTTATAACTCTAGTTATAATACTAGTTATAACTCTAGTTATAATACTAGTTATAACTCTAGTTATACTACTAGTTATAACTCTAGTTATAATACTAGTTATAACTCTAGTTATAATACTAGTTATAACTCTATTCATAACTCTAGTTAAAATACTAGTTATAACTCTAGTTATAATACTAGTTATAACTCTAGTTATAATACATATTTTAAGCCCGAGTATTACAAATACACAGGTATCGATATATTGATCTAACTTCGAAATAAAAACGAAAATCGATGCCTGAGGATAACTATCGATATATGCTGTAGCGAGTTGATTGATAGATATCCAATAGGCTATATATAGCCCACGGGCTACTCGATTAGGATAAAGATATACCTTTAAACCGCCACTAAACGACTGATACCTCTCTGGATAACTCGTCACGTGATATGGTTACTGTTAACCAGGGCTGGTAACCTACTAGTATAGGTGGCGCCCCCCTACTAGTGGTACTAGTGGTGGTCGTAAGATTGTTTACAGCGGATAACGTAAACAAAACACACACGAGAGGCCGCTTGACATTGCGCTGGCGAAGTTGTGTGTGTATCTATTATGTCACTATTATGTATCTATTACGTATCTATTACGTATCTATTATGTAACTATTATGTAACTATTATGTCACTATTATGTCACTATCGCTATGCGGTATCTATTATAAGCGTAATACAATATGTTAAACATTAACCCTATCTCGGGTCATCGCGATCTTTTTATAAGTGGTTACAATTGTGTATGTGCGACTTGTGTATACACATACGTATGTGTATGAGTGTGTGTATGGGTATGTGTATGGGTATATTTATATAAGCATTTGTATGTATGCGTATGTACGTATGTGTGTATGTGTATGTATGTGTGTGTATGTATATGTTTGCGACGCACACTATGTGTGTGTATATATGTGTGTATGTGTATGTGTGTGGGTGGGTGCGTGTGTATGTGTGTGTATGTATTTAAATAGCGTTAACCCTTAATTAAGATGAAATTTTCATTATGAACAAACTATTTTGATAACTATCAACATTTATATAGATAGATAGATAGATAGATAGGTCAACAAATTATTGAATTACTGGTTATATATAAAGAAAGATATAGTTATATATAAACATATAATTATATAACATATATAAACAAAATATATAAATGTGATAACAGTAAACCAAAACCACACGATACAAAAAAACAAGAAATAAACGGAGAAGTAAAATAAAAATAAATCATTGGATTATACGAGCCGTTGAAGCAATATATAGTATTCGTTAATGCAAGTTGTCAAACAGGAGAGGCAATAAAACCGAAGGTCTTGGGTTGGCAAGGCCCATATGGGATGGATCAATTCCCAAGGGTGGATGAGTCCCTAGTATGTAATTTGGTTGAATTCTCCTGGCGTTAAGCTACCGTAAACTGATGACAGCAAGCATAATATTAAATACTATATATTGGCACAATTAATACGGAATAACAATAACATGATTGATATATTTGGTGTGAATTAATTTTTAACGGAAAAGTGTTACAGTTTTACAAGATGTAATTGTAAAGGGTAACGCGTTCCAGGAAGAGCAAACTCTATTTCCAAAATAATTCAGAAGGGCGTTTGTTCTACACTTTTTCTTTCGTATCGTCACTTTAGGCCCTCTGAAATTGTTGCTATATTGATCAAAGATATCAGTTGCAACCACATCGACAAGTCCGTTCAATATTTTATAAGTCAGGGTAAGATATATTTTTAATTTTATTAAATAATTTGTATTTGTGATTACATTTTAATTGATAATAAAATATTCAACCAGTTATGTAATGGCATTTATACGTAAACAATAGTGACAATAAATTTTTAAATTCAATATAATATATTCCTATATACTATCCCACAGATTTTTCAAATGAAAATATTTTCTGATTCGCAAAATATTTGATAGACCTAAATAATGTAATCGATATATCGACACGTATAGGTAATAGGTAAGTTACTGTTGTTACTTTTGTTCCTACATTGCATAGACCTATAGTGGGACTTACATTTCATAATACTATAGGGGGCTTACATTTCATAGCCCTATAGTGATCTGGCTCCCCATAAATTACCCTCCACGTGACACAGTTTCTCAGTAACACAACCAGATGACTCCTACTAGATACAACACTCAGTAACCCAATAATGAGGTTCTCGGTTCATTAGGGTCATTAGTCATGATTCGTAGTCTGGCAACCCAGCTATGGGTTATACACTAGATATGCATATATATATATATATATATATATATATATATATATATTGCCATATATATATATATATAGCTCACAGTCTTACGGGCATACAGTCGTAAGTGTTGTATATAATGATTTAATTTATTACTCATGTTTGTAATTACTTTTTTGAATTTATGTCTATAATAACAATGAATAACTAAATATGATTCATTATTTTGACACGGCAATAATCGTCAATTATACACATAGATAATGCGTAGTGTAAACAAGATATAAATACATTGTACCCTCGATATACCGCCCAGCTCGGGACCGGCTCTACGTCTGATAACTCTCAATGTATTGCACATGCTGCAATCATTAGACTATAGTCCATATATGATGTCTATAGATTGCTATTAAACACATCTAATTCCCTTCTCAATATATCTATACACCACGACCTATCATCTCCCTATTTGAACTTTATCGTCTTCTCGTGCCACATGATCCTATGATCCCATGATCTATTTATACCTCGGTATCTCATTCTAATCTGAATTTTCCATCTCAAACATATCTCTACAGTTTCTAAAACTTCTAATTATAATTAGAAGGTATATCCTATTATTAAAATACGTCATATTCGTAGGAATATTACTTACGTTGAATGATGTGTAACATGTACATTGTAATGTGTAATACACAATCTTCGTTATATAGAGAATAATGTATAATGTACAATGTATAAAGTACATTGTACAATAAACATGACTCAATCATAACTAATTTGTAATATATGTTATTAAGTACTGTCCCTCTACAAATAATCATTTGATATATACAATATGTATCATTAGACTTGACGTCGACCTATCCTCACTCTTTTCAGTGATTCACATAACTTGTGGGAAATCACTGAAACTGAATCCCCTAGGCACTAGGGGATAATATCTATCATGAACATTTTTTATTAAAAATTACAATTTAATTTATACAAAATATGTTATAATATTTTTATTTTTGTGGATTAATCCAGGAATTCTTTTCATCCCATCCAGGAACTTAGATTAAGTATTTACTTATAACCAAATGTGTTAACTTTCTCTTCATGTTAATGACTTTATGGTTTTAGCTATTCATTTTATATACACAATTATAGAATTATAGAATCACTTCTAAATAGTACGTTAAGACCTATTTTAATGGTCAAGATGGGAATTGAACCCGAATCTTATATTAGTATATTTCTTGTGTGTCTGACGCTTTAGCCAACTGTGCCACATAGTTTAATAAATTATTTTCATTATTTTAAATTATAATACATTATTTTCATTTACTTTAATTTTCACATTCCATCTACTTTTTTTTTAATGTGAAAATATGTTGTATTCGTATACGAATATATATATATATATATATATATATATATATATATATATGTATATATATAATGAAATATACTACATAGACAACATACTTATGCTATTTTAAATGTTATAACATCAAAATAATACTTATATTATGTATATATAAGCATTTAACATATATTAATAGATGTTAATGTGACTCACTATGTACATATTCTATAGCATGTAGTCAGTTAATTAAAATATTAATTTAAAGGCATTACTTATCTTTCCCATGAATACGTACCTCCAAATCTTCACAGCAAGATACTACTGCATGTACTCATCGTTTCCCCACGAGTAGTAATATAAGTAGTAGCATCACAGCTTACATAGATAACGATATTAGTACACTTAAAGATGAGTCACAACCGGATGTGAATCATTGTACCATGAACCTCTACGCTGGTATTACTATTGTATAGCCACCGATAAGAGATAGTCTGACCACCGCTCACACTTCACACATCATGTCCACGATTCCGTAATAGGAGATGTACTTCGGTCCACTGAAACCGAGTGTTTTACATCAAGCGTTCGTTAAGCTGACGCTACACTGGCGAATAATCGTCGCTATTTGCGAATAATACTCGCGGTTTTATAGGTTAGGATATATGTTGGATATTTACGAATATTATCAACTATGACCTCCATGTTACGTCACATGACCTCAGAGAGGTATATAGTTATGGCGGCAGTGTATTAACGTGTGTGAGATTGTAGTACGCATGCGTCACAGACTTTAGATACAACTTCCAGCTGACATGTAGATATCGATGCGTTCAGTGGACGACGCTATATCTATATATCTGGGTTCACTATCGTTTATTACGATAACCAATCTGAATATTATTATTATTATTATTATTATTATTATTATTTATTTAAATTGCGAAGGAATTTGTCAGTTATACGGTATCGAACATCATGCATCGAGTGGGATAACAATTGCAATTCTGCTTTAATGCGAACATTATACCACGCTATATTATTTATTATCGATCAAAAGAACTTATCTATAGCAAAGACGGCAGAAGCAGCAGCAGCAGCAGCAGCAGCAGCAGCGAGCATGCGTGCAATTAAGAGTAAGAGATTCGTCAGTTCATTCCTCGGGGCATATAACTACTCGACCTCTGACCTTTACATCCTATTACCGGAAGTTGCCACCAGTAATTCATAATTATCCATAATAATTGAATAAGCATATTTTATGAATTTATATATATATATATATATATATTTATATATATATATATATATATTTATTATGTAATTTTGTTATGTAACTTAGCAAAATAATCATTATCAAATCAAATAACCATTATTTTATAATATTTTATGCAAAAACTGTTTATATATATTATAACATATATTATACTATAAATGTACCTACATGTACGCATGTATATAATAAGATCATTTCCTAATTAAATAAGTAATCAGTTTTTCGATTTGTAATATATACCTAAATTAATTAGTTTTTCCAGCAACATAACAATCCTATAGATAGCTATCACGTTACTAATTATGTATTATGTAATCGGTTAAACAATGTTACCTAAATAACGGATAGCGTTTAATATTTTAATTTATTAATTTTATTTAAGATACGTCATTCATAATTTTTATTTATAACATGAATATTATATAATTACTATATATTCACTATAATAATATACAATATATTATATGTATGTCAAATAATAGATATAGAGAAAAATATGTGTATAGAAATTGTACTCTTTGATATGTGACATTTTAAATATTGCTGTAAATATTAATATAGAAATATAAAATTAAATAAATATGTTATATGTCAATATTATATTATAATTATCTAACAGTATATAACTATATTGCTATAAATATATATAGACCTGGTAAAGTGAATAATACATGCATATATTAATATATAAAATACTATATATATATATATATATATATACATTATATATATATATTGGTTGATATATTACACTACACATAATATGTAGTAATGTATAGACCCTGTTATAGACACGTAAACAATACATGATTGTACATTGGCCTACAATGGTCTCATTGTTAATGGGTCGTACACCAGACGATGTCTTCTTCTATTCAAAGTTAACCAATCAGCGAAGAACTGACACTTCGGACAACAGAGCCGGTCGCCATGCATTATATCTGACCACACGGGTCAGCTGGTCAGCGTCGTGTGTGGCCGCATGTCGTATACAGTGTATATAAACATGCACGTGTAATACATCTGTAATGTATTGATTAATTGTGTTCCCTTAAATGCTAATAACCAGAGTCAAACATGACACACACACGCACACACACGCGCGCGCACATACACATATAGATACACACATATACATATATATATTACTTTTTATATATTATTTTTATAAAAGTATTCATGAAAAGTATTGATTTTCGCCTATAAATAGATGATTCCTAAAGCAATACTGCTTCATTATTAAATAATATAACTTAACTGCTTAGATTCGTTGTTAATATACATGTATGTGTGTAGGGGCATACGTTTTTATTCGTTAACGTTTGCATAGATGTGTATGAAGTTTTTGCATTCATTAACATACATACAGTAATGCTTATTAGATTACACCGTACTTTGCAGAGGGTATATTATCTCTTGGAAATAGCATTCTTATTCTTGTCAACAGAAATACACACATACACACACACACATATATATATATTAATATACACACAACTGCATATAAACGGAAGTATAACTATATACATATAGTGACAGATATACATATAAATTTAACTTACCGTCCATCTATAACGTTTTTCAAATTAATTATATTTTTCATATTATTCAATATATACAAAAACATAAATTGAATCAATCGCATTCAAAGGAATATACAATCCTATATAATCGTATAATATATACTAAAGACTATAGACTATATTCTATACATTATGCATTACTCTGTTCGTCTTTACCTATTTTAATCGTATTTAGGAGAATGTATCAGTATTTTATCTTATCGATCTGTGCATATATATATAGTAGACATTGTTATCTATACGCATACATCAGTATGCACACATACACCATTAACATGGCACTGAGGTGCAGCCTCTTTAAGGATTTAAATGTGGGGTGGGGGTAATTTCGAAAATTAGTATTTATTTTCAATTGTGTATATGAAATAATCTAATAAAATACATCTACAGATTTATAATAAATAAATATTATTATGATATAATTTATTATGAACAAATCTGTATTTTTATACGCAACAATATAAAAGTGGGGAGGCAAAAAATAATCGTGGGGAGCAATTGACCACAGAATACCTCTTAAAACGCATTGAGTTAGTGTGTCATACATGCATACACACATGCATACACACATACACACATGCATACACACATACACACATGCATACACACATACACACATGCATATACACATACACACATGCATACACACATACACACATGCATACATACACGTATGGTACAGTACGTAAGGCACATCCATACAATGTATGGCATACGTGAGTATGCGTGTGCACTTCCTAATGCATGCCGTGATGCGTCGTACAGTGTACGCACTGATGCAAGGCGTACACGTGCGTGCATGCGTGCGTGTCAGCATTGCACATCATCACCAGAGTAGCTAATTGGTTGGCAGACAAGCCCCTCCCCCTCCCCCTGCCCCTCCCCCTCCCGCTCCTCGTCCAGAACACATCAGCCACCAGACCACCTCCGCCGGTCAATATTTAATGCGTTTACTGACCACCGGTAGTCGACTGTGATTACGCAACGTGTTCCTTAAGATGACGTAACGTATTATTGCGTAGTCATGATAGTCATGATGTAACGTAAATATACTTTATAGTGTTACGAGTATATATATATGTGTGTGCGCCCGTGTGTGTGTGTGTGTGTGTGTGTGTGAGGATGTGGATGTAAGCACTGTATTATACTCGTGTTGTTCTGGTACCGGGGTAGGTCTTTAACACATGTCGTATACGGGCCCCACATAGGGAATACACGTGGGATATACATATTATACTCTAGTAATTATATATGTGTATATATCCTCTAAAATAATTAGAATTTATAAAAAATATTTAGCGTACATACAATATGTGTTATTATATATATATATACCACGTCATTAATATAATTTAATATAACTAATAATATGAATTCACAAAAATAATGACATTTAATAAATACGTATGATACACAATACATGTATTGTGTATTACTGGTGGTACGTATCAGCGTGATGGTAATGTATGAAATGAGGCTAATTCACGTTGAGAATGTCACCTACATCTCATAATCGTATTAGAGACCGCAGCAGCAGTAGCAGTAGCAGTAGTAGTAGCATTAGAGGGAACACTATGAATAGCATGTTGTTACACACGCTGTTAAATAGGCTAATACGTACGGCAGTGGTATGTGTGTGTGTGGCGCTCGTGTGTGCGTGCGGTCATGTGTGTGCGGTCATGTGTGTGCGGTCATGTGTGTGCGGTTATGTGTGTGCGGGTTATATTCGTATCGATACTGGTAGCGTGTAGTAAGTAGTATAAATAGAAATGGAGAGCTACTAAATAGAAATGGAGAGCTACTAAATAGTCCGAGAGAGTGAGAGAGTGAGAGAGCCGCAGAGAGAGAGAGTGGTGGGTGGGTAGGGCGGACTAGAGAACGTGATAGACTCTTAGGAAACCAGCGTGAGATCTCATCTGACATAGTAGTGGTGGTGGTAGTCGATTAAGAAGAGATACCTAGCCGTAGCTTGCTAGAGCTATAGAGCTGGACATGTTTTCGTGTAGAACTGTGTGTGTATTACTATACTATTACATGCATGTCATGCATGTTAGCGGGTTAAATATATATATATATATATATATATATACAATATTGCATATTATTTATATGTTTCTAAAGATAAGAAAACGAGTAATTAATTAAAAAATAACCCATAAATAATATGACAGAATATATATGGAAACTATTTATTTTAATTGCTATTTTGTAAATATTTACGTGAAATAAAAACAGCTCATTTAAAAATTATGCTTTGAGAAATTATATATATACAGATAGTAATACATTATATATATATATATATATATATATATATATAATGTCTAAGTTGGCTAAGGCGTCAGACGCACATGCAGTAGAACGCCCCGTTTACACGGGTTCGAGCCTCGTCCGGACCATTACTTAATTTTATAAAATGGGTTTTAAAATATTATTTAAAATGATCTTATATAATTGTTTATACATAAATGATCGGCTATCGTTAAAACCATAGATGCCTCAACATGAGAGCGGCTTAATATACAAACTAATTATTTTATTTGTTTGTATATTTAAGAAGTGTAGAATTAAAAATTATTAATAATTCTGAATGTATACAATATTATTTGAAGTGTCAATATAGTCAATGATTGTATGCATGTTAAAAATACTATACGATTACATTCTATAAGATGTTTAAACGCCTATTTTTAGGAAATATTCATTTATCATAATGTATCATTATCATCATTACAATGGTGCACACACACACACATACACACACATACACACACACACATATACATATATGTGTGTATGCTAATGGTGGTAATGATAAATTATGATACATGAATATTTCCCAAAAATAGGCGTTTAACAGGCTGCGTCTAGAATATACTTATAAGTACATACTATAGTATGTATACTTAGCTTATAATAGTTAGTAGTTGGTAATAATGATTCTTTTCTTAAAATGTAAAATTAATAATTAACTATTATTTTAGATTTTAAAGTAATAATTATGTCATTATTATTATTTGTTCATTTTATTTTTAACATATTTTTTGTAATACATATTTAGAATATCTCATTTGAATATATGCTGATTAATGTATTACAGTTACAAAGTTGATAAATATTCAATTTATAAAATTCGCAACCGAATTTGTCAGCTCTTCATACAACAATGCTATTCTTTTATTTATCACACAATTTATTTTAATATATTTTTTTCCGATTAGTTTTCGTTATTTTTACTGCAACTGTGAACGTTTGACATTATTTACTTGATTAATTTCGTATTATTCTTTATGTCAATAGCGTATACGTACAATATTTTAACTTTATATATTTAACGTTATACTTATAAAATCAATCGATAATTATAAATACATAGAAATGATTACAAATTAAATAATTAAAGTGAGAATTCTAATAAATAATTGAAATAATATATAAATTACTTCTATATATAGGTATATGTACCTACAATGTAGGTATACCTAACTATACTATATTATAGTCCTAGTATAATATAAAGGTAAAAACCTATATATATATATATTATCATATCAGATTTAGGCAATTCCAGGGTAATTATAAAAGAAATGTTGCTTATCGAGATAATTACCCCTTTATTAATATGATAAGTTTCATTATAGAGTAAATATATAAATAATAATGTTATAATATTATATATATATATAGTTTTGTAATAACACTTCTAATTACTATAAATTTACTAAACATCTACTGTGTCCGTATCACTAATTATATCATTGGTATAACATAAATAATACATGTATTATAATACATGTACTAGATATCACATATTACATGTTACTAGTGTATGCATACAACACCTCTAGCTATATAGATTATCTACATTGTATCTATTATGTTTCAATAGAAATGTATACATATATGATTTCCTAATTATACATTTTATTATGTCGTGATTTATATGTGATATAATATCATGACAATAGAATGTGGGTATCACGCCCGTTAATTAATAATAAAAAGAATAAGGATGTATATATGACATTGTTATATATAAATTGAATTATATATATTTAAATTTTTATATAGCTAGTATACTATAGTATATAATCGCTATAGCGAATAACTATAAATGCAGTCAAGATGTATGTGTTTATATTATGTAAAATACTATAGTAAATACAATAATATCTATATTATATACATAGGGCGGATGTTAATATGTTAACATGTTAATATAATCTATTTAACTTATTTAGACACATTTGTTTAAATTAATCAATTATTTAAAATAATTTAAATTATCTTCATAGTAACTACAATTAATTATACGGATTATCAAATATATCCTACTATTTTACTCTATTTAAAAGGGCTATTTAGTTATAGCCTATATGTGATATTAGGTTTACTAGGTTAGCATTAAAATAATGATATATATATATTAGTTTTACAATAAATTATATTTCAGTACTGAAAAATTACGTACATTGACATAATACAAATATATAAGATAAACTTTAGTTTAACGACTGCGGTACTGGTAATAAGTAACATTACAATTAAATATAAATCTACATAATAAATAGTGTTAATGATATATCGTATCGATATGTAACGATATATATATATATATATATATATATATATATATATATATATATATATATCAATTTGTAGTAGGTACTATACTACAAATTAATCTACAATAAATATATGTAGGTATTGTAGTATATATTGTATACTATAGTAATACATACATTATAAGTGTACTTTCAAATGTTGTTATTTATAAATAATCAAACCTATACAATATAATCATAGTTATTATAAGTTCCTATAAGAGGAAATATTTGAGAATAATATAATATCTCAATATTTTGTATAAACATATTATCTTTATATTATATGTATTAATACGTTTTTATAAAGTATTTTAATTAATTCCTATTATTAATAGAGAATATATACTAATAGAGTATACGATTATATTAGATGTGGATAATATTATATATTATTATGATAAATGATGACATTTCAAAATTGTATTGTAAATTTATTGAAGTCTATTAACATAATTATTTATGATTATTATTAATGTATTATTATGTTATTGATTAATATACGATCAGTATATACATTTTAAATCAATTTTATTAGTTATGAATAATATAAATATTATATATACACTGTGTTAATATTATGAATTAGCTATACTAATTCTGCAAGAACAATAGCAAATGGCTAATAAATCAAAGTCACGTGTAATAGCTGCTTACAACAGGTTGATAGCATGTGTCCGGCTAGAGGTCAGTCTATACTAAAGATCACTTACGTAATGTTTATCTTCTATCATGAAGTTGAACTCTAGGAAATATATATATATATATATATATATATTGTTGTATATATATATATGTGTTATATCCTGAAATCAGAAACCGATGTATTTAAAGTCACAGTTAAGGTATAATAATTACGAACTTAAAAATATATTATTTTATACATCAATAATATATATATATATATATATATATATATATATATATATATATATATATATATATATATATATATGTGTGTGTGTATGTGTGTATGTGTTTGTATTGAATATAACGGTTAACTTATTGTATTAAACGTATAAGAGAAATATTTTAATTGAAATTAGTATAAAATAATAATAAATGATACACTATTGATATGAATAAATGGAAGTAAACTTCAGTATTTTTCTACCATTTTATTTACGATAACTGTATTTATAAAATATATTCATATCTCGAATAACAAAATTAATTAAATATATAATTAATTTAATTCATATAATTTATTGTAATCCTATATTTGATATGCGTAAATAAAGTTTTAGTAAATCATTTTTGTAGGTACGTATAAAGCAATCAAAATGTTGACACATGAAATAAACAAAATAATCACACATATTGTGCACATGTGTATATTGTATATAGTATATATTATATATTGTATACAGTATATAATCTAATCGTATATTATGCAATTACTCATTTGATGAATACGAATTTTCGTAAAGAGCATTTACTATCTTCATTATAATACATATTAGTAATAATAATAATAATACAATTATACAAATTACATACACACATATACACATACATATACACACACACATATATATTCACATACATACATATACACAAATACACATATATAAATATACCCACACAAACACATACATATACATATACACATACATATACACAAACATATATATATATATATATATATATATATATACATCTTAATTTCATAGTGATAAAAACAACAGGGTTATAACATGCATAGATCAGATATGATGTATGCAGGGTGTTTTTCTTCCCACACTATAGATGTAAACACCATCATTACATAACACCGATATTACATCATAATATGGTTAGCCTAAAAGCACACTTTTCATACTATCCTGAATAGATCACGCCTAGTATACCGCCCATATGGTGAAGATAATTAAAATGCCATATCTAGATTGTATACGTTGATTATTCATTATACATACGCGTGTGTATACAATATATAGTCATTTATTAAAATATAAAATTACAACGAAATAACTATGTTTCGATGAAATTACGCATTTGATCTCAATTTAAATATATATATATATATATATATATATATATATTAATTAGCTATTACTATACGTATATAATACACACGAGAATAGTGGTGTATATATGAAGGGTTTACGTTACCTGAGGTTGGTGGGATACATACATGGGAATATGATGAAAAGATTCCACCTGCATTCTATATCCGGGTATGAAACAATATTGTAAGACAACAATGTTTAATGGGAGATTATTACAGTGTATCAAGTTGTACACGTTATTAGCTAGCCATCCGCTAAAGTGTATACAATAGTATTCTTACAATAGAATGAATGTTTACGTTGCTTAGTATCATAGTCTATGTCCTAGGGACATGACACTACCGACAAACGACGGAGAGAACATTTACTATAACAGTCGTATTGTTACGATGATACTTTGTACTCCGTACCTAGTAAGTACTTTACATAATACAATACAGTATACTACAGTCGAAGTTATTGGATTGCAAAATATGATATACTTTTAGAATAATCGATTGCTACTTTGATACGTTCAATAGCATGCTGACGGTAGCTGTGGCCGTAGTAATGTATCGGGTAGTTTTGCCTAGCGAAACCATCATTTACATCGCGAGTTCCTTCGTATTCGTTGACACCTAGTTTTTATAGCACGCGAAATATGATATGAAATCTATTTAAACTATTCGATTAGACCAATGTGTTTAGTAATTTTGTAATAAGACACCAGTCTGTGTATATGCATATGTGTATGTTTGTCTGAATGTATGTGTATGCATGTGTATATGTATGTGAATGTGTGTGTATGTGTGTGTGAATATGTATGTAATACACACTGCGTATGTGTTAATGACAAAGGTATCGCGATATATATATAATATTAAAATAGGTAATAATTTATAAATAAACCCACACACACACACACATGTACACATACATACACACATACCACGGGGGGTGATATAGTACATATCCACGGATACGTAATCACTCCGCACACCCGCACACTCGCACACCACTCCGGTGCGGGAAGTCGCACCGCAGCCGCTCTTAATCGTGTAATCAACCCACACTGCATACAGCTACACTATGCAGTATGTGTACATCTTATAATGACGTAACCCGATTATAACAACGCTATTATATAACAATACCACTACGAAACAATGCGATATGTAGCCATTGTTGTTATTGTTGTGAAACCTCTCTCTCCCTCTCTCTCCCGTTCCTCGAACGGAGGGACGCACAGACATAGGTCAGCACTACTATCACCACCAAGCGGCACCGACAAGAAGCCTTTAGTCTCGCGGATTACATAACACCACTGCCGCCTCCACGTAATCGTATTGTATTACTACCCCTAGCGGTGGGCCACTAAATCAAGCGTGCTCGACAGGCCTACACTAATTTGTTAATTATCGCTGGTCGACGTGCGTTCGTGCGTACGTCCCCGCCTACCTGCACGCGCACACAATAGACTGCGCGCCGTGTACTGTTATGTCATCGTTAATAATGATCACGATATTATATCACACCTTTACTTACATACTTGTGTGCGTGAGTGTGTGTGATGGTATACTATAATATAGACAAACATAGCTATAGCCAACGAATAACTTGAATATACCGAATTCTTATTTAATTCCGAAGAGAAGATAATAGATAACAGATTAGATAATAGTTTGTTGACATACTCTACGATATAATCATATTATTGGTAATAATAATATTAATAATTAATAATTAATAATTATTAATAAAAATAATAGTTATTTATTGTAATCACGATATATATATACATATATATATATATATATATATATATATATATATACATACATATATATATATATACACATATACATATATTGAATACAATACAAATATCAGATACAAATGGTCCCCTCAAGAAGTCGTATACTTGTACATGTTATAAATAACTTGAGAGGCCCAGAAAATACAACACAAATAGTAAACATTTCGTTTCTTATATAGTGGTTACATAGTGCTTACAAAGGTTGGTGGGCACAAGCAAGATACAAACACAGAACTACCTGTAGTAGGGTACAGGAGGCGGGTACTGATGCACTCGGTTCCCTACCTCTGATAACCCCATACTATAGTATCAAGGGATTTCCCTTATCTCGATATCATGCTG
>OZ025239.1:63561840-63569340 GCA_964019155.1 Osedax fenrisi | reverse complement strand
TGCGCTATCTTATCTTCGCATCATTCCTATGTGTGGACCGTCCTTGCCGTCTAATGGACATAGGTGTCCGGTATTAGCGGCCGTATGTAGCCTATAGTACACGCTTGAAGTTACGTAACATTTATATTTGTATAATATGTGTGTGTGTGTGTGTGTGTGTGTGTGTGTGTGTGTGTGTGTGTGTGTGTGTGTCTTAACATCAACTAAAGTTTATATATATTATAATTACACTCACATACATACATATACACAAACACATATACATACACACACACACACACATTTACACACAGTTACACACACACAAACACATATATATATATATACCTAATATATAGTATATTATATATGCACGTATAATTCACATATAATGATGTTATGGATGAAAACGAAAGAGTATTGTGTCCTAAACGCTATTTAATGGATGAGGATGAGCTGTAGGTATGTCTCATAGGTGTCGCGTCGGTGCCTTGCGTGGCGGTCATTTCAAAGTAATCTCCTAATAAGGTAGTCTAGATTAAATCACAGCGGAGCTGTAGATAACTAGCCTATGGGGTCTGACGCCAATGTCCGGCTAAAGTCTTTGGTGTTGGAGGCGATGTTAGTGATAATTACACTATTACAAATACTCCTTTTAAATTTATACCCAAACATCACTTATATGCATGTATATCTATATTATATACTTATACATACATATACATATATACATATTTAAATATACATTTCAATACAACTATATATATATAAATTATAATATACTATAATAATATATAAATATATTGAATATATTTTGTTTCATCTAGATTATAGAACATCTTCGTTGAAGATTAACTCCTCGTTGTCTCCTCCTTATATTAACACACATGGTGTTCGACAATGCTCTGTTATTGGCCCTATATTGTTCATTATTTATATTCTTCCTATAAAATAAATTGTTCACAAATATCCTAATATTCACTATCATTATCTACAGCTAGGTAGATACGTCATTTCCTAATGCTAGTGATTCTGATCTGATTCAAATGTCTATGTTTAATTGTATTATTTATCTCACTGAATGGTTATCACATAACTCTCTCTCCTTAAATATGACTAAAACTTATACTATCATATTCTTTAGACCCAGTTCTCTATCTATCACTTACCCTTTTCCCATATCTTTCAACTTCTCAATCTATAACTACCCTAGGTTTCACTGTAACCTCTCACCTAGACTACTCTCCATATATTAATAACATGATACGAAATGCAAACTATTTTCTATATAATATTAGAAAATCTCGTCATAAGCTTACATTTTCCATGACTAAATGTTTAATTCACTCGCTAGTATTCAGCAGACTTATATATTGCTGTTCATTGTTATACAATTGAGGGTATTCAACGTCTTGCTTTACGTGTATTATATAAACTAAACTTTGCCTAAATAGTTTCTATATCTGTTTTAATAAGATCAATAGATTGGCATAGGTTTAGATATATTTGTAAATATAGGATATTGTGTATTGCGCATAATACGCTATACACCTCGGATTTCCTGAATATCTAGCTGAATCTATTAGTATCCATAGTTCTAATGGATCTAGTCGGAAGTGCCACGTCATGCAATTGGTACAACGCTCAACATCTTTGGCCTACTCTGATTCAGATTTCTCGGTTATTGCTCCGAAAAGCTGGAATTCACTGCGATATGATATTTGTTGTATAACAACCCTTTCATTGTTTAAACGTATACTATAGGACGTAAACCTACGTCTATTTTAAATCATGTAATTCGATCTATTTTGTTATTCATTTTCTATTTATTTTTTTTTTCGTTTTTATTATCTAATGACGACTATAATCACCATGTATTTTTGAAGTCATAATAAACTATATTTTATTTATTATTTTAATTATTTATAATATAGTATACATTTTCATATATATATATTAGTTATATACTAATATTAATCTAATGAATATACATTTAATAGTGTAAATAGAATAGAACAATAACGAAATGATCTAACGAACTAGAAAGCCTATTATATAGCGTCTATTATATATGTTCTGACCGGTGTGGCATTTTATATAGAGCTCTAGTAGCCCTGTGGTAACGTGGCGGAAGTGACGCCTAATATAAACGGACGTTCTATACCTCCATCGTCCCATAGATATGGCCATTGTGTATTTATAATTATCTATTTTAATGAAATACTATGCTATGAGATTCATCGCATATGTGTCAATATGGTCGATATTGGTATTCTGTTAATATATATATATATAAACGAATAGTATAACTTGGTGTTCAAGTTTTAACAGGTATACAATTATATATAGCTAACCATATCAATAAATAGCATAACAAGATATATGTTGTTATTTTAATATGTTATGTATACATATATTTATTTGGAATATATCATGTTATCATTTATTATAGAATGTATTTTATAAGAGATCATCAATACTTTATGAATTCACTTATTTTACTTAAAATAAATTGACATTTAAGGAAAATCAATACAAATATATTTACTAGGATATATATATATACCTGCATTGTTTTATTTTTGAAATTGATATATATATATATATATATATATATTTGTAATTCTAGAATCACTATATATATATAATAATATAGACTAAATACAATTATTTACAAATAAATTAAGTAAGATATGCTATGATAAAATCACTATATATATATTTATATATACACCTAGTATACTATATATCGTATATATCGTATATACACCTAGTATATCGAAACGACTCGTGCGGTAATCTGTGCACACACACATGCACATATTGTGTTCGTGTGGGTAGGTAGTGTACAGTGTAGGAGAGTGTGTGTGTGTGTGAGGAGGTGGTGGTCAAGCCTGTAGGGGAGGTGGTCAAGCCGAACTAATCACTCGGACTGTGGACTGCGGCCTTAATTATAGTTTGTGCTAATTAGCATCGATCGTCATTTCGTGTGCCGGCCGCTGTGTGGCGCTGCAGGTGTAGGCGCAGGTAAACGCACGCGCTTGTACGCGCTTACATACGTACGCACACGCGCATTACGTTGTATCGATGTATGTGTGTAGTTATAGCTTGAAAACTAATTAAAATTAGCATATTCCACGGAAATTAAATTATATATATATAAATTCTAAATATAAATCATATATATATTAATACATATATATATATATATATATATATATATATATAAATACAATTACAATTTTATATTAAAATATAATTACTTAAAAATTAATATTACAATGCATATACCTATATCTCTATTTTATATTTATCTATATATATACGTACTATTTGTACACATTCATACGAATATGCGTATATTCAATTACATAAATAACATACTAGAAGCACGCTTGTTTACCACTTGGTAAAGTAATATTGCAATGACCGATCGTATACCTTTACCTATGTTATAACAATGCATATCATTATTACAATCTAAAATGATAAGCATTACATATATATATATATATATATATATATATTACTATACATATTACTTTAGTATTACCAATAGTATTACTTTAGTATTACCTATATATATAGTATTATCTAAGTACTGTATTCTCTATAACATCAGATGTATACTATAGTAGTTGTAGTAGGTATAGTACGTACACTTACTTCTTACTACTTTTGTATGCGATGATGATTAATATCGTATCATATAACCACACACATACCTTACACATATGTGCCAGTACATTGTACGTCATGTACTACAGTACAATGCACATCATAATATATATATATATATATATATATATATATAATACTATAATACTATAATATGTATACTACTATCATACTATAATATATGTATATACATCATCGCGTGCATCCTCAAACAAATCGCCACAATACCGCTCCATCATCGCTACCGCACACACGCACACACATACGCGCACACACAGTCGCACACGCCACTCTTCCTTCTACTAATAGTATTAGCGCTCTATCGTGACCGCTCACACACACACGTGCGCGCGCACCGCCACGACGTAAGAATTAGCATAATACCATTGATTATTGCGTAACTCTCTCTGGCCGGTATCTTCACCGTATTACGCAATAGCTCGACTCCACTGGACTCCACAGTGTGTGTGTGTGTCGGTATTTAAATACGTGGCGACACTAGCGACGCGTAGCGGTGACGTTACTTACTAGCTAAGTCTTAAAGTCCTAAGCCACAGCGGCCGAGTTATACTAATTTATGTACGCGTAACACTGCGCGAGAGTTATGCAATAAATCAAGTCCACTTAGATGTAGTGTTACTTAGTAAAATACATCAATACTTGTACGTCGTAAAGAATAGTATTAGTGGGCCGTGGTACAAATATGAATATGTTCAACATACTTAAATGTTGACGTTCTTCCTTTAAAAGTTATTGTAAACGATATTTAGGTATACACAAATGATTATGAAATAATATAATGTATTGTTTTAATAACTAATATTAAACTAATGTATATATATATATTTACTTGTAGTAATATTACTACTAGTGGTGATGGTGGTGATATATGTGATATATACAATAGATATGTTCTCGCTTGACAGTGGTTAACGTGTTATCTAATACGTGAGCGAACAATGAATAACGTGTGAACATTATGATTGTTCTCCTTCACATGTTAACAATACCACGTGATATCTGGGTTAACTTGTAAGTAATATAGCGAACATCTTAAAGTGTTGCTTCTCTTTAGAACATTATATATATGTATATATATAAATATAAATATACATTATTATTATGTTGTGCAGTCATTGCATCGTATCCAGGAACTAGATGAAGTTTTCACTTACGATCATATTTCTCTATAGAGTTTGCTACATTACTATTTTATTCGAACCCACTTTCATATTAAGCAACCACACTTTATACACGGTAATGTACATTCACTTCTAAATTGGGGAAGTTCTCGCAAAAACAAATACATTTGTTTATTAACTTCTCCATTATTTCATGCTTTACAACATGAAATAATAAATCTGATTTATTTATTATTTATTTATAAATATGATTGTAAGACCTACTTATGTGTCCGACGGACGGGTCTGACCCTAGTTCATACTGTCTGACACCTTAGTCTGCTTAGCTATCCGCACAGTTTTTATGCTATATATAAAACGCCCAGGAATATAATAAATCTAATTATACATATATCCAGCGTATAAATAATGAATTTGATTATGTGATGAATTATGTGAGATATTGCGCTGGGGGAACATATGTTTACCTTGTTAATGCCGGTCGGAATGTAGGGGAGCGCGCACACCGGAGTGCGCGCGTGTGTGTGCGAGTGTGCGAAGTCACGTGTCCTACACACACACCGAACAGCCGAGTGCTAACTCAGGCGGGATGTCCCTCCACCCCCCGCCCCTATCTATTGTTCCATACGTAACGGCTTCAGTTACATAACGCTAGCAATAGCGGACGGGATGATTGGGCGGAATGATTGTCTACTTAACATTACGTTACTGTAAACTTTCACCAGGCGGAGCTACTGTTCCCAAGTATTGCCTCGTTATCGACTAATAACTATAGTTGATAGCTTAGAAGTGTTGCTTATAGTGTTGAATACGTGAATTCCCGTAGCAAAGATGATGCGAAGTATCCTTAGACACATATTCGCCTGTAGTATTTGAACTCGAGCATTGGTGTGAACAATCGTAATTGTATATTTCGTATTATAACTATTGTTAAAAATGAAGGATATGAAATAATTATATTAATGGAATATATATATATATATATATATATATATATATATATATGATATATATATATATATATTTATATATATAAATATATATTCCATTAATATAATTATATAGTGTAAAAGTATATAGTTAATGTTACACTCTGGTAATACATTCCATTGTGTACTGCTGCTATATTAGGTTACATAACATTTAGATAACGTGCCGCCATTGTTCCCACAGGGAATATAGACCATTATCGCCATACTACATACTTAGTACGCGCTAACATACTGACATTGTTACACTAATCGTAGAGCGCAAGCATACGTCATACATCTAATGTCTGTGATGTATTCATTTCGTAGTCCAACGAGTGTTATCAAAACTAGCGAGTAACTATCAAACTATTAAGCGTCCTATTGTCATTATATTTATATTTTCTTAGAATCGTATTTTTTATATAAACTATACGAATACATGTGAGAAATGTCATATTTGACCGCTAGAGGTGATAAGGAATTCATGCTAGAGGTCATCAATAAACCGGATATACGCTAAATTTAAGCTTCAACCGTTTCGTAATGTTTGCCCCTAGATCGGCTCTCTCCCTAAATTATTGCGGTACCGCTGCCAGAAATGGGACATATGTATGTCCTTAGATATTGATGTCCATAAACCTATGTATGTCCTTAGATATTTATGTCCATACACCTATGTATGTCCTTAGATAAAACCCTATAGGTCAAGAAACACTTAGTAAGTATTAGTCAATAGTATCCCTGTTACCCATGACTCATAATATACCACGTGGTGCATGTTTACGAGATGGGCATCTATTAATAGAACTACATCTATTCTATCTGATAGTACAGCGGTATGTATTAATAACCATAGTGAATAGTCTATATATACCGGTGGGTACACACATAGCACATTCTAACACGAATATCGATGTTAAATATCATCTTTAATTGGGCTAAAGTACAACTAGCGCTATATTTATAATTTTTAAATAATTATAGTGTTTTTTGAATACGTCACGTGCTAGAATTATGTAACTAAACAACGCGTCACGTGTGTGTAGTGTACATCACGTGACATCGCTACTATTCTCGGTACTAGGGCCTCCCTAGGGGTGAAGGGATGTTTACATTAGTGATCAGGTGGAGAATTATTCAGCGCAATTTAACACGTGACCTGCGTGATCTCCATCCTACCACGTGACGCGTTCAAGGTCACGGGAAAAGAGGGAACTATTTATCACGTAGTGAATACGATATAATAAGTATCGTGTTTACAGTGTCCATCGATGCACACTTGTGAGCGGTTATCGCTGATTAGCGAGCCACACACTCCACCGCACACTCACGCACCGTTAACCCAGGCGTGGAGTGATTAGCACATTGTTACGTAACCCATTATAGAGCGCCACCTCGTGTCTAGTACTCTCAAAGATAGCCGCAATAATAGCTTCTATAGCATGCTATTAACAAGGACATATCCTTGCTATTATGTTATGTATATTCAAATCACGTGATTCGGCGATTTGGTCACGTGAACCAGATAATTGTATCCCACATGTGACTTATATAATACATACGTTTGTTAGACTACTACTACTACTACTACTACCCCTTGTAATAATATTACTAGTAATAACCCTAATACTACTACTACTACTACTACTACTACTACTACTACCCCTACTACTACTACTACTACTACTACTACTACTACTATTACTACTACTACTACTACTACTACTACT
>OZ025239.1:63496840-63556840 GCA_964019155.1 Osedax fenrisi | reverse complement strand
CTTAAGTGTGCGCGCTCTTATGTGTGTGCGAACGAATGCGTTGTGCACAAATACAATATTTTAAGAAATCATTTGAAAAAAAATAATATGTTATAAGAAATAATTTATTAAAGTACAAATAAAATGATTATATATGTACATTATTGGTACCTTATTGTACTAGGTACTAAGAGTATATATATATATATATATATATATATATATATATATATATATATATGTAATTAAGTTAAGTAATGTAATACCTAATATAGCGTTATAAGTTGAATAGTAAACATATAGTATATGTAAATGGAGAGAGATATCCTATTGTGTAATTACATAACAGTGAATAACTTTGTTATACATCATAATGACTGCGTACTGGATCAGTACTCGTAGGAGTATTCGTGACGTAATCTCATGACGTAACAGGATGAATTACCGAGGAGGAGGAGTAGGAGGAGGAGGAGGAGGAGGAGGAGGAGGAGGAGGAGGAGTGGAGTACACAGTACACGGGTATACGAAATATGACGTCATTATATATATATATATATATATATATATATATATATATGAAATATCACACGCCATTGCAGGTGGATCGATAGAGCTATGGCTATTAATACCCAGTAGCCAGTGGGCTAGAGGAGAGAGGTCAACGCAACGCTTGACCATTACTGTGGTAATGCACCTCAGTTACGTAACACTGTGATGGTGGTGGTGGTAGTGGTGGTGGTAGTGGTGGTGGTGGGAGTGGTGGTGGTGGTGATGATGGTAGTGGTGGTGGAAGTGGTGGTGGTGGTGGTGGTGGGAGATCACAACTAGCCGAGGGTGGGGATGGGGGCGGGGTCATAGGTGGTTCTTACTACTAAGGATATTGCTATCGGATAATACATTGGAGGTATATAGCGGTGTGCTGATCACGTGGTAATGACGTCACCGAGGAATGACGTAATCCATGCGTCGCAGACTGATATCGTTAAGGTAGACGCTCTCCCCGTCGCTGCCCTGTATGCCTCGAGGTAACGCAGCGGCGATGTGCACCACTTTACGACAGTGTTTGCCCTTAGGTATCATAGGCTCAGGGTCGCTGTCGTCGTACGCCGAGAGCTGCTCCTTACAAGAGGCGGCGGCGGCGCGTCGTTTTCGTCGACTTCTTCGTCGTTTTCGTTGCCGACGCAAGCATACGTATGCTACGAGTATGCACGTGAATAGAGTGGCTACGTGCGCGCACACTATACCCGTTATCAGCTCGGTTAGAGTGTACATGCGGTAGTCGCCGACGTAGTCCGGTTCCAGAGCTACGACGTCGGCCCGGTGCGACGGAAGGGGCGTGCTGCTCGCCCGGCGTGGTGGCGTAGTGACACGTGACCGACTAAAGTGGGCCGAGTCAGTCGGTGGGTGTGGCGGTTCGTTACCTAGTCTAGGTAGGTCACCGTCCTGCTCCGAAGTCAGCTGATGTCGACGTCGATCTCGTAGACCGACACGTGATATCAACGCTTCAGACCACGTGACTTCTACCTGTAGATCGAGATTACCTAACAGATTACTGGCGATACACGTGTAAACCCCATCCGATGTTGTGTTCACTAGTATTTTGGGCGACGCGTGTTGCACGATTTTTCCGGGAGGCATCCATCCTATGCTTTTTATATTCAGTTTCGATTGAGGCCGACATACCATAGTGGCTGAACGAAGGGGGGGGGGATTAGAGGCGTGATTAAAGGTTAATATTTAGATTTGAAAGTGATATCACTTTTATATGTTGTATTACAGAAATTTTTAATTTTTAATATGCAATGCAATGTAATAGAGTAAAATCATAGATTAAAAATTTAAAATAGTTAATATATATCATATATATATATATGATATGTTTATTGTCGTATTAACCTCCTTGTTCACCGATATGTATTTTGATGCGTTCGAACGTGATTTCTGAACACGAATGGTCAAGCGAAACCTTGTCTAAGTACTCGATGTGCTGGTACACCTTACACTTGGGTACAACGTATTCCCGAGTAGCGTCCTGTGTGATTGCAGGTACATGCGATAGTACTACGACTATAGGTGTGCGCGTGTGTGTGCGTGTGCGCGTGTGTTATGTAATAAAGGTGCGCGTATCTCCGACCTCGGATAGAACGCCTACATCATTATATCTATTGTTTGCTATAGAACAATAGATCGCCACAATTGTTACTACTCGCTTACTGTTAAGGTTGTTCATCGGGACCAATGAACGGTATAAACACATACACACACATATATACACAGACACACGAACGGAGAACACTGGAGTGGTGTGCTGTACTTTGGTCTAATTAAATGTTGCAATTCGTGCATATGAATACAGTGTGATATACACGTGATAACACGTGATGTAAACTATCGGCGTCACGTGTTAAACTATCAGCATGTGTTATGAACGTGAACGTGTGCGTCTATAACTGTATATATGTACTCTAGGATATATCAATATTTATGATTTCCAGGGAATTATGATAACCAGAAATATGAGATGTAAGTTTATGTGCTAGTAGGTAAACAAACACGTGTATGTCGTAGGGGTCATGACCTCTATATTAGGACTCTCTCTCTATTATCACCTATTCTAATTATCACGAGTCGCTTATGCCAACTGACATATCTAATTGGTAACCAATGACAACAACATTAACAATATCAACGGCCCTATGTAATAATGCATACTTGTTACATAAGTTGTGTAATCTATTTATTTATATAGAACGAAATTTGATCGTGAAATATTATATAATAATATTTTATAACCGTTTCGATATTATATCACAAAATTAGCAATATTATTTTATATAATTATATACATATACGCATACACAGTAACATAGATTTAAAACATACACAACATCTAACAATGATGTATGTAATCAATAATGTAAGTAACGTAGTGTATCTAACGGGTGTCTTCTCACAAATACTAACGGGCATTTTTTCATATTTTGTCGACTTGTAAAGTTTCTGTAGCCATAGCAGTTTACATGAACAGTTGAGTTTCTCATTTTTCCCCATCAGTACTTGCGGTATGCTATCGATATAATGTTATAAATATATATATATTTATATAAATATATATATATATATATATACACATATATTGACAAGGCGTTAAATAACTAACTCTTGGAAAACGTTAGAAAGATTGATATCTAGCGAGACGAATTTGTTAGATTTCAGAGATAAGATCTTACTGATTACAGCTAAATCGAATACATTCTTATCTAGCTTAACGAGACCGCAATCATCGAGGTATAGGTCTGGGTGGGGTGGGTGTAATGGGGTTAGGTGGGGCTAGTGTGATATAGGTATAACAGCATTAACATATCAGACATGCGTTAGAGTAAGCTTGTTGTAAGCGCTTTACAGTGAATGTGTCTTATGCTGTACGTTGATTATACTAGTTTTATAATGTATAACATATATATATATATATATAAGATAAACCTTTTTATGGTAATTATTTTATAAAAGAAAATAAAATGTTGGAATATATATATACACCTATACATATAGCTATAGATAAACACTTATATATAAACAAAATATGCTAGTGAAAATAGATGCATACCTCACTATCTAGTAACTTCTTGTAAATTAGGTCTGGTTACGGATAAGTGGCATTAGGTATGTATACCGTATACGTATGTGTTTATATGTGTGTGTATGTGTGTATGTGTGTGTTTATTTGTGTGTATGTGTGTGCATTTGTGTATTTATTATTATTTAAACACAGTATATATATATTATTCACATATATTTAGTTAATATTAGTTAATATTAAGTAATACAATTAATTAATAAAATGATAAAATATGTATTATTTATATATTAATAAATTATTTTATATACTATTATATATTATACAAAATATATATATATATATATATATATAATAGAGTATATTATACAATGTAACTATAGTATAACATTACGCTATTATATTACATACAACTGCTATCCATATACATGTAAACAATATGATACCTCACTCCATTATATTATAAATGTAGTTAATGTTGATAACTCCATAAAATAACTGGACATTCTAACGGGATAACAAATGGCTACTCGATAATAGGTACTTTTATACATCGTACTTGTATTACGACGTATCCAATAGTAACGTGTACCCGGGATATGGGGTTGTCAAGGGTTGTTAAGGGTTGTTAAAGGTTGTTAAAGGTTGTTAAGGGTTGTTAAGGATTATTAAGGGCATATTGATAGGTATACAATGCTATCTAAAATATAGAATCATATCGTCATATAGATTAATAGGTAAACATGTTATAGTTGTGCGGTCCATATATATTACTTATACAACTATAACCTATAGGTCTATGAGCTATTATCTATAGATAAGTTGACCACTGGGCAGCGGAGCACGCGAACAGTGCACTGTCTGCCACTCTTAACGTGACTATGACGCAACGTTACGTTAACATTACGTAACACACACACCACCAGGGGGCAGCACCACGTGATGTTATTAAATATTAACGCAATCGATAAAAAATAGAAAATCAAAATATAATTAGATTTGATCCTCTTTACTAGACGTGCCCCCCTTAATAATTAAATAGGCTTTTGTTTGATTAATTAGCGTTCACCATAATTACTTTTATGAATAATGTATCATAGTATTCCAATATTTATATTCCGCTATATATTTATATATATATATATACATATATAAATATATTTTACACATACATATGTAGTACATACACTAAGTATAAGTATAAGTATGTATGTGTATATATATATGTGTGTGTGTGTGTGTGTCGTTGTTTATAAAACATATATTTGTCTTTTGGTAAACTATAAATCTATAATATAAACCTATTATATATGCATTTTACACTTGTTTATATAATAATAATGATGTATATATATATACTGATAAGTAAAGTGAATCACTCACTTATGTACAGTGAATAATGTATGATGTACATTATACAATGCATAGTGTACAATGTACAGTGTACAATGTACATCCTAACAATCCGACATACACTATACGAATGTGTACATTTTGTATAACAATAATTATTTCAACATTTCATGCATTTTAGCAGGTTTCATAGTATACTATATATAGTACAGTAACAGTACAGTAATATAGTAATATATACCATATATATATCGTATTAACTATAGTACTATATACTATAAAGCCTATGAAAGTGTACATTAGAAACAGGAGTAATACATAGCTTTATGCGAGCTTGAATGTATCACTGTATTCATAATTAGTGCGCTGATGAATCGCACACCCACATACATACACACACGCACACACACACATATTATTTAGATTAGTGGTGTGCGTGTGTGTGCGCATACGTGTGAGTGCGGGTATGGCACTATTATTAATAGGTATTCATATTTGATATAATCATGACGTGTATGTATGCATATACGTGAGTATGTGTGTAAGTGCGTATGTGTGTGTTTGTGTGTGTGTGTTTGTGCGTATGTTTGTGTGTGTGAATCACTTGCGAGGAAGTCCTTGTTTATTTTAATAAGTTTGTATATATTATTGTGATATACATTGTATAATATAATAATATATATAGGTATATGCACATTGCATAATGCACTTATATCAATACATATTCAATATAGTAATTGCGTGATCGCCTATGTTCATGTGAATAAGGTACATTGTACTACTTACAGTATTGTCTATAGCTTCCGGTTGTAATGTATCAGTACAGTACAACAAGTAGTAGTATACGTATAAGTTGTGTGTGTTATGTAACAATATCTCGTATTAAAGTACCCATCACATTTAGTATACTACATTTATGTATTAGATTACGGGCATACAATTGCATACCTATATATATACTGACACATATATATATATATATATATATATATATATATATATATATATATGTGTGTGTGTGTGTGTGTGTGTGTGTGTGTGTGTGTGTGTGTGTGTGTGTGTATGTGTGTGTGCTCGACTCTGATACCAAGATCGCAGACTAACAATATGCATCGCATATCGTTTCACTCATCTAAACTAAACCTATCACCTGAAGTATCACCTATTTATAGTTATAGTTGTAGTAATAGTCTTAATATGACTAGTTATATAATAGATAGCTATCTAGAGAGAGTGAGAGAGAAAGAGAGAAAGAGAGATAAAGAGAGAGAGATAAAGAAAGAGAGAGAGAGAGAGAGAGAGAGAGAGAGAGAAAGAGAGAGTGAGAGTGAGAGTGATATAGAGGCCAACAAGATAGTGTAATATTTACATAACGTGCATAGGACCTACATATTAGAGGGGGGGGCGTGTCTATGTTATATAATGTATCTATTTAGTTGCGGTGTGGGTAGTAGGGGTGTGTGGAGTTCGGAGTATGGGGTATGTGAGGTTAATGAGGGGTACGTGGGGTAGATCAGTTAGATACGTGTGTGGGCTGTATGCGTTAGTATGCAAAGACGTGTTTACACATACGTGTGTATCAGTGTTTATACCTTACACATTTATTTATATATATATATGTATATATATATATATATATATATATATATATATGAATATATATGCGTATGTTTGTGTGTGTGTGCTATTACATCACATGTGCAGGTATTGCGTCATCAAACACACAAAGTTGTACGTACTATAGTAATCATAACCTTCATCCCGTACCTATACCATTGATACGTACTCATGTCCTACATCATATGTCCTACATCATTATGGCTAGCATTACACGCAAACATTATTTAGATCGTGTACACTTACACGGTGTGTACATGACTAACTAATGATATATGTGGCCAGTTAGTATACCATATTCTATGTAGGATACATGCCTACACGAACCCAGTGTATAAAGCGCAGTGTACAACGTGCTAGTTATTATAATAACCTATAGGTGTAGGTTACGGAGTGAATGTAGAGGCGCAACACTGCAGCGTATACTTGTGTACTGTGTTAACATGTGTGTGTGTGTGTGTGTGTGTGTGTGTGTGTGTGTGTGTGTGTGTGTGTGTGCGTGTTTGTATGTTTGTATGTGTTTGTGTGTACGTGTGTGTTTGTGTGTACGTGTGTGTGTGTGCGTGTTTGTATGTTTGTGTGTGTAATGTATATTGTATTTAACGTAATTGTTTTTACTTATTTAGTACGGCATGCATATTTAATTGAGTGCCTATATATTATATATCATATTTTCATATTATGAGTGTATATATATATATATATATATATATATATATAGATTCAGTATTCTAATGTGTATCCCCATGGCCTATACCTACTATGTGAATACACTTATGTATCGATGTAAGGTGATAGCAATGCGTTTAGCTAGGTAATCAGCCACAATGAGTCACAATGAGTCACCGCTCAGTAATCAGCAAAGATCATAAACAAATATTACATAACAATGCCGATTATTTGGATACGTTGGCGTACGGTTGGTCGGATCTTATCGAGGGGCATCGGGTTACGTAATACATCGCGTTAGCCTAGCTAGACACGCCCCTAATGTGACACGCCCCCTTATTGTATATTACGTAATTCGTGTGTATACACCGCTATGTGCAGTGAATAAGATATAGTATATATATATATATATATATATATATAGTACCTATAGTACACTATAGTACCTAGTACACACGCTGTTATAACACGACGACATACAGCTGTATGCAGCTATACTACACAATGACCTATGCTATATTATTTGAGGATATAGCATATACGATATACATTTATATATATAATTATATCGATTATATTATTATGATTATATATTTTTATATATATA
Source organism: Osedax fenrisi (assembly GCA_964019155.1). Classification (NCBI taxonomy): domain Eukaryota; kingdom Metazoa; phylum Annelida; class Polychaeta; order Sabellida; family Siboglinidae; genus Osedax; species Osedax fenrisi. The sequence goes on along the minus strand of OZ025239.1, from coordinate 63,549,038 downwards.
TATATATAAGTAAACTTCCACTACATAAGGTATTAAAATCTGAAATAATCTCGCATTCTAAATATATTTTTAAAAATTGGGACTAGATATGTTTCAATCAAAAACTACAAATAACATAGTCATTAGTTATAATTACATTACACGTACATTATTAATGTACTATAGACGATTATATAACATAAAACAACTAATAGTAACTGGCAATAAGTATGTATAGTATTACACGGGGGGGGGGGGGGCGGCAGTAATCAATAGCGTAGTGGAATGCGTAAGAGTTATACAGATTGTTATAGCATAGTATATTCTCTTACTATAGGTCGGCATAAGCGTATTGTTATCAATGATATATTGTCAATATATATATATCAGTACAACACATCATACATAATATAAATTATAATATATATATATATATATATATAATTGACTTAATAATTGACTATTTGCTTACTTAAAAAATAACTATTATGCATAATATGCATTATATATAGGCTGGTACTTATAATATATTTAATTGGAAGTATATTATATACGTTATTGTAATATATGATACATATGTATATATATGGTTATACATTATAAATGATAAAATATTATACTATGAAAAATATATATATATATATAATATGATATAATATGGACAAACTTTTTACTGTTAGTCTACTGAAAGCTCCATGAAATAATCGTATCTTCTTGTTTCCGGAAAGAGTTAGACCGTCGATGTTCATATTTTTAAAAGTTTCTGGTAATATAGATTCTATTTCATTTTCTTTTAAATCCAATATTTTCAAATTTCTTAATTGTGAAAACGTCTGTACTTGTATTTTCTGTTCATAATAATACATATGATATTAATATATATATATATATATATATATATATATATATATATATTAATGTTTTATATATATGTTTATTTTATATTTTTATTTTATCATCGAAACTTTACTCTAAACATATATATATATCGATAACCTATTCTTGCTTCTGTATCTACTATGATATTATGATTATATATATAAGTACATTCATTATATTAAATATTGACACACACACACACACACACACACACACACACTCTTATAAATACACATTCTGCTAAGAAGGCTAGCATATTGTATAATTCTATATTTCAATACATTTATTATTAAATCAATACATAGTATATACCATATGCTATGTAGTACATAGTATTCTATGTACTATAGTATGTACCTACTATACAGTATATTAATAATAATAGATATTATATATATATATATATATGTACATATTATATATTTAATTTACATTAAAATGTCAATCAATAATTAATATGTATATTGAGCTATATGTCCTACTTAGTATATATATATATATATATATATATATATATATGTGTGTGTGTGTGTGTGTGTGTGTGTGTGTGTGTGCGATGTACATCATGTATACGTGTGTATAAGCTGTCATGGGCGCTTGTGAACATAGTGCGCTTGTATATATAAACACATATACACACAAACATACACACAAACATACACACACATATACACATACAATACGTTATTAATTATCATATTATATGGATATTACTTAGGTATAATTACAATGTACTATTCTTTCAATACTTTGTTAACAAAAGGAGATATATATATATATATATATATATATATGTATGTAATTATATTATTATATTGCACTTGGCAAATGGCTCAAGCTGTGTAAATATATAACATTAATAGGTCCAGGATAAGAAAGCAATAAATATATCTATAAATAGATATAGCATTGGTCATCAAGAGAACACAAGTGTATGTTTATGCATATATAATGTATCATGTACAATTCGGCTATTGTCTATAAGTAATATACGTTCAGACAATCAATGTTATGATAATCTTCCCAGCAGTTTAGACTAGGTACCAGTTATTGCATAGCATACTATGTATTATGTTAATAACTCAATTATTAATAGTTTATATATAGCATACACTCAAGATACACTCAAGATACAGTAAGGATAATACTAATGCAAGTTGGTCAGACTTGTAATGTTGGTAATACAACAATTTAAATGATGATTCATACATCTCACATATTAATAGTGGTGATTCATCATGTTATAACGATGAATCAGAATTGATAACTGTGTCATGAAAGAAACTAGCTAGTCGATAGTTGTGATACTTCTATTAATAGAGTAACATACATATAATATAGTAACATATATCAAAGATTTTCCGAAGGACAAATTTTCTTGCAAAATCTTTGCATATATATAATCATATATGAATATGACGAATACATATAATAATTTAATTAACTGGTACATCATTACTGGTTATATGCATTGAGATATGCATGTCTTGGCCATTGTATAAAATATATACCAGTGTACAGTACAAGTAGGCATACTATAGTACAAATTGGCATACTATAGTACAGGTATACATACTATAGTATACAATAGCCACGTGGTATGCGATTCATGTTTAATGCCATCCCTTGATGGTGTGACGATGTCAGCCTTGCTGGAGTCTGGTAACACTAAGTTACCCGTACATGATTAAAGCACGAACCACAGCATACCACGTGATTTAGTAAATAGTGCTATTGCAGAGCTGCCTTTAAGAGCTGCCTTAACCATGAACATATATATATAGTATTCATTATTAATGTAATAGAATTTAAATTATCTTTTTAAAATGTAAATATATATATATTTATATATATATATATATATATATATATATATATATATATATACTATATGGGTATTCGTATTTTGGTGTGTATGTTTAAATGCATATAACTATATTAACTATACTATATATATTACTATACATACATATATGTATGGATGTATGTATGTATGTAATACATGTACAACTATGCGTGTCTGAATATATGTCTATGTATCTTATATACTTATATATGAATAGTGTTTTTTTATGCACACGAGATTTCAACATGCCAAAACACATAATATATACAATAGAGAGATATATAGAGAGAGAGAGTATGACCATACATTCAATGTGATGGATATGGTAGTAGTGGTGGTTGTGTTATTATTGATGATTGTATGATGACACACAATGGGCTTAGTGTGAGAATATCACCATATACTATGTAACATAACATTCTTTATAATTATAATATCACTTATAACTTCATTTGTTATTAACTAATATATATATATATATATATATATAAAATAAGTAGTGTATATATAAATATTATAATTCTTGTAACTATTTATTATTTTTATTTCGATTGATAATTACTTAAATATATAAATATATATATATACCATTTAGTGTTCATAAATATTATATACAAATCTATATACCATATACCATAATCTAAAACCCACATTGCATAATATATCATTATTATTAACTAATTTTGTTTATATTTAATTATACAAATTATAAGAAAATAGATTATTCAATTAGTTGATATTTAAATTATAATTTATTTATTTTACATTATAAAGATATTTAATGTTATTACAAGATGTACAATTATATATAACAGATATATATATATATATATATATATATATATATATATATATATATATATAGGTAAATGCATATTAAATAGTGTGTAGCTATAGGAGACAATGACAATGCGAATATCGCCATTGTTGACCTGTGCACATTGACCACATGCTGTGCTAGTGATTTTATTACCAGGATTTATTATTAATGTATTACACATGGCTATATCATTATATTTTACATATTTTATAGTATCTAAATTATTATAATTAATTATAAACTCATACAAATATGAATATATATATTTATCCATTTGGGATTAACTTAATTTAAAATTAAATAAAGATTAGGTACTATTATTCGACTATATGTTTAAATATGAACATGACAAATAAATATGTTGATAATTAATTGTTAATTAAAATAAATCTTTCACATATCCAATAATAATAATAATTTTTGAAATAAATAAATGTTATATTTATAAAATATTTTATAATTAATAATAAATGTATAATGTTAATTTCAAATTAAAAAATACTAATAATGATTTATATTTAAAATTATAAATAATTAACATACTTATCCGATAGGATACTCATAATGTATTATAATAGTATATAGTATATATGGTATACATGTTAGATCATATGATATAAACAAAATTATATAATATTAATAATATTTTACATTATATTTTTAAATTATATTTTAAAATATATTTTATAAATATTAGTTAAAAAACTAATATGTGTATAACTATACTAGGTTATAATTAAACCGCATACACTTACAGTTACATATACAGTGTGTCACATACATTCATATATATATATATATATATATATATATATCCATTAAAAACTGACCATTATATTATTCTGTTTCAGAAATATCTTGACCACATGTCCAAACTGAAGAAATTGTAATGTTTTTAGTGTTCTATATTTCAACCTGCCTTTGTTTGTATATATAGTGAATAATGAATGGGGCAAGGGCATATCGGTTATATGATCCAATTGACAGCTAAAATGCTTTTCATTCAATATACAATAGCATCCTTCAGTGCAACGACGTATTGTATCGTATTGTTTTACTAAAGTAATTAATAATGAAACTAGTATTATTTGAAAGTAATCCATGATTTATATTTATTTACTCATTAATTATTACGAATATATTAAAATAAATAATCGACATAACATTAACAACATACATCAACAACTAAATGATGATTTCGAAAACATGGTATATATACTAAGTGCGGGCGTATTGCGGCGGATTGCGGGTGTTAAACACACCTATTTTATATAAACATGCAAATTGACAACGTGTGTTACAAAGTAGTATTCTTATATATATTCATATATATATATATATATATATATATATATATATATATATATATATATATATATATATATATATATATATATATATATATATATATATATATATAAATATATATATATAAATACGTTACTAATCGAAAAGAATTCATGATTAGCTGACAAGTTTGTTTCGTATATTACAATATATGATATTGGATAACACGGATATTAGGTAGTTGTGTAGGTATAGGTACCTATAGGTATACGGTATATTTATACGGCTTAAAAGACAAAGTAATAAAGGCTACTTAAGTAGGTTATATATAAAGAATATATAAATCTTAAGTTATATAAATCTATAGAGTATACCATGGTATATAACCAGTGCGGTTTTACTTAGTTATAAAATGAGAATAATTACAAGTAGGAGTTCAGTAAACTTACGATATAAGTAGGGAAAATTCTACACTTATTGACCCTAAATGACTATTTATAATAACTTATTCAATATTCTATTTATTTGAAATTTTGTGATAATGGAAATATTATGGCAATAAATAATATTGCAATTTTAAATTTTTGATATAATTATATTGGCAAAAATACATAGGGGAGGGGGTTGGTCATACCGACCACCCTTAAATACGCGTGGTAGAAATAATTGTAGTATTATAATATCCAATCAAAATAGAAGTTATCAATAGATTTAAATTAATTATAAAATACACGCATTTTATGTATTATTGAATTTATGTTTTAATATTAATATCCAAGCCGGATCGTTTTTCATATTATATGTATTAAGTTTACATCTACGTATTAAAATGATGACCGCAAATAGTATGCAATTATGTAAACACATATTTACTGGATGACAGAATACAATATTTAGGAAATATTATCTAATATATTTAATATATTTATTGCATAATATATATATATATATATATATATATATCGCTTAAATATAGTTAATATATTGTAAAATATATAATTAAAATATTATAATATATAATACATGTATATATATATATATAATAATAATATATATATATATATATATATATATATATATATATTTATATATATATATATATATATATATATATATATATATATCATTAGAATATATTATGTCATTATTAACGGTTAATTTATCCTATTATGTAAAATTCTTAATCTTAATTTAACCAATCTATGCATTCAGTATAAGTTGTTGTAGAATTCTACGCTTTAATATTATCTACCTTATATATATATATATATATATATATATATATATATATATATATATATATATATATATATATGATATAGGATATATCCATCATATTCATTTACATTGTAGCGTTTATAGATAGAAGATATTAATACTATATAATATACAAAATCATGTACACTGTTAGAAATAAATGGTATAACATTGATTAAAAAATGGTATAACCCCGTGGCGCCCTGGTATACCATTTACGGTATAACTAATTAAAAAAGTTATACCATATTTTATAAAAAGTTATACCATATTTGATATAAAGTTATACCATAATTTATACCATATATTATATAAAGTTATACCATATTTTATTAAAATTTATACCATATATTATATAAAGTTATATCATAATTTATAAAAAGTTATACTATATTTGATATAAAGTTATACCATAATTTATTAAAATTTATACCATATATTATATAAAGTTATACCATAATTTATTAAAAGTTATACTATATTTTATTTAAAGTTATACCATAATTTATTAAAATGTATATTATATAAAGTTATATCATAATTTATTAAAAGTTATACTATATTTTATTTAAATGTATATCAGTGTTTATAATAACTTACTATTCTATAGAATATATATATTATTAATTTATATATGGAATCGACATTTATAATGATAATTTATTTTCTAAAAACCACATATTTTGGTGTAACAATATTGTTTATTAACAGATACATTTTTAAATAAATAACGTGATACAAAATTACATAAACAATTAATGTTTGTAGGACATATTACGTGAAACAAATAAAATTAACAATACCACTTAATAAAATACGAAATAAATTATTTTGAACGAAAACCAAACAATTATCGACACACATAATAAGCATCCTCTTTTCTGATATATGCATATATCCATGTATCCATGAAGTCATTATTTCCTGCAATTAAAATTCAAATATTTATATAAGTTATATATTATATATATATATATATATATATATATATATAGTATACTAGAGTATGAATAATAATATTGTATATTATATAATAGTATAAATATGTATCTTATAAGAAACTTTATACAGTTAATATCATATATGATAATACTATATAAAGTATACTTTATAATTGTATACTTTATATACGTTAGAATTGTAATTAGAAAAATCCAATATATTATATTAATTACTGCAGTTATATATATAATAGAGTATACTATACTTTTGAATTAGCATACGAAAAATCATAAAATAACTATAATATTAAATCTATAGTTATTAAGTAATTATTAAGTAACCTTATATTTATTTTCATTGTAAATTCATTTTTCAATAATTCGCAAACTTCCATCATAAAATATAAGATTCCCGCATCTATTTTAGGAAATATTAAATTATATATTTAATTATACATTTTATATCTATATTTGATTAAGGATAGAATGATATTGATAATATGTGTACAACAGTTAACATTATTTATATATATACCTATTAGTAATATTATTTAAATTGAATTACATTGTGAACTAAAAATAAAATAAATAATTGACCATATATGGATATATAGTATACTATCCATGGACTAATAAAATATAATTGCATATTTATTTTATATAGATATTTAACTAATGTTATTAATTAGATAACTAAATTACCTGTTTGATCAGTTTGCGTAGTAGCGATACCTAGTACATCAATATATTCGTCTATATATTTGTGTATATACGTTATATGCTTTATCATCCCCATCAACTCACTATTCCTCTCCGGCAGTTTTTCTAATATTTTAAATGAAATTTGAAATTCTGCAAATAATTCTACAGTTTCCTGCATATTAATGATTGGCATATAGTTATCATAATTTTATAATATATATGTATGTAATGATGTGAATGTTCTAATACAGTTTATTAATCAAAGCAAAGACCTGTTGAACATAATAATAATATAACATAATAATAATTATAATAATAATATTAGTACCTACCCAATGAGATGCAAACCGAAGAATGAGGCAATCTCACCGAGTGGAATTTATTCTATAGAATTTGTCTATATATAGACAAATAACGAAATATACTTTACAGACGATAACAATATAAAATACCAGAAAAATAAACATTTACATGGCTATGGCTATAGACATACAGTAAAACCTCTCTATAAGAAACCTCTTTATAAGAAAAACCTCTTTATAAGAAAATTGTTCACACATTTGGTTGGAATTCAACCTTTTCCACATTAAAAAAACCTCTTTATAAGAAAATCTTACAAGAAAAATATAAGAAAAACCTCTTTATAAGAAACTTATTGTATACAAAATATTATTTGTTCTTACAAATATTTTATATTACATAAATAACTCGAAATGAATTAAAATGAATTAATAATTGTTATTGTATACAATATATATATATATCCATAAATTTATTAAAATTTATTAAAATTAATTAATAAATGTTATTTTTATTCTTGAATTTATTCAAATTAATTAATAAATGTTATTGTATCCTTAAATGTATTGATTATACAATTGATTATATTATAAAATTAATTGTTAAATAATAGATTATTATAATATTCATTATATTATATTCATCAATGATTATTCATAATTTAAAATTGCTAATGTAAATCTAATAAAATGTCATTATGTATTAACTTAGTAATCATATTTCTAAACTATTCTTTAGATTAATACTTCTACATAAATATAAATAAATAAATATACTATATAATATATAGTATATATATATATATTACCTATAGGTTATATAGTGCGTTTTCAATTATAAATTAATTCTTAAAATCATTTGAAAAGTAAAAACCTCTTTATATGAAAACCTCTCTATAAGAAAAAAAGTACTGAAAAAAAATAGTTTCTTATAGAGAGGTTTTACTGTATATGCATTTAACACAGAGCGAGACACCGAAATCTAGTTTAAAGTTTTATGTAGATATATCGATTTCTGTTACGTAATGCTAAATGCATTTAAATGTATATTACATTAATCGATATACCTATCTACAACTTTGACTTTATAACATATATATATATATATATATATATATATATATATAATTATATAATTATATTCTAACAATTTAATAATATATTATAAATAATATATAAATATATTATAAAATTATATATTATATAAACTTTTATATTATTATATATAATATGATATAATTTGTATATATATATAATGTAGTATAAATACCTTATGTATATTGTAATGTGTTGAAAAATAGATGCTTCTCATGTTGAGTGTAGAGTGGAAATAGAATATGTTAATAAATAAAATGGAATTATTTATATATATATATATATATATATATATACATATACTCGAATAATTATAAGTATTTGTATATGAAATATAGGAAATATGTATATGTATACATATTTCCCTATGGGGAATCTATATAGTTTCTGAAAATAGTTTAATTGCAATTAGAAGCAATACATGCTATGTCTATAATAATTTAACACAACAATAAGTAAACTGTTATATTAAGGATATTATGAAGGATACTATTATGAATTATATTCTTATACATTTTATTTTCAATCAAATATAAACTTAATTTTAAAATGTTATGGTATAACTGGTATTTCCATATTGTATACCATATAATTCATAAAGTTATACCATTATATTTAATAGCTAATGGTATAACTACAAATTACAAATGTTATACCATATAATTCGTAATCTTATACCATTTAAATTAAGCTATATGGTATAACTAAAAAAAACAAATGTTATACTATATAATATGTGATCTTATACTATTTAACGTAATTGTATGGTATAACTCGTATTTCCATATGTTATACCATATATTTCATAATGTTATACCCTTATTTTTAACAGTGTATAACCCCTGGTATAAACTATATATAATGACAACTTTGATACAGGTATTGTAAACATATAGGTCAACATATTTAAAATAATCCCAATTCCTAAGAGGTGAACAAATAATAGATAACGTTATACATATTTATTAACAATTTTTAATAATAATTATGAATAGGCCAGAATGTTATATATGTTTTAAATTCAACATATTTCTACATGTTCTTGTATGGTCTTCGATGTAACATGAATTATCTTTGGATAATAAAGATATAAATTTAATATTGAAAAAACATAAAATTACATACGTTGATCACATAATAGCATAGTCTTTACAATAATTAAACGTAGTGTTTTCATTTACAGGTTCATGAAGTGTGTATACATATTATCTTCGTGGAGAATTATGTTGATGTTATTATGGTATACTGTCTTTAATGTTTTGATATATTGTAAAAATAACTCTACTGGAACACTAGACTATGCTCTCGTAGAATGTTTCTTCAGCTGCATGAAGAATGTGTAGATTGTATGCAACAAGCTACATATTCTTCTGTAAAAGAAGTTGATCTATATTCTAACATTAGAATACTGCATGCTTGGCATGGGTATTGTCTCAGGTTACTAATAGCAATGTTTTCAGCCAATAAAGTAACCGCATTAATTTATATGATATCTAGATTGCGTAAGTTTATGTCAATATTACTGGCAGTTTTCTAAGTTCTTCCATATTAATTAATAATTCACCCGCATCAAGTTCACAATTGAAAAATTGTATAAAATAATTCACTATACATAACTTGATATATTCAGTAGAACATTCTGCGCCTGAAGGTTGTCTATATTCCCTTCGCATTCTTGAAAATAAGTTCTCGACACAATTGTGGTTGATATTTCCTGTGTTCAACTCGTATATTGCATACTTATCTATTAAATCTTGAGACAAATAAATCAGTACTTTAATATTGGTCATCCATCCTATAATGCATCGAAGATTGTCCTTCTCATTGTATGCACATTTAAATTCGTTGAGTTTTTCATTTTATAACCTCAAAGAATCCATAGTCTTGGAATTTTGTTTTAGTGGATTCTTGTATAAATAATGATCATTTGATTTTGAGTTAACAATATCAAAACTATTATTTACATTTTCTCAATAGTCTTCAGTCTTTAAAGAATCTGCAGGAACAAGTTTACTTAAAATAACAACAGTGCGTATATTTGATGCAACCGACATGCTCAACACCTGGGTTGCCAAGTTACCTCTCATTCTACTATAACTTGAGAGTTCAATATGTTTAGTGGTACATTTATCCTTGAGTTGTAAACTTAATCTTATGTTAATGTTGTATATGTCTTTGATATATTTGAATGTAATGTCGCCAAATCCTTTGTTGTATAAAACATTACGAATACTTCTATAAGATAAGGTGGATCGTAGAAGAAATAAATCTTAGAATTATTGTATTCGAAATGGCTATCTGTGGATAAATTTAATAATTTGTAGGAACTTCGATTGTTTGGCCCTTGATCACATATGAATAATATAACATATACATTACAGTCATGTAAAATATCGATACACTGTATCAGTTTATCTTTTACTATACATGTTTTCATCGGCCCAGATATATAGAAATAACCAATTGGTTATATTAAATATAAATAGGTTGTTTCCATTTCCCTAGAAGACTCTTAACCATACATACTCTAACGTAGCAACAAGATCACTTCTATCTTCTCGCTGATCTTCATAACCTACTACTTTGTCTAGTCTAGTATTGTATCAAATTTGATGAAATGTCAATCAAAATTAACCTGGAGTACAATATTGGACTAGACAAAGTAGTAGGTTATGAAGATCTGCGAGAAGATAGAAGTGCTCTTGTTGCTACGTGTGTATGGTTAAGAGTCTTCTAGGGAAATGGAAACAACATATTTATATTCATATGCATTAATGCAACTACGACTAAATATTCCGTCAGTGTAAATTTCTTTGTTTTCTTTCTCATCGCGTTTAGAATTATAGAATGAAAGCCTGGCTGTATTTGGATAATTCTTATTGATCATCTACGTGTTATTATTGAAGATAGCGCAAACTAACTATTTAGGAGCCATTCAGGGATATAGCCTGTTACAAGGATAAGGCGAACATAATATTGGCATGCATGTGTCTATAACCTTTTTTATATCTTCCTTTTCGAATGTTTAGTATTATATTATCAGACGTAGATGTTTTCTGATTATTCATTATTGGTGTTACTTTAAATAAATTGTGTTGTTATTTACAATATTATCTGTATATATCAATATTAAATTTATATTTATTATATTTAAATAATGTATAATATTATTAAATATTTATTTATTAATATAATATCAATATAATCGACTGAAATCATCATTATTCTATATCAATTATATACAACCGACAACTTTTAAATTAAAATACCGATCTATTTAGATTGGATATTATAAGTGACCTGGGGTCGGTATTAAGGTAGTGGTGTCGGTATTACCGACCGCAAGAAATATCACGTGGTATGTTATAAGTATGATATATTGGTACTTAATACTTAAACAAATAACATTATTTATATAATGCGTATACGCATTTAATTAATCTACAATATTATATAATTAAGTTTTATTTTAATTAATTAAGTATTTACAATTATTTAAAAAAAGTTATTCAAATATTTAAAAAGTAAAACCAGAATATTATATATTTTCAAATACCAATTGTAGGATTCAATATTTTGAAAAGCTAAATACTTATGCATATTTACCTATAAATTACTAATAGTTTAAGTATATATAATGTATTGATATCTATTATAGTTACTGAGATACGAGAGGGGATCGGTATTTAGAGACTTTACCCTATGGAATAGATTACGAAAAGTAGTTAGGATACTAGGTATATATTATTATTATTATTGTTATTATAATTGTTATTGTTATTGTTAATTTGGTGGAGTTATTTCACCCTATAGGATATCTCAAACAAAATAGATGCGGTTTCCACTTATAACCATATAGCTCTAATATATCTTCGAATGCACTCCCATGTTAAGAAATCTACGAATTTAACAAGATATGATGTATATACATTTATGTATACACACTTATATAAGATCAGTTCTAAATATTATTTTAAGACATATTTTATTAGTTCGGACGGGTCTGTTACTCGCGTCCTACTACCTGTGTGTCTGATACCGTATACGGTTGCTATAGCCAACTCAGCCACACATTAGGTTATAACTATAGTAAATTTTAATTTTGAAGATAACATATTTTAACAAAATAGGATACGTTGAAATATTAAAGATTAATATTTAAATATGTAATCAACATGACAATAATAGTAGAAAATGTTGTCCACTTAGAACACTATATACTATCAAGGAAAGGATGTCAGCTCACTATCTTTGCAATGGTTACATGTTGTACTCCGAGCTATATACTTTCAGTGGTATATTTAATTATATTTCAAATAAAAATTAATTCATATTTTAAATTCTATATAATATTTTATTAAAAATACGAATTTATTTATAAATTAACATCATATTGAATGATGTTTTTTATATCGAATTTCATATTTAACTAATGGTATTACATTATATTATGAATTAAATATAAGCATATTATAATAATTGATTAAAAACGAATATTTGCATTTATTTTTGTATCAGATAAAAATGTGTAGGATCTACTCCTGAATCATGCATAATAATAAAATAACTCAAGTCTATTATATAGTCTATATATAAACTATAGTTAGGATGTATTAGTATGTATATAGATCCTATACATAATTAATAATTAGTGGATAATATCACAGTAAATAAATGTTGTTAATCTATATATATATAAACAGTATTATTAATATGTGACACATAATTACACAAATAATAAAGTGTTAGATACTATAGTGTAATAACTATACTACAATGTAACGTTACTAACACTAGACAATAGTGCACATACGATATAGCGACGACTTTCATAATACTATATTGTTATTTTTTCATAAGACTATATTTTATTAGTCTTACTATTAATTATAATTAATTTAATAAAGCCATATTTCTATTAACAAATTTCGGAATTCTTCGAATCTAATTTATGAAATTTATAAATATTGATATAAATGTTGTCTCCCACGATATACCGAAATATTTTCATTATTTACAAACGTTTATTTTTAGGAAATTGAACATATTTTAATTCGGAAGAAAAAAAATAAGAATATAGAAATTATCGAATGCTAATTTATTTATCAAACAGGGAAAATATAATTCGGTAGTTGTTTAATTTAGTTAACACTATCGAACATATGTGTAACCATGAATTATATATTTATATATATTATCATATTACCTTATTACCTATCCCATGACCTCGGGTGGTCGTATGGGCGCCATCATTGCTTTTGAAACCACTCTCCGCCATCTGCTTCGGTCGCCGGCTAGCCTCAGGGTTACGGCGGAACTCAAGTTCGTCCATTCTGAGATTTTATGTTCCCACCGCTTCCGCTGACTACCACGTTTGCGGCCTCCTCTTACTGTGCCCTGCATTATTTTGATAGACCCGATGCTCGTGTCACATGACCGTACCATTTCAGCTTTCTCTTCTTAACAGTAGATAGCAACTTTTCATATTGGCCGATTTCCAGTCTTATTCTTCTTTTTACTTCCTCATTGGTAATGTGATCTGTAGTTTATGTTCAGTAGTCTCCTGAAACACCTCATTGCCATCGCTTGGATTCTTCTCTGTATATCTGCTGTTAACGTCCAGCTTTCGCATGCATAAAGAAATGTAGACAGTACTAAAGAGCGCATTAGCCGAATTTTTAATTGTAAGGTAATATTCTTGTCTTTCCATATTATTTTTAGCTTTATTAATATAGCTGTAGCTTGTGCAATTCTGCGTATACTTTCAGGTTTAGAACCGTCTTCGCTTATAGTTGCTCCTAAATATATGAATTTCTGAACTTCCTCCACCTTTTCATTTTTCACTTGTATGGGGTTAATAATTCTTTCTGGATGGTTTGTCATTGTTTTAGTTTTACCAACATTAATTTCCATACCATAGTCGTCAGATGTATTCACTAATCTCTCTACTAATTGTCGCAGTTCCTCCTCGCTGCCTGCAAGACCATCAATATCGTCTGTGAATCTGAGATTTGTTATTGGTCTGCCTCCTATACTTACAGAACAAACATGACCATCTAGAGCATCAGTCATTATTTTTTCTAGAAATAGGTTGAACACGGTGGGAGATAGCAAACATCCTTGTATTACACTAACAGTTGTCTTGAACCAATCACCAATCATTCCATCTTTATATACAGCGCTAGTGGAATTATTATATAAACCTTTAATAGCACGTAAAATATCATGATCTATATTATAGTTCTTCATAGTGGCCCATAGTGCTTTATGCCATACCCGATCAAACGCTTTCTTGAAGTCTATGCATATATGATATAAATACTGTTGATGATGAGTATATTTTTCACATAACATTCTTAGGTTAAATATCTGTTCGCTTGTACTTCTACCCACACGAAAACCTGCTTGTTCTTCTGCTATAATATTTTCTGCTTGAGGTCTTAGTCTGCTTAATATAACGTTTAGCAGGACTTTACTTGGATGGCTTATGAGACTGATAGTTCGATAATTATTGCATAATTTCAGGTTACCTTTCTTTGGGATAGTTATAATGAGTGATTGTGTCCAAGCCTTTGGCCAAATTCCTGTTGTCCATATTCTGTTACAAATAAGTGTAAGTATTTCTATTACCTTTTCACCTCCTGCTTGTACTAATTCACCTGGTATATTATCGTTGCCTGTGGATTTTCCTTTCTTCAAGGACTTAACTGCCTTTTCAATTTCACTCTTCATGATTGGCAATGATAATTCTTCGTAATTATTTGTTATTTCCAGTACTTTAGGATTTCCTTTTAATGGTTGGTTGTATAGTTCCTTGCAATACTCTGTCCATCTGTTCATTATATCTTCATTTTCTATTAGACAATTACCATTTGAATCTTAAATAGACCTTGTTACTCCTTTATTTTCACAAGTTAGTTCTTTGACAATTTTAAAAGCTTTCTTGCTATTATTTTTAGCTAAGCTATCCTCAATATATGAGCATTGGTTTTCAATCCATTTCTCTTTGGCTTTTTTCATTTCTTTTCTGACTTTTTTATTACATCTTCTATATTCCGTACTTGAGTTATTCACTTTCATTTCTTTCTTTAGTTTACGACGTTCATCACATAATTCAAGCAATCTTTCATTCATCCATAATTTTGTAATAGTTCTTCCTTTATCAATAGTTTCAGTAGCTGTTTCATATAAAACATTATTAAATGTAATCGTCATTTCATCCACATCAAATTCAGTGTCTTTTAGGTTGATCAATGAATTACATTTTCCACCTATTATTGAATTGAATTGATCTAAAATAGATGGTGATTTCAATTTGTTTAAATCATATTTAATCCTATTGAATTTATCTTTTTTAACTCTTTTTAGTTTCAAATGGAATGTCATCATCACTAAATCATGGTCGCTTCCTACGTCTGCCGCTGGGAATGTTCTTGTTTGTTGTAGATTGACACTTGAACGAAATCTTCTCTTAGTTAGAATATAGTCTATTTGATTATGATATGCGTGATTAGGACTATGCCAAGTCCATCTCCGTGATTCTTTATGCTTTCCATATGTATTTGCAATTATTAGTTCATTTGAACTAGCAAATTCAAGCAGTCGTAGGCCTCTGTCATTTGTGATTGGGTTGCAGTTTATGCCACAGGTTCCTTCCCATACTTTGTGTGCATCTACACCAACTTTAGAATTCCAATCACCTTGCACAATTAATATGTCCTTCTTTGCCGTATTTTGTGCTTGATCACTATATTCTGTGGTCGTAAACTTGAATAATTGTGACATTAAAAGGAGTTGCTTTGAGTCTGAGAACTAGAATTCTGCTAGAAATGGCTTGGAATCCTATAACTGATTTGGTAATATTTTCATGAACGATAATTCCGACACCATGTTCATGCTTATCTTCCATACCACTATAAAATACTTTATGTCCTTCAAACGTTAACATTTCACCAGTTCCTTTCCACCTCATTTCGCTTATACCGATAATATGCCAAGTATATCTTTTTAATTCATGAGTTAATTCTGCCAATTTTCCAGGTCCGTTTAGAGTACGGACATTCCAAGTTCCAATAATCACATTGTTCCTTATACGAATTCCATGGTTACCAGTCGTTAACTTATCACCTCTGTCCTGGTTGGAAACAGTGGGCGAGGTCCTTGTTATCCCGGGCGACGGCCGATCCGGTATGGTATTTATAAGTTGTTTCATTTCATGATGTGTATCTTGGGCAGTAAGTCTAGTGTAGCCCATCCCTCTTCAGACTGTTTATCACCAAGATTTAATATAACTTCCGTGACCCGAATACTTAGCCGTTGGTACATTGAGTACTCCTCCGTCTTGACCGTTAGTTAAACTAGTAACCTTCCTCTCAGTAATGTAGTATTGACACTACACCCCTCATGTCGTTTAGCCCATCAGCTAAAATGGTTTACCGGGATGTGGCACTTGGAGCCAGACATGAGAGGATTTTGGGAGATGGAGAAATGACCAGTAACACTATCCAATGAATGTAGCTGATAGTAAGTAAAGGTACTACATCACCCAACTCCCATTACATCCTATATATATAATAATAATAATAATAATCAGAGTTTAGGCATTAGCCTGGATGAAAGAAAAAGCAGAACTTATCAAGTCGTTCACCCTATGTGATTGTGGGGGGGGGAAATCATGTATAAAATTAAAATAATATTAAATAAAATATTAGATTATAAAATAAAATTTAAATCCAGGATATCAGTAAAACAATATTCATAACAAAATATACCTAGAATACTTTATATCAATTGCCAATGAAAGTTGATAAAGGTGTATCAACTTGGAGTATTTGGGGTTTCTATATCCAATGC
Source organism: Osedax fenrisi (assembly GCA_964019155.1). NCBI lineage: Eukaryota > Metazoa > Annelida > Polychaeta > Sabellida > Siboglinidae > Osedax > Osedax fenrisi. Next base: position 63,531,080 of record OZ025239.1, on the reverse strand, counting down.
CTTAAGGAACTTACTTTCGCCAAGAGTAAGAGCACTGGCAACAATTTCCACATCACAACAATTGCATCCTCATCCCCGACACGAACCATTACCGGCCACATAAATAATCAATACAAAGTATACTTTGTATATATATATATACTCGTATATATATATATATATATATATATATATATATATATATATATATATATATATACTCGTGAATATCTTATATTTAATATTTAATATTTAAAATAAAAATTTGACTTCCTGAATAGAAAATAATACAGATAGAATGTTAAATAAAATGTAAATAAATTTTAATATGTAAGTAATTAAGTTATAAAAAATATGTACAATTAAAAACTAAATACAAAATAAAATTAAAAATAAAATAAAATTGCAAAAAACACACAATCATTCTCATAATGTATTTAAAATAAAGAATTGAATAATATGTACTTACAAAAATGTAAACCAATACAACACTAATATTAAAATTGTATAACAATTGTATAATTTAAATTATACAAATATTAAAAAAAAACTATATAACTAAAAGGTATACCTTTTATATATAAAATCTATAAAACTATAAAATAAAATACTGATACTATAAGCTTTAATATTATTTAAGCTAGCAAATAAATAAATTAATATATCACATAATACAATAATTCAAAATAGGATATCTAAAATATAAAATTAAAATTAATAAGACGATATTATAATTGATTTAAAAATTGGTTTAAAATTATTCAATTTCATAATGTTTCTTATTTTTTGTGGTAATCTGTTCCACAGCATTGGACCAGTATTAGATAAACAAAATGCTTTTCGGTCAGTTCATACTTTTATTCTATGAAACAGATGTCCATTATAAGATTTAGTTTTATATAATAATTGTAAATTCATATGTAAAAGATTATTCCTAGCTCGAAACATACATTTTATACTATTCATTTTTTACAATATCGTCAAATTTAAGAGAATTATAAATAGTATAGGTGTAAAAAGTAAAGGTATTCCCACAAATATTTGAACAATAATTAAGATGTGATTAAAATAAAGCATTATATAATAAAATTAAAATTTCATATTTAATTTATTTTTAACTTTGTGTAAAATTGCAATTGTTCTAGAAAGTTCACTTGAAACATAATTGAGTTGCAATTTCCAATTCAATTTACAATCTATAATAACACCTAAGAATTTTATTTCACTGACTTGTTTAACTTTAATGTTATTAATATTCAAATCCAGATTAATATTTCTATTTTTATTTCTTATATTAAATAATAATACAGTCTTACTAATATTGAGTGACAATTTATTTACATTCAACCAATTGTATAGTTTGTTAATATTACATTTAATATTGTTTTTTAATTCTAAAATAGACGTATTTGAAAAAATTAAAGTTGTATCATCTGCAAATAAAACTGATTTAACATTATCTGATATATTCGGAAGGTCATTAATATATAAATTAATAATAACCGACCGAGTACAGATTACTGTGGTACACCACATTTTATATAATTATAATATGAGTCAGTATTATTATATCTAACAAATTGAAGACGATCTGGAAATAAGATTTTATTAATTTTAGCGTTATACCTCTTATACCATAAATATAAAGCTTATTGATTAAAATATCATGATCCAGTGTATCAAAGGATTTTCGTAAATATATTGAAACAATATCAAAGTTCTCTACATTTTCTAAATGTGTATTAACTGATTATAATACATCAGACAATGCATCAGATGTAGATACATTATTTCTGAAACCATATTGATTATCATTTAATAAATTAAATGTATTTAAAAAAATTTAAATCATGCTTTTAATTAGTTTCTCAAATATTTTGCAAATTTGTGGCAGTAAGAATATAGGTATATAATTCTCAGCTAATTATTTGTCTGCAGTTTTAAAAAGTGGAATAACTTTAGCTTTTTTTAAAATAATAGGTCAATACCATCAGCTATAGCTATCACTATAGTGATACCATCATAGTAATACCACCATAGACCTAATGAATACGTGTTTAAATAAAGGACTAATTTCTAAAATAATTTCCTTAATGGTAAACATACTTAAATCAGTAAAATCTGTACTAGATTTACTTTCCGAATTTCTAACCTCATTCAAAATTTCATAAATTGAAATTTGTGTAAAAAATAATGACTTTTTATTATTACCTTGCATAGTTTTATAAATATAATTATCAAGAGATGGTGCAGATATTTTTTCAGTTTAGTTAATAGTATTAACTTAATACCTATTTTACTAAAGAATGTTTTAAATTCATTATAATTCGGAGAATTAGAATTATTATCTTTATTTCCCTAAATTAGGATTAATTAAATTATTAATAATTGACCATGTATACTTAATATTATTTTTATTATTATTTATTTTATTTGAATAATATAATTTGTCAGATAAATGTAATAATGATGTAAGTATATATTTTATATCTTTTATAATAATTTATTTTTGTAAATGATTTATTTTTAGTCATTTTTTTATACATTTGTTTTTTCTTATTTATACATTTAATCAGACTATTATATAACCATGGTTTATTATTTTAAATTTGTTCTTTAACTTTTATAATAGGACAATTTAAATTAAATATTTCTACTAAACCATTAATTAGTTTATCATCTAAGTACATATCAGAATAGATATATATCCAATCAAAAGCATTAATGCTACATTTAAATTTATGTATTGTATGATTATTTAATTTTCTGATATATTTATATGTATTATGTTTTGTATTACTTTTATTTGATATGTAATATATTATAAAAATTGGTAGATGATCACTGATATCACTAACTATAATTCCATTACTTACTGGTTTATATGTTATATTACAATAAATATTATCAATTAGTGAAAATATATATATATAGGAACTTAAACCTACATAATTATAATAACATTAACATTTAAAAAATATATTGTATATTTTATTTATTAATTATCAACGAAAACTATATTACATTTCTTATGTTAATAAATACAATTAGGTATACCATTACACATGTGTGTAAAATGAAACAATTACATAATTCAGTTATTCTAATAAAATACAACTAGAATATTTTATTCCATTATTTAGATCAATGATATTTAAAAATATAAATCGTGTAGAAATTGAACATAATAATAATGAATTATAATAAATAAATAATAATTGAAAGGTTTATTGACTCAGTTGAAAACGATGGACGTTTATATGCGTCAAGTTGAAATAATAAACAAATAAATAATTACACGAATAATAATAAATTTAAAAAGAAGAAATTATAATGATAACATATATGAATATAGTAGACATTTAAAAGTAATAAAATATGATAGGGTCCGTAATTCTTTGGGAAGACTATTCCAGTATTTCGGAGAAGCAACAGTGAAAGCAGCATCTGCATATATAGATGAGACAAGCGGTAAAGAGAGTTTATTCAGCTCACATTTGCGACTCGGATGAGTAGTTGCTCGAATGATGAGTCCCTTCGATAGGTATTCCGGAACTCCCATATATATAGCCTTGTGAGTAATGCAAAGAAGACGAAACTTGCATAAATCTCAAAACTTCAACCACCGAGAGTCTCCATTATGGAATATATAGATATGGTTATATTATTACGCTTTAGCTTAAATAATATGCGAACAGCTCTACGTTGTATTGAATCGATTTTGTCATCAATTTTTGCGGAATGTTAATAAAAAGCGAATTACAATATCCAAGTCGACAATATACTAATGAATGTAATACTGATTTAGTTAAATTAAATGTTAGCTTAGAATGAGCCTTGCCTATATTATACAGGAAATAATTATCAGTGCGGACAGTGTTTGATATATGTAGGTATCTACTGAGTAATCTAATGCATTATTTATAGTAAAACCTAGAGTAGTGATGGTGTTTGAGATAGGAAGTGAGATAAGGAATGGATGAATGAGAGTAATTGAAGAAAGAGATATAGAAAGTATAATGCTATCAGTTTTAGTAATATTTAATGAAAGTGAATTACAGGAAAACCAAAAGATTAAATTATTAATACAGTTAGCAATTGAAAGTTGAATTATCTCAATATCAGAACCAGGTGGAATAAAAGTATAAATTTGTAAGTAATCAGCAAAGAGGTGATAACGAATATATGGGTATTTAAAAAAAATAAAATGAATGGGAAGAATATACAAAATACAAAGAATCGGACACAGTACTGATCCTTAAGGAACGCCATGAGTGTGATCAAATGGAGCCGACAAAGATGACTTGCTCTTTACCGAAGATATTCTATTAGATACAAATGACATCAACAATTTGAGAACTTGTCCATGAATACCTATTTCAAGTAGACGGTAAGAAAGAATTCTATAATTTAACGTATCAAAGGCACTGATCAGATCAAGAATAACCAAATAACAAGAAGCCTTATTATCCATAGATAGTATAATATAGTTAAACACAATGTTTAGGGCAGTTTCTGTACTACGACATAGGACAATAGGATATATAGGACACATATAGGATACCAATATAACATCATCCATAGATGATACACATATATAGTATGTATATATATATAGTATACGATATGCGTCGTATAGGTATGTCTAAGTTAACTAATTCATAAAAGTCTACCTATATTCTTAATAATAGTGTTATTTATCTATCGTCATCATTAATATGAACATTCATTCACATCACAGGAGGTTTAGCGATAGTTTGTATATCTAGCATGTAATCAATATATCCTGTTAACATTTTTATTGTAAATGTATATGTATAATATATATGATATATATATATATACTATTTATTAACTATACACATAAAGTTGATATTATATATAGTAGGTATAAGCCTAGCACTCAAAATTCTAATATATAATGAACATATGCTAGTTTGCTGTTATAACAACATGCTAATTCATACATTTTAATTTAGCAGATTAAATTATAAACTTACTAAGTATATAAATGTCTTAGTTACCTAAATGGTTATTTGTTACCTTACATAATTGCATTATACATAATTACTATAAATAGATTATTGAAAATTTATTTGTACATTAAAAAATAATGCAACTCGTAATTATAATAATAAGAATAGCCTATAGGCTAGTAACAATATCAATACCGTATTGACAATCAATGACAAATAATGACTATTTAATACAACTATTATACACTATTTCAGATTATATATAATATAAGAAATCTCTATCATATTTCATTTAATGTATACATATTACATATTACAACATATGTTAAAATTGTAATATAACTAACTAACCTATAGCTAATATAAAATAGACCGAAGACCAAATACCATATTTATAGATTTAATAGGATACACTCTAAAGGTTATTATATGATACTTTTGGAGTTCTTCAGTTTTCCACCTATATGTACCCTGTGGTTCTTCACATAACCCATTTATGAGGGGTATTTTGAAGAAACCTCTCTAGTAGAATCTGTAAGTTTATATATATATAATAATAATAATAATATCATAATTTAGGCATGACCAAGGTAATCGAAGAAGCGCAATGCTTATCTAGTCGTTTACCTGAAACATATTCCTAATTAACAATTATGAGGAGAAAAAAAATAAAAGTAAAATTTATAAAATATATAAGTAAAATATGTAATTTTATAAATCTTATAAGAATCATGAGAATATAAAATTATAAATCATATACAAATATAAATAACTTTAAAAATAATATTAAAAGTAAATAATTATAAATAAAATATTAATAGTATAAGAAATTAAAAGTATAATTGGAGTATATATATGTTAGTTTTGAATGCTGTAGTTAAAGATTACTAATAAATTAGATCCAGAGTTGCCAATATTATGTTGAAATTAATGATGGTATATGATGTATCTACTTCAAGGATATGTGTACGCCAGTTCCAATTCCTTAGGGATCTTAATACCGCCAATAATAAGAACACTGACAATACTTGCCCACTCCACAAGTATATCCCATCCCCCGACACGTATCATAATCATATCAAGTCCAAACATATTAGCCACTCCGGTCATAGAAAAAATATAATGAAAAAAAAAAAAAAAAAAACTAATATATATATATTCCAATAATTAAAATATATATATATATATATATATATATATATATATATATATCTAAATTAAAATAATTAAGAATTATAATATATATATAATTATAATTATATAAAATTGACTAACTATTATATATATATATATATATATATATATTTAAATATATTATATATATATATTTATAGATTTAAATATATTATATATATATATATATATATATATATATATATATATATATATATATATATATATATATATATATATATATATAAATATATCAGTACGAAATGAAATTGATTTGATTACTCAATTAATTATTTATTCTAATTTGTCCATATATGCTATTACTGAGACTTGGCTAACTAATTATGATTCTGCTCTAGCATTCCAACTGACCCATAATGGTTTCGAAATATTAATTGCTTATAGGTCTGCATTAAATCTTGGTAGAGATCTTATATATGTTATTCTCGTTTGATCATATATGCTTATTTCGTCCTATATACCATATTTTTCTTCATTTAAAATTCTGATCCCTAATATTCAGTTTCATTCCTTATTTATCATTGTAATTATATTTATCCAGCGTCAACTTTCATCTAGCCTACGGAGTTTCTTAACTGAACTTTCTAACTACATATAATGTTCTATAGGTAGTTATTATTCGGTACTAAATTCATTAAGTATGTAATATATAATTTAAAATTGAAGAAGAAACTAAACAAAATCGATAATTGAAAATAATGTTGATATAAAAAATTAGGAGAAGTGTTAGAATATATTATAATCTTTAAATTTTAATTCGATAATTTCTAAAAAAATTATTAAACATATATAAATGGATATTTTAGCTCTCGGCATTCTAAATGTTTTGTAATGAGAATTGGACATATTAACACACCGTCTAAGTAATATTACTTCACTCTAATGAATGTAAATAGCTTTAATATATCGATATCCATTTCAGCGATGATATTAGTTTCAATATAAATAGGAAAATTCACATAATTACTTAATTTTGTTATTAAATATTAAATACTTATTAATATTTTGATTAAAATCAATGAATTTAAGATAGATGGCTTTAAGAGCAATGGTTCTAAGAAAGATGGTTAATACTGCTGCCTAATAGTTATGGCTATAAAATGACTTTATTGCATTTAAACAAATCAATCAAATATTATTGTTATTCTTCCTATAGTCTCTTGGTCCCTTAGCCTGTTGAGCCGTGGGGGCGAGTCACGTTGAAACAAAATTGTCTCCACTTCTTCCGGTCATATACAATTTCATTTAGTTCATTGAAGCCTTTTCCGGTCAATTCTTTTATATTATCTATCCATTGTTTTTTTGGACGTCCACGGGATATTTTACCTTCGACATTACCCTGAAGGATTATCTTGGTAAGTCCATCGCCTCTGGTCATGTGTCCATACCATTTCAGTTTTCTCCTTTTAACTGTTGTGAGGATATCGGTGAAGGGGCTTGTTAATGATGATGATATTCGGTCTATTATTTCTTGATTAGTAACTCTATCAAGGTATGTTATACCGAGTAATTTTCTGATGTTCTTCATTTCGAATGCTAGTATTCTTTTCTCGAGTTCAGCAGTTAGAGTCCATGTTTCACATGCATACAGGAATATCGAGTTGACAAGAGAGTCCATGAGTTTTAACTTGTACTTTAGACGTATGTCTTTATCATTCCATATTATCTTTAGATTGCTATATGCTTGACTTGCTTGTGCCGCTCTTGACAGGATTTCTTTTCTTGATCCATTTTCGTTTATGATTGATCCTATATATTTGAAGCTTTTTACGGTCTCAATTATTTCGCCATGAATATCAATATATATTTCGGCCATTTAAATACTGAAATGAAAATACATATAAACATATAAACGAAATAAAAAATGAAGATTATATGTAATACAATTTAAATTAGAGATTTAAAAAAAAAGTTAATACTGTATGGGAAAATACTTTCTATAAATAAATAAACAATGTATAAAGTTTAAACACTGTAAACTAAAAATATAATAAACATTATAAATAAATAAAAAGAAGAAGAAGAAGAATAAATCTATTAACAAAATTATATGAATAATATTTATGAATACTGTTTAATATGTATGTATATATATGTGTAAGTAAAGTACTTAGGTATGTGTTATGTTATGTCGAACATTGTACCTACATGGTATACCATCTATAGATGGCTATAGCCATATTATAATATCCATGGATATATATATATATATATATATTTATATACTATTGTATAGTATACTATATATATAGTATATAGTATATACTATATACTATATACTATAAAATATATAATACTGTTTTCCCTTTATATCTTTAATTATTTGGTAAATATAAGAGATAGTATAATTCGACACAGAGGCGTATTACATACGTACATACGTATATATATATATATATATATATATATATATATATACTTATATATTACATACGTATATACATTATTCTAATGAGTTATTGAAATATAACATATCACATCACTAATATTACAGCTATATAGTATAAGAATTTAAGTTGATATATCAATATATTTATTAAGGTGATATGAAGTTATATATAATATAGTGTATACAATATATATATATATATATATATATATATATATAATTATATATTAATATATTTCACATATACGAATTGATTATTTGACCATATTGTAAACGTTGAGTAGAAAACTGAATTATTTCGGACAGGAAAGTATTGCGGAATCTTAATGTATTGTCTTGCCGGGCTTTTTAACTCCTACAAAAGTGGTCAACAAATTATTCAATTATTATAATATTATACACTATATATAGTGTATACACTCTAAAGTATATAGTATATAAAGTACACTATAGTATACTATAGTGTATACACTATATATTACAGCGTATTAACTCGATACTTTACAGTGGGCTAACCGTATAGTTTTTGAATGCCACGGATATCGTCATTGTGTAACTTGAAGTTTTTCACGTATCCTCTATAGAACGGGGTCATCACTGCATGCTTGTTACGAGAGTGACGCAGACCCAGTATGTGTCCGAATTCGTGAGTCATCACTTGTACGATGTTTATCTCGTAGGGGGCGGTCCTACGATACGACCACAGCTCGCTGTCGTCGAAGTGAGCTCGTCCGTTCTCCGGGTAGAACGCATGGGCTAGTATTCTTTTAGGTCCGTCGAAAGGGTGTCCGTCGCCGTGTTCTCCCTGAGATGAGAGGTAGTCGTGTGTTTAGTTAACTTTAACGTTTATTTCAATATAGTCTGTGGTCAATGAATACAAATATATTTCAATAGGAGGTACATAAGCCACGCTTCCATATAAGCCACGCCTACACATAATACACGCCTATATTTAAGACACGCCTCCATATATGCAAGACCTCCTATAACCTCGAGGTTATAGGTTATAAGAGGTATTGATATATGTCACCCCTCCATAAAGTCCGTGTTAAATCTCAACACGGCTGAAATAATCAAACACAGTATTTTAGCCAGTATATATTATACAACCTATATATATTATACGTATGAATTATATTATAATTGTTTTATTATTTTTTATTTTATTTTACTTGTGTCCTTTCATACCCTCAAAGAATGTACATAATTTGTATACTTATAAGTTATAACCCACTGAATCTATAGAGTTTTTCCATTATGATGTCTCTCCGAAACCGTTTCATGCTAAGGAATCACAGTTTTAATAAGAACCGATAATTTAGTATACACAATTATATAATATCACTTATAAATATTTGTAAAACTTATTTGATGGGTGCAAACCGCGATCATGTTGCCTAAGTGTCTGATACATTAGATTGCTGGGCTACCAGTGCTTACCTCTACCTCTTAACTATAGAAGCAATAGATTATTATGCTAAGACTGGCGATAATGATATTTAATAAATATAATCTAAATATAATTGACCATTTGTTTAATTACTACATATTTTTGTATGAGTTATTCACATTATATGTATATTATTTCAATTAGTTGAGGTCTATATATATTATACTACATAATATTACATAATATACAATATATATATTATATATATTATAATATATATACTAAATATATTTAGTTCAATAACGCCAACATTGTATGGTATTCAATTATTATGTGGGCGTGGCTATTCATGAATATAATATGACAACTAGTAGACATTATAATTAGGTAGACTTCTTGTTCATCTTCTGCATCTCAGCAATATAATTGTGTTCGTCATTTGAAGGACTGATTATATAATACACACAATCGATGTTGATTATACATCTATTTTAACGTTGCAATTTCAATTAATTAAACATATTTTGTATATACAATTGATTAAGTAAATAATGTCGACCATTGGACGATAATATATTACTTTATTTTCAAATAGAAATATTGTATTTGATTAATATTTACATATTTCAATTAAAATAGAATCATTCTTAAATGAAATGAATTACGTTCAATTCAATACAAATTACTGAAAATTGTATATGGTATATATATACCATTGCCTTATATTGATCTGCTATAAATTAATGATATACTGATTATTAAGATATATTTAGAGAAATTATGACATTATATACCGAAAAATGTAAACATAACAGAGCAACATTCTTAAAGAGGCAAACCATTACACGAACTTACATGTAGTTGTTTACACAAAAACAGAACATAATTCACCATTATACACTTCCGGTAGGCGAGATACGCAGTGTATTCTAATGTGTATGCTTTTGCACACACATACATATATATATATATAGTTGTTGTTGGTATGAACGATGGTATTCAATTATTGATGATTATGAAGTATATGTTATGACGTCACCAACCTTCACGAAGCGGATGTCGATATCAGCCTTTATCGTACCATAAGGGCTCACTTGCCAGAAATCTAGATATGTATATTCCACCCACATCTGAAAGTGGTCGAGAAATAATTATGACGTAATTTTCTAATATATATTTATTATCAAATGGCCTATACGTAATTTTAATATTGAATATTATTAACCTCGTTACGAGTCAGTGATAATATATAAATAAATAAATCAGATTTATCATTCCTCGCTAATAGGCAAGGAATAATGGGGAAATTAGTATTAATAATTTAATATTTTTTCTTGAATTTCCCCTATCATCATATATTGGAGAGTCTAGATTCTCATAAAATTAATTAAAAAAAATAAATAAAATATAGGTACTAAATATTATCACAAATTAAAAATTACTCTAAAAAGAGATAAAAATATGATATAAAACCATATGCATAGTTATTAAAAATGATGTTGGACCTTAATACCGAATAGAAAATAATATTATTATTTATATGTAAATATAATCAAGACAAAATAAATAAATATGCAACATAATAAAGGATTATTTTTTATATATTTTTATTTATATAAATTATAATACTGTAAAGAATAATAATTTGTGGAAATGAACAACCTATTTGGAATATACAAAAATTGTGAAGAAATTTATAAATAAATAATTGAATATATCCTATAGGATAATATTTTTAATAATTTGATGAATGTAATACAGTTAAGAATAAGAATAATACTTTGTAAAAACAGAACATGTATAAGATTAAAATATTAAAAAACATATAGGGGAAAGTAACCGAATACGGACAGTGACCGAATACGGACACTCTCGGTATCTCAGAAACCATAAATCGTACAAAAATATTTAAAATTAATTAATAAAATATTCATAATTATATAAATAGTCTGAATAAGTATTTTTTATTTTTTGATTATTAAAAATAGTGATGATATATCCAATAAAGTGATTTTTTTATTACGTTTTTAAATTTAGGATAAAAAATATTAACTTAAAACCTTCTCAGGAATACAAATGTATTAATATAAAAATATATTATTAAAAACTAAAGAATTCTAAACATTATATACATAATTGATCTATTTGTTATCAAATATTAATTAAGTTGTAAGTATATATCTAGAGGTCAACAAAAATGTAGTCACAAAAAGTTTAGACCATTTATTGTTATATATATCTTCATAAATGCGAGAAAATAGAACTATATTTATATATATACATAAACTAAATTTTTTTAAAAATATAATAAGAATTAAAACCAACTAAAATTAAACACTTATAATTAGATAAATATATAAAATGTTAATATTGTTGGGGAAAAATAATATGTTTAAACAAATAATGAATAATAGAAAATAAATATTATTAAATATATAAAAGTTTAAATAATGGTTATATATTAATACATATATTAAATATATTAATAATATATGTGAAAAAGTGTTAATTAATATTATTTTTTAAATTATGTTAACAATTTTTATTTTTAATTAGTGGAAATACATGGGTTTTTCATCATTGCATTCCATTTTTTGGGATCAGAAATAATATTGAGTTATGATATAATATATGTTTTATATAAGATAAAATGTATTTAAAAGTTATATTTCTAGTTTTTCATATTATTTGACCAATCATCTAAAAATGTATACAAATTACAATCTTATCGAAAATAAAGTCTCATAACTTCAATATTAACATTATCATTAATCAATATAGAATTAATCCAGGTTATACAAAAAGTTCATTTCTGATTATAAATTTATCTTGATTAATATTTCTAATTACTTTTTTTGTAATAATTCTATTTCATACAAATTACTAAAGTATACATTTAAGCATTACCCCATAATTCCAAATAATATAATACATGGGTAGGAATAAAGAATTTGATAATAGATTTAGTATATGTTTATGAAGATAGTACTAAGTATTTTCAATATATATTATTTAAAATAATTTACTTTTTATACATATTATAAGTTATTTAAAATCTAAATTTGTGTCTAATATAACACTTAAAAAATGATATATATAATTTGTTAAGTGTTATATTAGATACAAATTTAGATTTTATGTTTACATATGTTTAACATAAATATAATGATTTTTTTTTCAATATATATTATAAATTTATTATGCACAATATTCAATTGTAATATGTTTAATTGAAACCACTCATATAATGAATTAACATTAGATAATAATTAATTAGTTAATAAAATATTATTATTTTTATAAATGCTAAGAGATATATCATCATCAAAAAGTATCAAATTTCTATTATAAGATATATCTAAACAATTATTTATATTATTTATATACAATTTAAATAATATTGGTTCTAAAATATAGCCTTATGGTACTATTTACATTTAACTTAGAAGAACTAATATCATCAAGTTTAATAATCTGACATATATTAATTACCTATATCTTATTAAGATTAGTGATTTTTTATTACCTCTGAAACCTTAATATTCTTTTTTGAACTTTATAAAAGTAAATCATGAACAAAACCTTTTTTTAAATCTAAAAAAATAGATTCTATTTAGTAATTATAATAATTATGGAAATTCTAAGTAAAGAAGTTATAATTGTGTAGGCATACATTATGCTTACCTATATATATATATATAGGCATGCATTACCTATAAGTTCATGAACTATATAACTTGATAAAACCATGTTGATTTTTATAATATAATAGTATAACTTTCAATAAATTATATCATTATTTTACAGAAATTTTTCATATATTGTAGAAAATTTAACTAGTATTAAAATAGGACAATAATTATATATTTCTTCGTGTTTTCCATTTTATATATTAGAATTATAATTGCACTTTTCATATGATCAGGATTAGTATATGTATTATTTGATTATAATGTAAATTAATGGTTCTAAAATTAGATTTAAAACAATTTTGATTATATTCATGTCAAAATCATTTATATCTATAGAAGGTTTTTATTTAATGTATTATATATATATATATATATATATATATCATTTTTCGTAATGTGTTTTAAAAAGCTGTTAATATTTGTTATCGAAATCATTATTATTATTTAACCATGGTTTCTGATAAACATATAATGTGAGGTTTAATTATTATAGTATATATATATATATATACAAAACCTTTTAATTGAACTAGGTTGTGAGCTAGACACATAATGTGTATGTGTATAATAAAAGAGGTCACAATAAATACAAATATGATTATATATAATCATATATGATTATTAGATTATTTATTATTATGATCGCTTTTGTTATACAATAAAATAGCTGTGTTATTTTTAATGGTTTAATATCATATTATTTTAACCATATTTTTTTTTAATATAAATATAATTGATAGATTTGTTGAAATGTGTTATAACACATTTACTATAGTAAGGTAACTTTAGTGATTTCAGTAACTTTTTTAAATTTATGAACGGTTTCATTTATTTTTTGAATATATTTTGCTTGACTTTGATATGACTATATATAGTCATAGTTACACTATAGTTACATAGTTAATATATATATTATTAAAATCAATTATTGAAGATATCAATACACCACTGTATATACAAAACTAGAGAGCTAGCACAACAGGGATACTAACATATAACGCATGCGTAGTAGCATAGTTCGTGTGACGTCTATCAACTAAGGTAGGGTATTTGGAGATCATGTAGCTGATATTGCGATGATGCCAACTCGTGCCATACAAAGTGTATCGCTTCATTCGTTGGCTGACAGGGTTTCTCAGTGACTCGGGGGGAGTGACGTCTGTATATCCACATCGGGGCAGTTTCATAGCTTCTCGGGTAGCTAGGTCCATGATTCCTGATAATGATTGACAGGTGGGTGTATTTGAAAAGAAATGAAACGACTTCGTACTGTTGATTATACGAAAATACCGCGCGCAACATATAGTAAATAAAAATATACTAGAGAAATGAGTAAATATATTTCACTTATAGGTGAATTATAGGTGAATTTATTATTATATATATATAAATTAGTTAAATATTTAGTTATATATATATAAATTAGTTAAATATTTGATATAAAAATATATATGTATTTTTGTAATGCTATATAAATTACAAATAGTAAAATTTCAAATCTATACTTGTCTTCGATTACTTAAAAATCACTTAATAATTTTAGAGACTTTAAACATTTTAAGGATTAAGATTTTGACAATTGAGATTTGCAATATTCAAATCATACAAATAATAACAGTTTCCGACTCGAATTTACTCGTTTTCAAAGATTTAACCATTGTAATCATTAGTGAATAATACTTTGTTTCACATGGTTAACAGATCAATCCATATTCGCTTATGCAGTTGTAACAACATGAGGTTTATTTATATTTACACAATTCATATAATGTAATAAGTGTAATAACCTACCATAATTTATATAAATTAAAATATTTAATTTTTAATTTTATATATATAGGTTAAAATATATAGGTTAAAAACCTATAGGTTTTAAATCTATTTTTTTTAAATATATTCATATATGATCTTCATCATATATCAGCAAGGTAGCAATAATAATCGCTTCATTACAGAAGTAGTATACACAATTATTTATTAAACATAAATGTCGAGGCTGGTTTAAATATTAATGTATTACATTTATTATAACGAAATTAATACAATTAGGATAATGCGCATATTATGATCATTTATGAGTATTTTATTTATAGATATATAGTTATATAGCTTACATTTACAACATTTATACTAGAAATAATACTAATACTATAATTAAATAATACCCTAAGATAAAATAAACCCCGCCCTTGATAAACAGTGATTACAACTTCGGCCTTCTTTGTTAATTATGATTAATCTCTTTTTTTCACATACATTATTTTAATAATTATGACAGATATTTATGATTATATTGTATATTCTATATATGGAAGCTATACTCGCGCATGCGTATACACATATACGTGTGCGCACGTATGTATGCGTGTACACTAGCCTAGATTATCGTGCCTATAGGCTATATAGCTATATATAACTGACCTGTTTGCTCGATTCCGGCCATATCTTGGAAGTTCATTAATGCCTTGACCATGTTGTCTTCGGACACTAAACTTTCACTTTCTGACAGATAACCGAAACGTTTCAAGTAACTCTATTGTTTTACGGAACAAGTTTCATGTAATCATAATCATCATCATAATTTAGGAGAAGTTATTTGTTTTTATATAATACATATAAATAAAAAAATTACTTATCTTATTACTAAAAGGGCTTCACATCATAACTAATAAACCCGTTAATATATATATATAAATGAGTGTTTAAATTTATTAAATTTGCTATATATATAATTTACTATAAATATTTAATTAATATATAAAATAATAATATATTATGATATACTAACTTAAATAATACCATACATATATACAATTTAATAATATTACAATGTATATTTGAAATGTTATAGTTAATATAATTACTAAATTTGAACATTATTTAAAATATAACATATAACCTTTCAATATTATAGTGATGTTAATCTATATTGGTAATAATATAAATTACGTAATATATTACATAATGTGTAATACGGTTAAATATTATGTATTTGCTTTTATTTTAAATTATGCTTAACTTTAGAACATAAATTAACAGTAGGGGAAAGTCTCAGATTACCGACCCCCTCCTAATACCGACCCCTCTCGTATCTCAGTAACTATAAGAGATATCAAAAAATTATATATACATGAACTATTAGTAATTTAATTATAAATATGAATAATTATTTTGTTTTAAAAAATATTTAATCCTACAATTGTTATTTGAGAAAATGTAATATTCTGTTTTTACTTTTTAAATATTTGAATAATACATTTTTTTAAATAATTATAAATACTTTATTAATTAAAAGAAAACTTAATACTGTGCAAGATATTGTAGATCAATAACATTTTTATAATTATTATAAAAATAATTTAATTCAAATAACTATTAACCAATATATCTTAATTATAGCAACACATATGATTTTCCTATTACCGACCCCCTAAATTACCCTAATACCGACCCCATGTGATTTATAATATCCAATCAAAATTGATCCGTTTTTTACTTTAAAGTATGTCGTAAGTTGTTTGTATATCATTGATATAGATTCATAATTCATGATTCCAGTTGATATAAATACTGATAAATAAATAGATATTAAATAATAATATACACTATTTTAATATAATTACTATAAAGTTAAAATGTAAATTTAATATTACTATTAAAACATAAATTCAATAAAAAATAAATTTCATGCATGTTATAATTACTTATATTTATGTATATCTAATATTTTTATTGGATATTATAATACTACAATTATTTATACCACGATTCTTTTAGAGGTCGGTAATAGGATAAGGGGGTCGGTATTAGGCACATGTATCCGATTACGGACCCCCCTGTTTAGTGTTGTAAATATAATTAAAATTAAAAAAAATTAAAATTAGCCACATCATTCATTGCAATAATATTACCCTAATTACAAAATTTTAAATAAATATATTTAATATTGAATAACTTATTACAAATAATCATTTAGGGGTCGGTAATCAGAGACTTTCCCATATTTAGTTATTGATATTTCATACAATAGATTACATAATAAGTATGATGTTATTTATATTTAATACAATATATTACGTAATAAGCATAATGTGATTTATATGTATCTATATGTATACCTTACGCTACCTACATTATTATAATAATGTTTATTTGATAATAGATGCACTCTTACAATTAATAAGACAATGTATTTCCACTTATTATAATACCTATAGGTGTATGTTATAACATTGATATGACAAACTAAATCTACAAAATAACATATATATACAGAGATATTATATTAAATCTTTATAATAGTAATTATGAACTATCAATTGTATAAAATTAATTTAAATATTATTAAATAAATGATGAATTTAATTCGAAATAACCAATTTTATTTTAGGAATTGTCATACGTATTAAGGATAGGATATTACGTAACTGAATGCTATTGCCTATTATTACTTATATACATATATATATATATATATATATATATACGTATTATTACGTAATATTCAAAATATGAACTACGAGAACCGTAATAATTCAGTATTTCGTTTTTAAAATTCTCTAATTACGTAATAATTACCTATTCGTGGTGGTCGTATTACGTAATAAAGGAATGCTAACCTCGTGATCAACATCATTAACTGGAGCAGCGGATACCAAAGCCAGTCCCACTAAACAGCACACCAACATAGTGGAGTTAGAACAGAACATTTTGATCACAACACCACTCGTCAGTGTCGTCTATCAAGATTATGTAATTAACTTATTTACTCCTGGTTATATAACCATTATATATCACGTGATATATTTATTACCTGGTTTATTTATTTAGTCACCTTCAGTTAACATTGTCGTAATTTTTTGTTTCAAATCAAGGCATATAATTACTTGCGTACTCTAGAATATTACGTATGGTCGTAAAACTGCTTCAATAGTGTCCGAAATTACCCAACCCTCATTAAAGTCTATTAACAAGTCAACGATATTTATAAATACATTAAATCATAAATATGCTCATCTATAAAATTGATATCTCATATTTTTCTATCCATTTTATTAATAATTAACACAATTTTTAATTATAGACCATAAATATCAAGTAAAATTTATTTTTTCTATAGAAAAAATAAATGTTACTTGATATTGATGGTCTATAATTAAAAATTAATATCATTATTATTATTATTATTATTATTATTATTATTATTATTATTATTATTATTATTATTATTATTATTATTATTATTATTATTATTATTATTATTATTATTATTATTATTATTATTATTATTATTATTATTATTATTATTATTATTATTATTATTATTATTATTATTATTATTATTATTATTATTATTATTATTATTATTATTATTATTATTATTATTATTATTATTATTATTATTATTATTATTATTATTATTATTATTATTATTGAATTGAATTGAATTGAATGAATATTTATTATGAATTTTTCAAGTTCGATTTAGTAATAATTAACAATATGTAGTGATAAATTCACAAAACGACAACAAAACGTAGATAGTACACATATAAAAATAACAATAGTAAATTATAAACGTATCACATGTGCCGGTGATAAAAACAATTAATAATTAAAATTTATAATTTATAAAATTATATATATATACATATATATATATATATATGTATAAATAAATATTAAGTTATACTATTTTTAATATGATTTTTAAAGGTATATAAACTATTTGCTAATACAATATGTTCATCAAGACCATTCCAAATTTTAGCTATTCGATTATTTAGTAGATTTTTTGTTACATTTAGTTTACATGTATTCATACTAATTTGCAGAGAATGGCCTCTGGTATTGTAGTTGGTCTTTTTGATATTAATAATAGATGATGTATTCATAGATACCAATCCGTTAAATAGTTTATAAACCATAACAAGATCAAATCTAGTTCTTCTGATTTCTAGAGAATCTAGATTTAGGTATATTAATCTTTCATTATAAGGTTTATAAGGTAAACCGCATCTCTCGATTAATCTTCTCGTAAAGAATTGTTGGACCTTCTCTAGTTTTATCTTCAGTCCTTTGAATGTCCTGGCATCTAATCCCGGATTCCAGACTGTCGACGCATATTCAAGGTGGGGTCTAGCATATGATATATATGCTTTTCTAATAGCTGGCATATTATTAGTAATGAAACAGCAAAATATACGATTGATAACACAATATGCACTTGTACAACACACACCAATATGTTCAGAGAAATGTAATGATGGATCAAATTTGATACCAAGATCACGATACGATCTACAGTTTACTATTGAAACATTATTTATAGCATACAATGGTTTATTAGTATTACCTAATGTAAGAGCAGCTTATTTTTTTGCAGCGTTTTCTAATTACCAAGAATTAGACCATTCATAAAATTTATCAATATTATATTGTAATTTATATCTATGATCTATGTCATTAGATATAAAACTCAATTTAGTGTCATCCGCGAAAAGATTAATGGATATATCTTTATCAATCACTTCGACTAAATCATTGATATATATTAGAAAGAGTAAAGGCCCTATTACAGATCCTTGTGGAACACCAGATATTATTTTAACTGTATCAGACATTTGATTGTTAACTCTTACTCTTTGAGATCTACGAGATAGAAAACTACTTATCCAAGAATGTATGTTACCACCTATACCTAAATTAGTTAATTTGACAAGTAATTTACTATGAGAGATCTTATCAAAAGCTTTAGCATAGTCAAGATATATGATATCAATAAAACTGCCTTTATCAATTGCAGTAATCCATTTAGTATAACAATTTAATAGTTGCAGTTCAACAGATTTTTTATGACGGAATCCAAATTGAGAATCAGAAATTAATGAGTTACGTTCTAGATAAAAATTAGTTTCCTCAACTAATATACGCTCGAATACTCTAGACATACTTGAGGTAATTGAAATCGGCCTATAGTTTTCTCTATTTGAATTGTCACCTTTTTTGAATATCGGAACTATATAACTTACTTTCCACATGTCAGGACATACACCAGCTGATAAAGTTTTATTAAATAATATCGTAAGTGGAATAGATAGTTCATATGAGAATTGTTTGAAAAATATTGAAGGGATATTATCTGGTGGCAATGTACATGATAGTGAAAGATTTATTAGATGCTTTCTTATGTTATGCCTATAGAATAAAAAGTTATTTATAGTTGAATTATGTTTAGGTGGAGATAAATGAGGAATATTATCATTATCATTAATAAATACAGAAGAAAATTATTATTATTATTATTATTATTATTATTATTATTATTATTATTATTATTATTATTATTATTATTATTATTATTATTATTATTATTATTATTATTATTATTATTATTATTATTATTATTATTATTATTATTATTATTATTATTATTATTATTATTATTATTATTATTATTATTATTATTATTATTGAATTGAATTTTATTCACGATAATTCATAAATATAAATATTAAAGTATATGCTGTATACAGTAAACATTTAAATTAACAATAGGAAATAAGTAAGTCAAATAAATTAAAATATATAAAATAAATATCATAAGTTCACAATATATAAGATTAAGATAGAATTAGATAATATTTACATGATATATCTTACATAAAGATATTGAAATTACGAATTACATGGAACGGTTACATGCTATAAGATAATAATAAAAATGACAATAAAATAAGTGATAGATCGCATAATAGATTGATAAATTGATAAACATTAATAAATTAATCTATTAAAATTAATTTTATTTATACGATATTAGAAACAGTTCAAAGACGGAACATGAACTGTTTCATAATCAAGATTGTTACAATTATTTATTATACGGTTATTTAGATAGTTCATATGTACATTTGTTCGTGCCTTACTAGCCAGCTGGAGTTCCTAGGAGTTTTAAGTCATGTCACGTTTTCTAGAATTTTTCTAATGCATCTATAGTCCATCGGGGATATTATTTTTTGAAGTTCTTTAGTAATTGTCAATGTCTCACATGTATAGAGGAATATCGAACTCACAAGTGAATGTAGCAGTCAAATTTTGGATTTTAGCATTATATTCCTGTCGTTCCAAATAACACTGATCTTTGTTAATACTGGTGTGGTTTGTGCTATTCTTGAAATAATGTCTTTCTTTGAACCTTTATCATCTATAATAGAACCTAGGTATTTAAAAATTGTTACTTCTATTATTTTTTCGCCATTCAAGAATATACCAGTCGTGAAGTGCCCGTCACAATTTGTCATAACTTGTGTTTTATCTGTATTAATCTCCATGCCATAACTTCTTGAGGTAGTATACATTTCTCTAGTGTATTATTATTATTGACTATATGTTGCGCGCGGTATCATCAATATTACGAAGTCGTTTCACTTCTTTTCAAACACGCCCACCTGTCAATCATTATCAGGAATCATGGACCTAGCTACCCGAGAAGCTATGAAACTGCCCCGATGTGGATATACAGACGTCACTCCCTCCGAACCACTGAGAAACCCTGTCAGCCAACGAATGAAGCGATACACTTTGTATGGCACGAGTTGGCATCATCGCAATATCAGCTACATGATCTCCAAATACCCTACCTTAGTTGATAGACGTCACACGAACTATGCTACTACCCATGCGTTATATGTTAGTATCCCTGTTGTGCTAGCTCTCTAGTTTTGTATATACAGTGGTGTATTGATATCTTCAATAATTGATTTCAATAATATATAAATTAACTATGTAACTATAGTTAGAGAAAATCAAGAAAAAAATAATTTAAAAAAACAAATTAAGCCGTTTATAAAAACATTTACTGAATTCATATGATGATTCATATAATTTTAATTGTTTCATTTATTCTACCTATTTGTATCACTCTCTATTCAGATCTCTCTCTCTTCATCTTAATTTTGTACTTTGGAAAATATACGATATTGTATAATTCGATATTATTAGGGAACACATATATTATATTAATATTGTATTTAAATGTATTGATGTGTAGTAATTATAAATGTTTTAATAATCTGTATTCACATATAAATTAATAATTAGATAGATATAGTTATATTTGATATATTCTAAAAGTTTGAAATTATATCTTATACAATTAGAAGTTCTTATTTATAACAATGTACTTTTTATTTAGGTATGATATGTAGACAATGTACATGTGAAATAACGAAGCTACTAAATGCATTGCTTAGTAATGGTAATGTATAATAATTGTAATTCTTGTCTAGCGGGTATTTTGTCTATGGTTTTATCCTCGTTGATATTATCTTAGGAAGTATTATCTTAGGAGATATTGTTTTAGAGGGGTATTCTCTTGGGAGATAATATATAACTAGAATATATGGTAAAAATAAAATTTACAAATTGAAATATTTATATTAAAAGTAAATATTGAAAGTAAATAATGAACTAGATATAAACTAAAATTGAACTAAATGCCGATTATTAAAAATTCATAATAAAATATCACTATTGCAAGTTAATAATACAGTAAATAAATAATTAATAAAATTGTAGTAAAATCAAGGATCTTTCTTATGTATATTTTTGGAAACTTTTATTTTATGAGTGAAACATGTATATCATTACAGGTGGTAATATATATATGTGTGTGTATATTTAATATTATAATATAATATGTGTACCTGACAAACTTCCTGCTACAGCCACCACACCATTAGCGATGTAGCACAGAGGTATACGCCCCATTACACGTGCTTCCACCTATAGGAGAAGAAGAAACAAAGCATATCAAAGCTACTGGAGAACGTAGACGATGAAGATGATGTAAACAATCAGGATACCTGCATTGATAACCCTTACCTCTGGGAGATCAAGATGCCTCGTATTATCGACATCTAAGTGGTTGACCCTCCCCCCACAACTTAGTTACCAGTCTTCAGTGGCAACTAGGTTTAATATCTTTATATGATATATTATATAATAATATTACGTGATATTATTAAGCAATATTCTTATGTAACGGATATCATAATAACATATTTGTGTACGTAATATAATAATGTAAATATATAATATATGATTTAATATATTCATATATGAATATGAATCGATTATATTACTTTAAAATGTAAATAACTTACTATAACTATAAATATATTGAATACATAATATATCAATACATAATTAATTTATAATTATACTAAATATACTTAGCAAAATTATATTAATTATTTGTAGTAACTGACTTATACATGTTATTATATAATGCTGAACTATAAATGTATATAAGTTCTCTATATAGTCATATCTATAGTATAATATAATATATAGGTAATGAATCAATGAAACTACATACCAATTAGTATTTTTAATATTAATTAATTATCTTCTATTATCTGTTAGAAGGCTAACTTGGAAAATAACTAAGGTATATTATATATAATTATTTATTAAATACAATAAATCTACATTTAAATATAATATTGATTTACTAATTATTTATAACAACAATATATAGTATGATGATGATCCTTAATATTCTGAATTAAAACATAATTAATTAATAAAACACAGTGGAATTAATTTCAATTTTATTGTAATATATATTTGGTATACTTTAATAGTCGCCTGACAATACACAATCCTCTGTTGGTTATGTTATGAATTAGTATCACATTTATTACATAATATTATATATATATATATATATATATATATATATATTAGTGTGTGTGTTAGTGTATGTGTGTAGTCCAGTGAAACAGCTACCTATATCCATTAAGATAGTAGAATTTCTATAGAGAGAAAGTGGTCAAGCAATATATATATAATGGATAGCTCATGTTGTTATCTAACGTATTAACAGTTAAGGGAAACACATATTAAAGGAAACAAATATAACTAAAACAGTTCTATAACGTATGAAAATAGAATAAAACTTGCGATGATATATTCGCAGTTGTTAATGATATGATACATTAATATCAATGTGTTATAATAAATACAATAACCAGATATCAACACACAATAGATGTAAGGCGCATGCGTATGTTTACCTATATCGAAACAGGCTTTCCTATAGGCTTCTTGCAGCTTCTTCTGGGCTTCATCGACGGGTGGCGGCAACCTAAGCCTCTCCTCATGACTTCGTCGCTTTGCACCTTCAGGCTTCGCTGATTCTGGTCGGGGTCGTTTCAGCGATGACTTTTGACTAGGTTTAGAGAGTACATCCATCTCCATATTGTTACTCAAGTGATGTGAAGCCTGAATAGCATCATTACCTGTAAGGGTTGTCATCGTAGTTTTAGTCATCGGTAATCACGTATATGTTTATTTAGTACATTTATATGTGTAAATGTAAGTATATATAATATTTATAATTATAAATACACACACATATAAATATATATATATATTTAATTTTTAATTTTTTTTTTTATTTTTTTTTTGGTGGAGTCCTTTCATCCCATCCAGGAAATTAGATGAAGTTTTCACTTATAACCATATTGCTCAAATATCCTTTCGAATAAGCTTTCATGTTAATGTATCCATGATTTTAACGAGAGCCGATCATTTATTTATACACAATTATATACAATCATTTCTAAATATAATTTTAAGACCTATTTTAATTGTCTGGACTAGGCTTGAACCCGTGTCATATTGCTTGTATGCCTTAGCCAACTGAGCCACATAGTCAGTTTATTATATATATATATATATATATATATATATATATATTAATACTAAAAAGATGCGAGGCATTCTAATATCTCCTATGAACAAACATTAATGCGTGGGATACTACAATAAACAAAACCACAATACCTCACTAAACATAATCACAATAGATAAGCCATATACTATTTGATCTGAACACTTGAAAGCAGGGAGTTTACACTGTTATATTAACACTATAGCGTTATAAACTTATAAACACGCATCATGGCAATCACATATCATACTTAATAGTTCTGGTTTGCTCAAACATATTTGGTTTTATTATGAGTATACCAAAGCAATATATTTATATTTATAAAAGTAGCCTACCTATATATATAACATCATTCGTATATTATTTATAAACTCTGAAAATGTTATTCATATTTATCAAACGGTTGAATCTTTTAAATTTTATAAATTGTTTAGATATACTCTTCAAAGGTTTTATATGTAATGAATATCACATAATAATGTGTACTCTATTGTATACAATAGTATGTTAATAATGCATAAATAATACATTTATAACTCTTGAATGACATGTTGTACATAATGTTAAAGATAATGAATTATATTAGAATATTTTAAAGTAAAATAATATGTTATAACAAATCTAAACGTTCCCCAACTTACCGCTGTTATCTATATCAATGATAAAGTGTACTTAGCTTATTATGAACGCTTTCCTATTATCCTACACTATATCATATTTCTAATCATGATTAATATCGTATATATGTATGAAATATCGTATAATAAATGATTAATATCATGATAAATGCATTTATCATTTAATACAATTATTGAAAACAATATTCGATTAATTATTTCAAGTAATAAATATGATTTTAAACTATTAAAAATAACGATGTCAATTAAATAAATATATATTATGAAATTTCGAAAAACCAAAACATAGAAGTTATTTGTAATTCAAAATATCCCATGGGAATAATTGTATGTGACATTTCGAATACAAATCTAATAATTATAGGATTACAAAATAATGAATTTGATCTAGAAATGCTATTATAATGTATATCATAATTCTATAATAATATATTATATATATATTTATGTAGTACTCTGTGGTAATGTGTTGTTGAAGGTTTGATAGTAGTCCCATTGTCCGGCATTAGCGATGTAGGTTACAGGCTCCATACTCGACGCTGATTGGTCAACTACGGGGACGGCATATTCGAAAGGAGAAGAATCTGCCGATTCTGGCTGATAGCCGGATGTCGTTAGCTCTGGTGATACGTCTATAGTTGCGGATATCGTAGGTTAATTTAGGTTATTAGGTTATTCATATATGAATAGTGGAAACAGTAGAAACTATAGTTGGTTATTCGCGAGGATTAGAATTTATCAGCGATTTAAGCGGATTCACGGTCTTTAAATTTCAATGTAAATAGATTGGACATTTTTTTTTGAAATTTCATAATCTCATGAAATAATTTAGATTTTTACATAATTTAATTTACATAACATTAATAAATATAGTAAATTATTCTATAGGATTTTTAAATGATGAGAATATTAGTTTTGAAAATATTAATATTAAAATAAAACGTAAAAAATTAATATTTATTTTTTTAATTTTATTATTAACTCTACATCTAATAATAAATATTTCTAATATAATCTATAGTATAGATACAATATACATATCATTTGAAAATGTGATTAAGTTTGGTTAAGGGGATGCCCCATAGCTGACATTTTATAAAATCAAAATACATTTATTTATTTTTGTTATATATGTTATATATGTACATTTATAGAATCTTATTTA
The DNA here is from genome assembly GCA_964019155.1 of Osedax fenrisi. Lineage (NCBI taxonomy): Eukaryota > Metazoa > Annelida > Polychaeta > Sabellida > Siboglinidae > Osedax > Osedax fenrisi. The sequence goes on along the minus strand of OZ025239.1, from coordinate 63,503,917 downwards.
GTACCTGTCAACAAATAATTAACGAAATCGAGTTAGAACTGCTATAAAAACCAACATTTATGAACCAACTATATAAAATATATGTAAAATAAAAAATGTATTCATGAAAATATTAATTTATTTATATTCATAACTTATATTTACTGAATTTCATATATATCTTTAATTTAATTTTATTAATTTACATAGGTATATATATATATATATATATATATATATATATATTTAATATATATATACATATTTTTATAGGTACTTTTATTTTACATATAAATATTGTTTATTTTACATACATTTTTCAATTAATATATATATATAGAATATAGGATATATGTAATAATTTATTTATATATTTTGTATAAGTACTTATTTTATATGTAAATATTGTATATATTATATATACAGTATATTTGTAATACATTTGTAATTTTATATATATATATATATATAATATAGTATATATGAAATAATTTATTTACATATTATATGAATATATATACAGTCAAAGCTCGATAACTCAACATTGACGGGACGGAGTTTTCATGTTGAGTTAGCGAGTATGTTGAGTTATCGGATGTATAAATTAATGACTTAATTAATGTTTTGTTCACATAAATGCATTCAAAATAGTACTCGTATGATAATATAATAATTGTAATTGTATTTTTACGTTTATATATGTATATCCATATATTATTAAATAAAACCATGTTGAATAATGTATGTTGAATTATATTTGTTGAGCAATGTAGTTTTATTACATGTAAAAGATACGAATCCAACAACATATGTTTGTGATATTTTGATTTTTCATAAATGTTGATTTATCGGATGTATATTTACATGTAATGTATAGGCTAGGATTATAAAAACGATGTTGAGTTATATGTATGTTGAGTTATATTTGTTGAGTAATAGGGTTTTTGTTAACATGTAAAAGATACGAATCCACCCAAATATCTTTTGGATGTTGAGTTATCGGCAATGTTGAGTTATCGGCATGTTGAGTTACCGAGCTTCTACTGTATATATATATATATATATATATATATATATATATATATAAAATAATGTGTTATAAGATTTATATATATATATATATATATAATAAATATTGAATTCATATGTAATAAATATAAAATACTGTGTTTGATATATTGAATTAATATAAAAATTAATATATAAAAAAAATGTTTTATTTATTGAATTATTGAATTTTTAATTGTAAAACTTTGAATGCAATTTACACAGATTAATTATTTATCACTACCTATAAACTTCAAACGCTATCTACTCTCTGAATATGAAAAGAATCAACCTAATTTTCTTGCTATATATAACTAGTATTTATAAGAAAACCTCCAAGAGAGGATTTTTTGTTTTTTTTATTAATTTCATTTATATGGTCAATTATATATAAAAAATATAGAATTTAATGTTTGAATACATATTTATATATAAAGTATTAGGTAATATGTACTCTTAGTGATGTAGCTATATATACCCTTCGTATATTGTATACATTTCACCGGTATTCATAAGTCAAACATAAAGTAGATAGTATTTTAATAACCCTATCAATTTCCTATCTAATACATGTAAAATAAACAAAATGTCGGCGTTATGGGGCATCCCCCATAATTATTGACTAAGAAATAGTAAATTTCATAAGAAAAATAATAATCTGAGATACTTGATGTTAAAAATTGACTATGGGAAAGTCCCCGATTACCGACCCCCTCCTAATACCGACCCCCTTCTCAGTAACTATAAGAGATATCAAAAAATAATATATACACGAATTGTTAGTAATTTTATGATACATATGAATAAGTATTTTGTTTTAACAAATATGTAATCCTACAATTGTTATTTAATAAAATGTAATATTCTGTTTTTACTTTTTAAATATTTGAATAATAACTTTTTTTAAATCATTGTATATACTTTATTAATTAAAAGAAAACTTAATACCGCACATAATATTGTAGATCAATAAAATGTTTATAATTATTATAAAAATAATTCAATTTGAATAACTATTAACCAAAATATCTTAATTATAGCAACCCATATTATTTTCCTAATACCGACCCCCTAAATTACCCTAATACCGACCCCTATGTGATTTATAATATCCAATCAAAATAGATCAGTATTTTACTTTAAAATATGTCATAAGTTGTTTGTTTATCATTTATATAGATTAAGGATTCATGATTCCATTATATTATATACATACTGATTAATAACTAAATATTAAATAATAATATATACTATTTTAATGTAATTACTATAAAGTTTAAATTTAAATTTAATATTACTATTAAAACATAATTTCAATAACAAATAATTGCGTGCATGTTATAATTAATTATATTTATTAATATCTACTATGTTGATTGGATATTATAATACTAAAAGTATGTATACCACGATTATTTTAGGGGGTCGGTAATAGGGGAAGGGGGTCGGTATTAGGAACAGGTATCCGATTACCGACCCCCCTGTTAATTCTTGTAAATATAATTATATCAAAAATTTAAAATAGCCACATTATTCATTACTATAATATTACCCTATTTACAAAATTTCAAATAAATATATTTAATATTGAATAAGTTATTACAAATAATCATTTATGGGTCGGTAATCGGGGACTTTCCCCTATATTATTTATATATATATGACTATATTACCTATATGTTATCTATATATTATCTATATTATATATAAAATTATAATGAAATGACACTATGGTATTATTCTAGAATAACGCCAACTGCCAATCATATACATTATATCATATTTCTAATCATATCATTTATCATTTAATATAATTATTGAAAACAATATTTGATTAATTATTTCAAGTAATAAATATGATTTTAAACTAATAAAAATAACGATGTCAATTAAATAAATATATATTATGAAATTTCGAAAAACCAAAACATAGAAGTTATTTGTAATTCAAAATATCCCATGGGAATAATTGTATGTGACATTTGGAATACAAATCTAATAATTATAGGATTACAAAATAATGAATTTGATCTAGAAATGCTATTATAATGTATATCATAATTCTATAATAATATATTATATATATATTTATGTAGTACTCTGTGGTAATGTGTTGTTGAAGGTTTGATAGTACTCCCATTGTCCGGCATTAGCGATGTAGGTTACAGGCTCCATACTCGACGCTGATTGGTCAACTACGGGGACGGCATATTCGAAAGGAGAAGAGTCTGCCGATTCTGGCTGATAGCCGGATGTCGTTAGCTCTGGTGATACGTCTATAGTTGCGGATATCGTAGGTTAATTTAGGTTATTAGGTTATTCATATATGAATAGTGGAAACAGTAGAAAATATAGTTGGTTATTCGCGAGGATTAGAATTTATCCGCGATTTAAGCGGATCCACGGTCTTTAAATTTCAATGTAAATAAATAGGACATTTTTTTTTTGAAATTTCATAATCTCATGAAATAATTTAGATTTTTACATAATTTAATTTACATAACATTAATAAATATAGTAAATTATTCTATAGGATTTTTAAATGATGAGAATATTAGATTTAAAATATTAACATTTAAAAAAACGTAAACATTTATATTTATTGGTTTAATTTTATTATTAACTCTACATTTAATCACAAATATTTCCTATAGGATCTATAATATAGATACAATATACATATAATTTGAAAATGTGATTTAGTTTAATTAATTTTTGACTAAGAAATAGTAAATTTCATAAGAAAAATAATATTCTGAGATACTTGATGTTAAAAATTGGCTATATTATTTATATATATGACTATATTATCTATATATTATCTATATTATATATAACATTATAATGACACTATGGTATTATTTTAGAATAACGCCAACAGCAAATTAATAGCAGTTATACAATAAAACAAACAGGTGTCGCTAGTTGAAATGAAAGATAATATATTATTGATAAATTATAACTATTGAAAACAGGGTTATATGTAAATATAATATATGTAAACAGTAATTTTTGCGCAATTTTTGTAATATTGTTTTATTAGAAATAGGTAATGTTCTAAAAGTACGTTTTTATGCATTATATATGTTTTTAAACTATAATATTTTGACATATTATATATTATACATGTACAAATCTAATTTTTAAATAATAAATTTGTTATCAAGCAAATATTTTTATTTTAAAGACCGTGAATACCCTTAAATCGATAAAAAAGTATAATGTGATTAATTTTGAATATTAATCGTATTACAAAATGAGAACTATAGTTCTAGAACTATAGTATACTATATGATTATTATTTTGTATACGTGAAAAAACACCTGCTAACTCAGACTCTAAGGGATATGTTTGGTATATATTGGTATATATATTGGTATACATAAAAACCGATGTTATAGCTAGCGGTATTCTCATCGAGATCACTTTGGAACAACAGTAAGGTCCATTCTTTATTATCTTCGTTCTCATCAATCTATAGGTATGGCACACGTATATATATATATATATATATATATATATATATATATATATATATTTATATATATATATATATATATATATTTATATATATATATAATAATAATAATAAAATCAGATTTTAAATTGCCTGGGTGAAGGAAGAATCATATTTACCTATATGTTTAAACCATATAATAGGAAAAAACTATACAACTAAATTATAATAAACATAAAAACCTTAGATAACAAAAAATAAAAATAAAATATAAGTAAAAATTAGAATAATAATAATAATAGTATTATAACAAATTAGTCAGTTACAATTTTCAATAAGTCATTTTAAAAGTAAATTATATTATAAGTCGGATAAAAGTTAAATACAATTATGTCATGAGTCAACTAATAGTTAAAGTCATAGTTTTATAAATTAATTTAAAAATTAATAATATTAATATTTTCATAAGTAAAATTAAAAGTTAAAAATATAAATTTAAAATGACAATTAAAAATGTAATGATAACTATTCAATACATATTTTGTTAAAGTTCTTTTAGATAAATTGAAATTTAAAATATTATATATATAATACTGAATATAGTAATGTATGTTTATCATTATATAATTTTTCGGACTGCAAACTGTGCTTATAAAGCAATCGGCCTTCCATATAGAAGTTAATGTTTCAGATTAAATAAATGGGTTTTCAGTAGTTTCTTGAAGTTTGGAGTTGATGGTGTAGTACGGATGGAAGTAGGGAGAGTATTACTGGAGTATGGGACGGATATTGCCCAGGCGTTAGTTGAAGGTAAGTTATGTTTAGGAGGTAGTTGAAGTAGAAACGTATTGGTGGAGCGTGTAGTGGTACTAGTTGGTAATTTAAGTGTTAATAGGGATGCTAGGTCAGGAGAGTCATTTTGGATTTTGAGTTTTATAGTGGATTATATTTTTTACAGATAGCCAATGTTATATGTATATATGTATAATAGCATATTATGAAGCGGATGTTATGAACATCTTATTTGCCCTAAATAACTCGTTATTTCAAAAGTTTAATATTCACACACGTATTAGCGGTCAGAATTTATATCACACAGTTATTATCATCTATTCGTTATGTATTGCTTCCTTTTAATCTAGAAGTATTCACATCTAGATACTCTATAGTTATACTCTTCAAACAACCTATATTATTTATAGACTATAAAATAGATGTATACTATATTTGATCTTAATCTTTCTTAAATATTATTAATTTTTGTAGATGATATTTTTTTTCAAAATAATTATTAAAAGTACTTTTATTATATATTAAAATAATGTTTTTCCACTTAAATTGTCTAATTTGCAGATTGTGATAAGTATATATATATATGTGTATTCGAATCCATATTCTAATCATAATAATGCAATGTGTTATACATAAACACATAGACACGAGACTACACTACGCAGAGCACACGCACACGCGCGCTTATCTCTAACCGAATGCGTGTCGGCAGTAACAGATGTGACCGAGTATTCGGAATCAGATGTTCCGATGCTCTGTTGTGACGGGCTGTTCTTGTCGAGTTCATGGTCGTTTTGCCCCGTGTTCTGTTTCAACGAACAGGTGGCCTTCTAACGGGGTCAACGAGGTCGGGGGAGGTCAGTCGAGAGGGGTTATAATGTAAAGCGGAATATAGAACGTTATTAATCATTACGACTTTACTTTATAAGGACTGTCTATATAACGCCAGTATACAGTGATACAAAATGCTACAGTATAAATTCGTATTAGGTCATATGTAGTATCATGTACAATATAATATTATGTAATAAATAATCTTTACTGGAATGAGAAAGAGTTACAATTCTGTTATTTGAGATCAGATAACTTACGATGAACGTATGAATATGTATTATTGATAACATCTACATCGTAAGTATTAATGCGTTAGACTCACGAGTAAACTATGCATCTATCGTATCTAATGTTACATTTTAATATTAATATTAATGACTCTTAACCAAAATAAATCCTAGAAACTAGTTAGGAATACTATTATATTTGAAGAGAAGGATGCTAACATTACATATATATATATATATATATATATATATATATATATATATATTTTACGTTATATATAGAGTATATACGTTTAATATCTTTTCTTTTATTATATTTTATTTAGTTTGGTTCAATACTATGATGAAGAGGTTGACAAATTCAATTATAATATTCAATTAATTTGTACACCATTCTGAGTTATATATAAGAATAGTGTACATGCAATTTTGTTATATAAATAATGAATCTATATTTAGCTAAATGGTTTTATGTCATTTTTTAAAACTCATATTCTCCTTTATTTGTTTAAATAAAGTCACTTGAAATCTTTATTGCTATCAAGTATGTATCAACTCTGCATAGTTACATGTACTTTGGCTTATATATTCGCTTACATAAAAAAACAATCATTTAAACAAATGAATAATGTGTGTAACTATATACGAATATGAACGAGTTTTACTATTATGATTATTATTATTATTGTTTAACTAATACGATCATCGACTATAATGAACACGTGGCGAAGTGAGGTAACG
>OZ025239.1:63406840-63494340 GCA_964019155.1 Osedax fenrisi | reverse complement strand
TCTGAATGAATTTGTATATGTTTATAGTTTATTTATTTACAATACATAGTGTTATATCATTTAGATTAATTGTAATTTATTCTCTATGTTGATCGTTAATGACTCATCAGTTATGAGTCATTAATTATTACACACTTATTATCTCGGGAACTAGTTGTAATATCATTGATTTATATATATATATATATATATATATATATATATATATATATATATATATATATATTAGGTATACCCTCGTACACTCTTACCCTTATTTACTATTAAACTTACCTTAACTCGTCTATCTACATTCATACATTATTTTTATCTTATTCTTTCTTTATTTTATTTGAAATAAAATATAGTTCGGGTATGTTTTATTATTATTATTATTTGTCTTGTTATTTTATGTATTCTTCATTCACGTGTACAACGAGAAGTGTTTATCTCTTTGTTTTTGTGACTATAATAGTGACTATTATAATACATTTATATCATCACCATCACCATCATATATATATATACCTTTTGAAGATGTTACTTTCTTACTTCAGCTATGAATACGTGTTCAACAGTTGCGACTTTTTAATACTCGAAATTATATAATAATGTTTACGAATAACTAACTTTTCATAAATTTAAAATTTGTAAATGAATAAACAACAAATTTATTTAATAAATAATGTATTACTATCTTAAACATTCTTAAATAAACATAAATAGTAAACGCAAACTATCTATAAACTCGGTCTTAAGAATAAATTAATGCATGCATATTTATTTACTGAATATATAATTAATGAACAGACTGATATTCAGAAGCTATAAGTATACTTATAAACTATAGTTTATATTAAGAATATCCTTATAACAAAAATATGAAATATTGGTAATATAATAATAATAATGAAATAAGAAAATATAATAATAACAATGGTGTAATACAAGAATATTAATATCTAATATATACATTAATAATAATAATAATAATACTTATATACATAAAATACAACAACAAATAATAATATTATAAAAGCTATATTAGGTTATATTAAATATATTTACGTTGGGATTAGCTAAATGTATTTTTAATGTATTAGTATCCTGAATATTATAAGTTGGGTGTTGTAATTTAAATAAATCTTTAATATTTGGTGACATTTTGGTGACATTTGATAATGCCTAATCCTAAACATAATTGTACAAACGTTATATACTTCAATTCTTTAAAAGTTAAAATGTGTTGCTCTTTGTAAATATTATCTACATTAGTTATATTTTTTGACGATATAATAGTCTTATAGCTTTTTTTTGAGTTATACTTATATGTTTTGATGTTGAATCATAATTATTCATCCAGATAATGAGTTCAATAAATAAAATGTAAATTAAATATAGATTAATATATTAGCTTTAAAATATAAATGGGTAAAATATTATTTAGTTTTCTTAGAATTGATAATCAATAATAAAGTTTATATTTAACCATATTAGGGTGTAATTTCCAATTCATGTTTGTATAAAGTATTATACCAAGAAGTTTGATTGCTTTTTTTTTGAATAAATACAGTAATTTGTAATACAATAGATCATTTTGGTTTATTATTATCAAATATTAAATAGTTAGTTTAGCTTAAATTAATTATTAATTAATGTAATGATAGCCATGTATCAAGATGTTTTAAAGTTATATATTAGTATTATTATTATAATAATGAACATATAATTAACTAATTAATATATAATAAGACTAATGAACCTAAACATGTTTATCGGCGTCATCAAATAGATACTAATAAAATAATAAAATAGAATATCATAAAAGAACGAAAAAACGTACTAATGTATATAAATAATGCATTTATATAGAAATAAAATAATGTTATAATGTTTGTACGAATAAAGATCGTGATTTAGAGATCTGCTATCAGATGGTAAGTCGTTCAGCATCTCGGTTCTGAGATAGAAGAGACAGCCTAGGAGTATACGGTTGAGGGTGGTTGAGAAAAATGGCGGATCCGTTACGGTGAGGTAGGCAATTTTATCGTATCGCGAGATATTAACGTAGATAGATATAGAATCATAATTCTCGATGGGTTATAAAGGACATGAACCATACATAAACATGTCCTTGTATGCCGATTTCACGTAATCTCGTAGCAAGGACATCGTTATTAAGTGTATCAAATTCACTTGGTAAATCAAAAGGACCCATATTGCAATCATTATTAGTATAAAGTATGATATGAATATAATTTAACACCCGTTTTAGCGCGGTCTCTATACTACGATGAGGTAAATAAGCACCCTGCAGGGGTAGGGTAAGGATTAATAATGTCATCGGTTGTTAGATAGGTAATGAGTTTACAGACAAGTTCTATAACTTTGGATATTGCACTACCGACCCATATCGCAATTCTCTATAGAAAATTTCGATATGGGTTGTCAGTAATTTGTTAACATTTCAGGTTCAAGTGATGATTTTTTAAGATTCAGTGTTTTCACTTCATATATATGGGGAGATGCGGTAATACGGGAGTGGTGGGATATGTCGGTGACATATTGAATAAGTTGTAGATAAATAGATTTAAGGAGCTATGAGGGTATTGGGGTAAGGGGAGAGTAAGATGTTGATGATGTTATAAGTATGATAGTAGGTAGTACAAAACATGCCCAGTAATTGTGTTTCGTGGATTAAGAGAAATAGAAGAAAAACAGGTAGGAATACACTCAAGAATTATAGAATTTAGGCTGAAAGTAATTAGATAGTAAAAGATAGAGCTCAGAATCAGTTTTATCAGGGAGTTTATTGGAAACCTTTCTGCCAATAGTATGGAATGCTAATGTATAAGCGACCTTACTATTAAGTCGACTTAAATATATTCACGTAAAAACTAGATCGTGAACTCGCTATCATGTGTCTATGTGAAAATGTTATAGATCGAAAGTTGTTGAAATCATTGCATAGGTACTAATGTTGATCGTTCCCAAATCAATTGTAGATATCTAAGTTTATGTCTAAAATAACATAGTTCGGATTGATCCAAAAAGAGGAATGATTTCGATATTTGGGTCATAATTTATGACTCATAAATCACATTTTATTGGTATGTAGGTAATGCAGGGGATTAGTAATTGGAAAATCATATGGATTGTTTTAATTTATATACCATTATGCTTATTCAAATTACATTAGTTTTATATAGACTTTTTTTGTATAGATATTTCATGTATATACAAAAAAATTCTATATAAAATAATATAAATAATGAATAAGTCTATATAAATCTATATAAAATAATATATGAATATATATACATTACATAAATAACTGATATCGTATAAATATAACTTAACAAGTTGATAAATCTGGCCTTTGTTAAATAGTTGTATGATTTCTAGTATAAGTTACAGTTTTACATATAATAACTATAATATCAGAGATTCGCAGGTGATATATATATATATATATATATATATATATATATATATATATATATGTATATATATATATATATACTTACTTACTTACTTATGTCTAATTTTTATTCGACCTGATTTATATTTATCCGGTCTTCTCAGTCGCTCATAACATTACGTAGTTCTTCTACATCGTCCAACTCCGCATCATTCTTCAAGTTATCTATAAATGTTATAGGTTGCAGGCCTCTGTTTCGTTTTCCATTTCTTGGTTGCCAGAAGATTAGGTCATGACAGGCTTCGTCTTCGATCTCTTATGACTTCTGAGATCTTCGGGAGTCCGATATACAGGATTTTATTAGGTATCTTGTCTCGCCATGAGATATTTAAAATAATTCTAATTAACCTGGTGTAGCAGCCATCTATCTTGTTTTCAAACGTTTTCGTGATTGTCCATGTTTCACTGCCATATAGTAAGATTGTTTCGATTGTGGCTCTGAATATTCGTATTTTAAGCTTCCTGTTTATGGTTGACTTCCAGATTTGCTTTAGTTTATGTCATGCTTTCCAAGCGATTGCCTTCCTTACTTCAAAGTATTTAAGTTAACTTGCCATCCATGCTCCCAGATACTTAAAATTATCGACTACTTTAAGGACAGTTTTACATTTTGTATGAAGGATTACTGGTTTAATTTGGTTATAAGCCATTATATCAGTTTTCTTACAGTTTATATGTAGACCAATTTTTGCTGCTTCTTCTTCTACACAAGTTAATAATTTTTGCGCCTGACATACGTCATGTGATACTAGTGCAATATCATCTGCGTAACTGAGATCAGTTAATATTGTTGCAGGATACCTACGACTCTCTTGGGTTCAAGTTCAAATCCTAATTCATCTTCTCTACCTTGGATCGCTGATCTCATTGCGTAATCAAGTACAATGATGAATAAGAATGGCGCTAGTGTGTCTCCTTGAAGTACGCCAGAGTATATGTGAAATTAATTTGTTTCGCAACTGGTGTTAGTACTTTAGCTTCTGTATTTTTATAAGTGATTGATATCATATTTACTAAAGACTTTGGTATTCCATATAATATTAGAATTTTGAACATTCTTCTATCTATGCTATCGAATGCTTTTCTGAAGTCGACATATGTGATTATTGCATTCATGTTCTTGGATTTCACCCATTCTATTAATCGACGTAGAGAAAGTATGTGTGTCATTGTAGATTTCCCGGGCCTAAAACCATTTTGATTGTTGCGTAATGTTGAGCTTATTATCGGTTGTATTCGTATCAGGATCATTTTGTTTGTCATCTTTAGTGATATTGCTGATAGAGCTATCCCTCTGTAATTATCTACTTCATTAAGATTTCCAGATTTTGAAATAGGTATTATATGAAAAGTAGACCATTGATTGGGCATTTTTCCATTCATGAGTAAGTCATTTGCGTATGATATGATAATTGAGTCACAATTACAGTATTTTAATATTTCTTGTGAAATTCCATCTGGTCCAGCAGCTTTACCATCTATTAAATTATTCTTTGCAGTAACGTATCCATCCGTTGTACAATTTTCTGTGGATATTTGTAGATCGGCTTCATTATTAATTTTGTTGGTTCGAAATTGTCTTTTGCATGAGATTTTTGTCCACCCAGAAGATTTTTAAAGTGATCAAACCTCTTTGTTATTCTTTCTTCATTGTTTCTAGCCTTAATTATTCCTTTCCTGCTTTTCTTTCTTCCGGTATTAATAATTTATAAGTTGCCAACATTTTCAATGTTGTGATACAATATTGGCGTTTTCAATATCAATTAAAACGATTTCAATTTTTTCTTTTTCGATTAGTTCATACTCATTTTGTAGCTTTATTTTAGCTTAGTTTAACATTTCATGGCTTTCTGAAGTATTTGAAGTTACGTGTTCGTTATATACGTTATTGACTACCATTCGATAATCACTGATAGTTCCTGTTGCTGAGGAATTTGAGATTCTTTTGCGCTTGACGTCCGATAAATCGTGCGATAAATTGAGTTCAGAGTATCTTTTTAAAACTCTGTCTGTATATTCCTGTGCCGTCTTTCGATCTTTTAACAGTGTCCAGTCGTATAAAGTTAGTATGTTGCCGATGTTGTCGATACTAAGTAGGGTTATTAGTGGAGAGTGAGGAGACTTGAACACGTGGGAGACCTGAGCCAACCGAAACAACTCATATTTCATATCTAGTAATCCAATAAAAGTAATGTTTTATATATTACATAACATTTTCAAAATATTTTTTTCGAATTCAATCTATTTGAAAAACAACAAAAATGACATTTTAAAAAATACTTTTACATCAATATAAACGTACTACGCAATTAAATATACATATATCATATGAATAATGTGTGCTCATATAGTATATTAACAGATAGGAATAATTAAATAGTATACAATTCTGAATATAACTTTATTTAAAGCATTTTCATAAAGAAAACAATGATAAAAGGAGCTATTAACCACCCAATTTAGGAAAAGTTTAATATTATTATGTTTAACATTTTTGATAAGAATTTATATAAATTATATATAATTATTAAATTATATATATATACAATATCAATTATATTCTAATTATACTATCATAATTACACAACATTAATTATATTATATTGTTATACCTATTATATTAAGTATGCCATATTATTATATTATATTAACTATATTATCAACGATTTTTCTAATGAAATATATAAAACATACAACAACGTGTAATTAGATGTTATACATAAAACATGAACAGCGTTACCTATATAGGTTATTATTTCTGAGAAATATTTTGTTTAAAATGTACATTTGATTAAACTACACATTGAAAATGAAAAAATGCGTTTTAAATTAATATGTATACGATGAAGAATAAGTGTTCATTACTAATATATAATAAAGCAATAGTATAATTTGGTTTTAAATGCTATATATTATTATTAGAGTATAGGTAATTTATATTTCATGTAATGTATTAAAACACTGAAAACAGTATTGTATAAAAACCGCGTTAAACCTAAATCTATTTCAGTGGCGATACTACTGCTAGCAGCGGCAGGATTCACTATTAATTAAGTATCTTAAGAGATATTGCAAATTTGCTTCGGAAAATCATTAATATTATTATAATATATATAATATATATATATATAATATATAATATATTATATTAGTTTTACTCTATTAATTACATTATGAATAAATTAAAACAGATTAATTATTAAAAACAATCTAATATGGTCATATAAGAGCAACCAATATTAAATATTGTATGATATATAATATACTTTCAAAAAAATATAATAGATTCCCAAATATATTCGCATATACATATAATCATGTGTAGACCATCGAAATATAGGATGAGAAATTAAGTATAGTGTATGGCACTGCGATAGAAGTGCTGCTGTAGAATCACCCTAATATAAATTTAAAATTATTATTTTTATTAATATTGATAATTTTTATCAAGTTTAATGTACTAAAAATAGTAGTTATATATAAATAAAATACAACCTATCATAATTCCTACTCATTTTTTGATTTTTTGTAATCAAATATATTTTAATTAAATATATCACTATTTATTGACATATACAATCTATATACATAGATATAGAGAGAAGTCACTTAATTATATATTGATGAAAATCATACTATTTGAATTGACCTTTATGCTATGACTAATAGCCAATCAAAACCGCCGATGCCATTTGTTTAATTTATCGATAAAATTGTCATTCACATATCAATATTTGACATGTATTGCGTGCATCAATTACTTATCCACTTTCGTTAAATCAATATCGTATACGTGTTGCCATATTTATAGACTACGTTTATGATTATGACAATACGCCTATGACAACACGATTTCCGACTGGAACCCTCTGGTATATATATATATATATATATATATATATATATATACCAATATATATATACCGATTTCCGACTGGAACCCTCTGATATATATATATATATATATATACCAGAGGGTTCCAGTCGGAAATCGTGTTGTCTATAAATATGGCAACACGTATACGATATTGATTTAACGAAAGTGGATATATATATATATATATATATATATATATATATATATATATATATATATATAGATAGATATCACTTCCTGTTTACATATATTTTATTATAAGACGTATATTTTTATCTCTTATAAAATCAAGTAATATCATTATTCAGATAAGTAATACATATTTATAATTCATATATTATTTAAACTTAATTTATTAACTTTACATTAATATATTTATTTTATTGATATATATTTATGTACACCTTATTTGATTGCTTTTTCTATAGTTATTAATTTTGTATTGACATTTTTCTATATAATATTTCATGCATCAGTGATTTTCTGTTTGTTTTTCTTCAATTGCTTTATACTTTTTTATGTACATTTTAGTTTTATATACATTTATTATATATCTTCTATTGAATTTAATTTCATCTATATTTATTATATGTATTATAGAAATAATAAATAATTTGTAGAATTTATTTATTATAGTATTATATATTGATGAAAATAATTTAATTTAAAATAATTTTATATATCTTCTATTGAATTGAATTTTCATATATATATTTATTGTATGTAATATAGAAACAATTTAAATGATTTGTAGAATTTATTTATGTTAGTATTATATATAGATGTAAATAATTTAATTTCATATATATATGTATCTATTAGGTATTATATATTAATAATAAACATTATATATAATTTATTTATTTTGGTATTACATATTGATGTATATATATACATGGTTATCATTAGTCACATACATATTCTAATACAGTTTTTCTTGAGTTTTTTCACTATATAAATATATTTATTTATATTATATATAAATTTCATTCACTATTGATATTCAAGACTTAATTGATTTGCTGTGTATTTCATTTTACTTTGATAATGATTTAAATAAATACATTTTTTTTGTGTTCATTAAAGTTTATATTTTAAATTTGATTACATAACAATATTATTTCCAATATATGATTTTACATTCTATACAATTTTCTTGAATAGATTTATTTCTATTTTATATTTTGTACATCATACATTTCATATATGTGCCTATTTATATTATTTATTTAATTTGTTGCATACATATTTATATGTTTATATGTAGATGTAAATTTCATTATATTTCATTATCTTTTTAGGATAAGTATTGTATTGATTAATTTTATAATTATATATATTTATATATTTTCAGTGACATTATGACGCAAAAACAAGATATTAATGAATTAAAAAACTCTATTCAAGAACTGCGTACAGTTGTATCTGAATTAGTAAATAAAGTTGATGAACTAACTGCAGTTGTAAATAATAAAGATAAAACAATTATTGAGTTAGAACAAAAAATTAATAACCTTGAACAATTTTCAAAACAAAATAATATTATTATATCTGATCCTAAATTAAATTTTGATTTAACTCAACGTAATCTAGCACCATCTTTCATCACATTTGCAAAGGAAAAATTAGATATAATTATACAACCGTATGACATTGTTAAGATACATAAATTAAAAAACAACAAGAATAAACATAATAAAATTTTAGTCAAACTACACCATAACTCTACTAAATTTGAAATTATTAAAAATTCTAAAAAATTAAAAGGCACTGATACATATATAAATGAACATCTAACACAATTTAATTCTGATATTTTCTACAAAGCTCGACAACTTCGAAAAGATAAAGTGATATTACATTGTTGGACTATAAATGGAATAACTTTTATTATAAAAAACGAAGATTCGTCTCCAGTAAAAATAACAGATATAAATAAATTCTCTGATATATAAATATTTTATTTTGTATTTATTTTTCGTTGTCGTTTGTTCTAATTTCATATTACATTCTATTTTTAACATTTTATTATAATTGGTATTTACATATATTTTTTATCTATATCTTTAATCTTTTATATTATCTTATTCAATTTTAACTTTTTAATATTTGTACTATATGAACTTGAATGAAATCTATCCGCAATTTAATGTTGATCAAATTAACAATTTTAGTTCCAATAATGATAGTTTTAATAATAATAATTTCTCAAATTGTAATTTTAATTTTCTCAATGAATCCAATTATTACACCTCAAATGAATGGAAGTTGAATTCTAATAAAAATAAAAATAATTTATTTAATTTTAATATTATTAACATCAATATTAGGAGTTTAAAAAAAAATTTTGATAAATTAATTATATTTTTGAATACGTTTGATGATCATTTTGATATAGTTTCAATTACTGAAACATGGTTGAGTGATAATAATATTTTCATTTTTAATATTCCTGGTTATAACCATATATGTTCAAATCGTAAACATAAAAATGGAGGTGGTGTTTTAATCTATATACGTGAACATTATCAATTTAATATTCTATCTACCATATCAAATAACTATTATGACAACATATCAATTGAAATTATTTTTGAAAAATCAAAAAACATTATTTTCAGTACAATATATTTTCCTCCTACTTTAGAAAAAATAGCTCACTCTACATTTATTGATTTCTTGATAAATAATTTTCAGCAACATGTTAGTAATGATAAAAAAATGATTATCTGTGGTGACTTTAATATTGATCTAGTGCATATAAATACAAATAAAGTGGCTAATACCTTTTTTGATACGATGATTTCACTAGGTTGTTCCCATCTAATTAATCGTCCAACTAGAATCGACACTAAACATAATTCTTCATCTATAATTGATAATATATTTACAAATTTTAATCTTAATATGAAAAGATTTTCAGGAATAATTATTTCAGATATATCTGACCATTTTCCAATTGTTTTAAATTTACAATTGTCTACCAAACCTCAAGATAAAGTTAAATCTACTAAAATCAAACAAAATCAAATTAATGATAGAACCATGTTTAATCTGTTTGAAATTTTAAAAAAAACAAACTGGGAATTCATAAAAACTAACGATACAGAAAAATCTTGGAATTTATTCTTGGAATACTTTATCTTACATTTTGATAGATACTGTCCAAAAATTAATAAAGCCTCCCACAAAAATAAACTCATTCCATGGAATACTCGAGATCTTAAAAAGGCTTGTAGAAAAAAACAGATATTATATAAAAAATATAAAATATCTAAATCTGAAAATGACTTATTTATTTACAAAATTTTTAAAAATAATACAACATCTTTAGTTCGAGAAGCTAAGAAAAAGTATTATTCAAATCTGTTAAAAAATTGCTCTGATACAAAAAATACATGGAATGTACTAAATAATTTACTTAATGTTAAAAAAAAATTCAAACAACTACCTGACAATTTTAATGTAAATAATGTGAATATTGTTGATTGTAAACAAATTGCTAATGAATTTAATTCTTTTTTTAGAGACATTGGTTCTAATTTAGATAATAATATAAATAATTATAATGATGATGACTTTAAATTCTTTTTACCTGAACCTAATATACATAGTTTTTTTTTAACACCAGTAAGTTCAGATGAAATTATTAAAGTATTAAATGAATTCAAACCAAAAAAATCAAGAGATCATTATGGCATATCCATGCAGTTACTTAAATGTATTTTTCCTGTATTGGTTTATCCATTTGTTTTTCTTATAAATTTATCTTTTGAATCAGGCGTTGTACCGGATTTCTTAAAATTATCAAATATTATCCCTTTACACAAAACTGGTGATGATACATTTTTTAATAACTATCGTCCAATTTCTCTCACCTGTCAATTCGCAAAGATTTTAGAAAAAATATTTTATTCTCGCTTTTATAGTTTTTTATCATCTTTTAATATATTATCTCCTTCTCAATTTGGTTTTAGGAAAGGATACAGTACATCACATGCAATATTTAACCTCCAGTCACAAATCAGTACCTGTTTTAATAATAACAATGTTGGCGCTATAATCTTTATTGATTTAAAAAAAGCATTTGACACAGTTAATCACAGAATATTACTTTTTAAATTAAAAAATATTGGAGTACGAGGCATTGCACTTAACTGGATAATGAGCTATTTAACAAATAGATATCAACAGTGTATATATAATGATGTAATTTCAGATAAACTAAAAGTCATAACGGGTGTACCCCAAGGCACCATCCTAGGACCCATTTTATTTTTAATTTATATTAATGATATTACAAAATCATCTTCTTTATGTAAGTTTACCATGTTCGCAGATGATACTACTTTATATTTTGAAAATACATCAGCCGAATTACTTAATTATATTTGTCAAACTGAATTAAAAAATATTAATAAATGGTTAATATATAATAGGTTATCATTAAATTTAAATAAAACTTGCTTTATGTCTATTAATTCAAGAACTATTATAAATATAAATTTAAATAACAGAAATATTGAAAGAGTTACATTTTATAAATTTTTAGGCGTAATTATAGACGATATATTAAACTGGAAACAACATATCTTGTTTTTAAAATCAAAACTAAAAAAAATCATATGGATTACCAACATTATTTCCAAATTTATAAATAAAAAAGCATTACTTCATATATATAATTCCATATTCTTGCCTCATATAAAGTATTGTAACATATTTTGGGGAAATACATATAAATCTAATGTATCATGCATATATATTCTTCAAAAGCGAATGATAAGAATTATATGTAAAAAACATTTTTTACATCATACTAATGGACTATTTATTGATAATTCTTTATTAAAAATAAATGAAATTACATATATAAGTACATGTGAATTTATGTTTAAAATTTTCAATGATCTTCATCCTGTTATAACAAATACATTTTTTTCTGTAACTTCATCATCTCACAACACTAGGAGCATAAATAATTTCTCAATTATTAATTTCAAAAAAGAACTATGCAGAAGAACATTAATATACATTGGACCAATTACCTGGAATAAGCTTGATAATATTTTAAAAAATATTTCAAATTATAAATTATTCAGGAAACGTATGTATACACATTTGTTATCTTCTTACTCAGTATACTTATAATCTAAATCTCATTTTTCTAATTTTATATCTTTTATCATGTCTTTTATCTAATATTGTATTATATACTAAGATCCACATTTTATTCTTATTTTAATTTATTGACGTTTATGTAAAAATTAAAAAAAATGAATACTTTTGAGTGTTTTACTTTACAATATTTTATTTCCCCGACATTAATAATATTATTTTACTGAATTTTTGCATTTTATATTTGAATTTACTTTCATGTTTTCTTTCTTTTTAATTGACGTTTATATAAAAATAATAAAATTAAAAAAAACTGTTAGGTATTTCTTTTTTCTTTAGTATTTTCTTTAGTATTTTTTATTTCCCTCTGACTAATAATATTATTTGACTTTATTTTTAATTACATAAACATTTTGTATTGAATCTTTTTTCTTGTATACTTGATTATACTTCTTTGTTTTATTTCTCTTTATTGACACTTATATAAAAATTAGTAATTAAACTAACATTTCAGTTTGAACAAATATTTTACATTCTTTACATTATTATAAAGTATTACAAAAAAATTCCTAAAACTTATTTACTGAAAAAAAAAAAAAAAAAAAAAAAAAAAAAAAAAAAAAAAAAAAATGTTACATACAGTTCTTACCATCTTTCTAGATATTCTTTTTGTTATGTTTTATTCAGTTTTATTCAGTTTTACTTCATTTTACCTCATTTTTTTCTTCTTTTATACTAATACATCTATATTTTTGTTTAGTGTATTATTTTATAGTACTTATTATTTATTTTAGTTATTTATTTATAAATAATTAAATGATGATTACATAATTTTATGGCAAGTTCAAACAATTTATATTATTTTTCTATTTTATTCATTGTATTGTATCTATGTAAACAGGAAGTCATCTAATATTTTATAATATTTTATTTATTTAGTTTTTTTTGAACTTGCTTTAAAATTAAGGGTAATTGTCTCGATAAGCTTTAGCTTCTACAAAAACCCTGGTGCAAACCTAAATCTGATAATAATAATAATAATATATATATATTAACTTGATAATCCAGATAAAACAACATATAGTTATAAAGTATAATACATTATTTAATTATACTGAATTCACTTAATTATATTATATTAAATTGTTTGTAACATATCAATTGTTAAATACTACTAATACGAGCTAATGTATTCAATAATGTGGATGATTATTCCGGAAATTTAATAATTTAATGTGGAAATATATATTTATTTATATTGATTATTGATTTTATGTACAATGTAATATTATTAAAATATATATGTGAAATTCAATTAAATATATATATATATATATACTAGCTGTTTTGGCCCGGTGTATGTGCGAATAGTTGATAATTATGAGTTATTATTAGAAAATTGCATGATCTAGGAGTATTTTAGAAATAAGAAATATATTATTTAATTGATTTAAATTAATTATGTTATAAAAAACAAATATTGAGAAATTAATATAATATACATAATAAATGGGAGTTAGCCCTATCTGAATTAGCCCTGTCGGAGTTAGCCCTATCTGAGTTAGACCTATCTGAGTTATCCCTATCTGAATTATCCCTATCGGAGTTAGCCCTATCTGAATTATCCCTATCTGAGTTAGCCCTATATGGATTAGCTCTATCGGAGTTATCCCTATCGTAGTTAGACCTACGGAGTTAGTCCTATCTCAATTAGCCCTATCGGAGTTAGCACTATCGTAGTTAGCCCTATCTGAGTTAGCACTATCTGAATTGGCCCTATCGGAGTTAGCCCTACCTGAATTAGCCCTATCGGAGTTATCTCTATCTGAATTAGCCATAACCGAGTTAGCCCTACCTGAATTAGCCCTATCTCAATTATCCCTATCGGAGTTAGCCCTATCTCAATTAGCCTTATCGGAGTTAGCCCTACGGAGTTAGTCCTATCTGAATTAGCCCTATATGAGTTAGCCATATCTGAATTAGCTCTATTGGAGTTAGATATTTCTGAATTAGCCCTATCTGAGTTATCCATATCTGAATTAGCCCTATCGGAGTTAGCCCTATCGGAGTTAGACATGTCTGAATTAGCCCTATCGTACTTAGCCCTACAGAGTTAGTCCTATCTTAATTAGACCTATCTGAAATAGCCATATTTGAATTAGCCCTATCGGAGTTAGCTCTATCTGAATTAGCTCTAACTGAGTTAGCCCTATATGAATTAGCCCTATCGGAGTTTGTCCTATCTGAATTAGCCCTATCGGAGTTAGCTCTATCTGAATTAGCCATATCTGAGTTAGCCCTATCTGAATTAGCCCTATCTGAATTAGCCCTATCTGAATTAGCCCTATCGGAGTTAGATCTATGTGAATTAGCCCTATCGGAGTTAGCCCTATAAGAACACCTCGTCTCTCAATAAAATAAGTTATATATTCGTATAAGAATTGTATAATTATAAAATAAATTAAAATAAATTTAATAAATCGTACGAAATTACCTCGTACGAGATTACTGGTAACCATTAATATCATTGGATGAAACTAATGTTATTAAAAAGCTCCACCTATTGATTATTAGAGGCGAATTAATTTAAAATCTTAATTTATAAATCCACTTTAATATATGAGAACACGGTCAAATGTAACATTTTGATAGTGCATATTAAAGAGGAATAAAAGATGAGTATAACTGGTGTCTTCCGATCTTGCATTTATTTTTTAATTTCGTAGAATCGTCGCTTCGCGACGATGCCGCATTGTTATATGTTTAGAGAAATATATATATAGATAAATATATAATAAATGTATATTAAATATTATGTATTATATACTTGATTAAGAGCCGTACAACATATATGTTACAGGTCACTATATACATTACTTACAGAACTATTAATCCGTAGTGCTAAACAAGTGTAGATCTCGTGAATATCGGATGTATTGAACGCTGACTTGTACATCATCAACCCGCATACTTAACTGCCTGCAAAGAAGTCAGAAGTTAATCTTGTACGTACTATAATATAAACATTATTTATAGAATTGTATGTATATTCGATACGCAACATAATTATTTATATAATTATTTATTAATATAATTTTATAAATCGTCGAATAACATTTTTCCAATGAAGTCATTTTTAGACGAGAATAACTATTGAAAGTAGGTATATACCTAGTGGTATATTGTAATTTGTAGTATGAATTTATGTTAATCGCAAGCAATTTTTTAATTAGTGAACATCATTTAGATATGTGTGCTGGTAACTATTGTTTGTAATTCATATAATTTCAGTATAGATGTATTGTTAATAAAATGAAACACGAATAAACATCATTCAAATAATACTTATGTAACACATGCGTGTCATTATATAACTGCAGTATCTACATAGAATATATACCTACCACGGTATTACTCTAATGGTATGTACAGGTAAGTGTTGCTGACGTCCATACAAGTACTTCAATTCTATAGCACCTGCAGGGCATGGAAGAGGGCATGGTAGAGGGTAACGCTTCTTTATTAATGTGAATATGTTGTCCTACAACAATAATGCATAAAAGGAACTGGTTTATAATACTACCTCGTGTGTTAGATGTGAACGTCTCATATTATCCTAGTGCCATGCAAGTATTGGGTGAACATAAGTGAGCTTGTTTCAACATTTATAAAGTATAATTGATTGATGTGAAAACTTATATTCATTCAAAAATGGAGTTTATAATTGAATAAACTAATTATACAAAATAATCAATATAAATTTATTATAAATTATAAAATACATATTTATCATATTATTAATAGAAGCATTATTAGATATTATTTTATTAAATATAACTAGTATTATTACATATGAAACTAATTGGTTTTTACATAACCAATACTGGTATTATGAGAATATTAATTAGCAGTATTTAAAATAAATGTATGCACTATGGGTTTTGCCATATCAAGAGTTTTAATATCAAGCATATATATATATATATATATAAATATACTTATTTGCGTATGCATGAAAATAATTTTTTTAAATTAGCATATAGTACTTATAATCACATATCTTATTAATTGATTTCATTTATTCATTCATATATATATATATATATATATATATATATATATATATATACATGGAAGAGGGTAGTTTGTTCCATCGAATTGATGATGCGGGACTACATTTGTCCCTTCGTATATGATACGATATGTAAATGGTTGGAATAATTTAATGGAATTGCTATTTCGTAAAAGTCATTTGTTGTATACACTATAGTTTTCGTTTTAGTTGTATTTTTATTCGTAAATTATACGGAAATTTATAATTAATTGTCTTTTGAAGTATTGCAATTATTTTATAGTTGATAGAGTCTTCAGTATTTAACTAGTTAATTTTGTAATATACGTCAGTAATGCTAGTTGTATAGTTACTATTGTAGTCCTAATATAAGTATTATGTAAGAGCGGTTAATTATTTGTTGAATTTGTATGTTTTAAGTTTTCCAGATCCTTAGAATAAATAGTTACAGTATTGTTGTCTGGATTATATGAGAGTCTGAGTCATTAGTTTTGCAGTATTTTTATTTAATTATGGTCGTGTTTTTTAACGTTTAGGCCTGTCGTCAAGTTCGGGGTAATACATGTAAAATATAGGGAATTTAGGTTTCTATTAGAATACCAATAAGTTATTGAAATTGTGTAAGAAATAATTTATAATTTTTAATTAGGTAGATAATATCTATTACTATTTGTCTCCTAATATTCTTGTATGTCAAGTAAAAGATAATAAAATGTAGATCTAGTAAATTTGATTGGAACAAAAATTAAACACATATTTTTTCGCTTATTTTTTAACATAATTGTACCTAATATATATCTCCAATCTTTTTAATTATAAAATAGGCTAACTTTGTATTATATATATATATATAGCTATGCAAAAAATAACTATGCAGTCGTAGATTGAGTCGGTAAGTTGTAGTGTGTATCTAAATTAAGTTTGTTATTACATAAATTCCTATATATTTGATAGAATTGGTGGGAATACTTTTGTATTGGTTAATTAGAATGTCAGGGAAGTCAGTATTTGTATCATTAGTAATATCTAATACTTCAGTTATATTGTGGTTTAATAGTATGTTATTATTTATTAACCAGTAGTGTAGTTCGTTTAAACATGTATAATTATATAGGCCCACACATATTTTTATATATTTCATTTTCCATAACAAACAATCATGAAACGTTACCCAGCTCTTTCTTATAACTACAATACGCAGACGATATACAACTATAGTTTTGTATACATGCTCCGGTAATGAACACTGTTATGGAAAATGAAATATATAAAAATATGTGTGTAGGTGTGGGCCTATATAATTATATATATATATATATATATATATATATATATAGATGTGGTCTTTAGATAGTATTAGTAAACGGTACATAATAATTGCAAGAATCTCTCGCGGAACAATAAATTGCATTATCCTTAGCTGCCCCAAAATTATGGAACAGTTTAGCCCATGACATAGATCCATCTCTTCGATCACACTTTTTAAACGTAGGTTAAAAACTCATCTATTCTCCATTACTTATCAGAACTAAATAAGTGATACGGCCTAAAACTCTATAATGAAGTTGATGACAGTAAATAAACCAGTAGGTTACACGTTTACAAGGCTACATATATCATACATTACATACATGCATTAAAATAACAGAGTATTATCCATTTTGTATTGATAAAATCAGTAAATATAAATCTATTTTAATGAATTTGATAAATATCGTGGATCATTAATATCAGAAGATATATAATATCAGATAGTGAGGATATATAATATATTATAATATTATTATATTATATTATAATTATATATTGTACTACACAATAAGTATGCCGATTACATTATTATAACTATAATATATATTTATTTATATTAGAAAATTACTTAGATCACTCATATACTTTCTTTAATTATTTAATTATATTCTTTCTTCCATCAATTATTTTAATAAATAATAATAATATTCTGACAGTAATTTGTTAAAATTTATATTTTAAAATTATAAATAAAATCATGTGAAATATGTTTAATATGAATTAAATGTTTAAATACAAAAATGAGATTATAAATTATTAAATGAAATTAACGCTTGTGATATTAATGATAACTATTCGTGCTTTTATATGAAGTATTATTAGATATACTTAATGATTACTCGGTATTTTGTAATACAGGAATTAATAAAAAATATATTCCCATATAGAATGGAGTATTTAAACTATTAAAGTAAAAGGAAAGTAAATTATTTCCAGATCTATATGGAACTATATACGATGATGACAATAATGAATTCATAAATATATATTACTACAATTCATAAATATATATATATAAATAATCATTAATTCAATTATTCATTTTAAAAAAAATGAAAAAAAAAATGATAAAATTAAATAAAAAATATTATTTTTATTTTATGTTAGGTATTCAGGTGCAACTCCATTCTTTATTTTTAACAATTTATATATATTTATCTCATATTTTCTCTTTTTAGAGTAATTTTAATTTTTTTTTATTTCTTAATTATATGTATATTTTATTTATTTTATGATAATCTAGACTATCCAAAAATATGTTGACTGGGCAAATTCTAGTAAAAACATTACCTTGTTTATTAATTTCACCATTATTCCTTGTCTGTTGGAGAGGATTGATAAATCTGATTTATTTATTTATTTATATATTCTATAATCCAACCTAACTTCCAATATATTATTTAAATTATTAAGTCTATATAGTTTTTTTAAATTTATTACAATTATTCGACATATGTTTTATAACAATATCAACTATTATAATTATATATATTTCTCACTCTTGTTAATTTATAATAATTGTTAATTTTATTTGTATTTACATATATATTATGTACTATTTAAATTCATCTAATCCATTTTGTTTCGAGATAAATTACTATTATTAAATGAAATTAATCTTTTCAAATAATATTTCAGATAACATGTATTTAATTCTATAATTGTAATTTTGAAAATATAAATTTATATTTTTACATTAATGTACTGGAATGTAAAAGTGTACCTAATAAAATCATAGTTATTAGTTATATGATTCACTGATATATATATATATATATATATATACTTCTACATGGTATATATACTTAGGGGAAAGTAACCGAATAACGACAGTGCCCGAATACGGTCACTCTCGGTATCTCAGAACCATAAATCTTACAAAAAAATTGTAATGAATACAATATTCTTAATTATATATATAGTCTAAATAAGTATTTTTTAATTTCTAATTATTCAAAATAGTTGATATATCCAATAAACTGATTTTTTTATTACGTTTTTGAATTTATGAAAAAAAAATCAATTTAAAACCTTCTCAAGAATATACATATGTATCGATATGAAATATAACACTATACTATTAAAAAACTAAATCATTCTAAATATATATACATAATTGCCATATTTGTATCAAATATTAATTAAGTTATAAGCATATATCTAGAGGTGATATACTTCCTTAATACGGATACTCTATATGTATTAATATGGACACCCTATAACCAATCAGCGCGCAACGTGTGAACTATTCTGATTTTCATAACAATCGCGTGCGTTATAATATTAATACCACCAAAGAAGCTAAATCTAAAAATGTTATTATTTAGATACTTAACTTGTATTATTAATTACAAAAATAATAAAAATAAATTAATTAATTACTAATTAAATTATATTAAATTATTCATAAAATTAATTATAAATAATGCAATTGTAATGTATCTGATTGGATATAGTTTATCTGGTGTCCGTATTCGGACATGGGTACTGAATACAACACCCCCGTTATCTATTGTATAAAAAGATTAATTAAAATATTAAAATCACAATAATATCTATAATCATATAATATTAATATATTTTAATTTTTGAATACAAATATTTAGTTATAATATGTTAATACCATTTATTGTTAATTTTCCGTATTATGTTACTTTCACCTATACTCATGGAATATATCCCCAAATATAATATTTCCCATAAGAAAATATTATCAGACAATATCTCTTATAGGATATATATATAATCAATATAAAAGTAAGTTATATAAAGTATTATTTCCTAAGATAATATCAACCGAGGATAAAACCATAGACAAAATCCCCGCCAGACAAGAATTACAATTATTATACATTACCATTACTAAGCAATGCATTTAGTAGCTTCGTTATTTCACATGTACGTTGTCTACATATCATACCTAAATAAAAAGTACATTGTTATAAATAAGAACTTCTAATTGTATAAGATATAATTTCAAACTTTTAGAATATATCAAATATAACTATATCTATTGAATTCTTGATTTATATTAGAATATAGATAATTAAAACATGTAACATTACATAACAATACAATAAATAAATATAATTACATAACTTTATTATAATTCGTATGATGAAATATATAATAATTGAAATATAAAAAAATTTATAAACTTATCATTTGTAGTAATGAATATACTAGACATAAAGAATATATTGATTATCTATATTTAAATGTATAACTTATGTTGATTATAGCAGTGTATGGTAATCCTCCATCTATTATCATTGCTCGAGTGTATTAACGTGCTCCCTATTAATAGTTCACTCTGTAAAGGGAGATATCTAACTCCACCCGTTCAGTGATATCTAACTGTGTTAACTGCCTGCATGTTCAAGAGCTGTGCTGATGCCTAAACCTGATGGTTACCTAGACATCCTGTCTAAAGATAACAGAATCCTCATTAATGTTAGATCTAGCAGCGGGGGGGGGGGGTAGGGGTAGTAGGGTATATCGTAGTAGAGTTAGTTGTAATATTGGTAGTAGTTTTATTAGTATAAATAGTATTAGCAATATTAATAGTAGTGGTAGTTGAAGTGGTAATATTAATGGTACTATACATTCTGATACATCATAATATAGATTATAAGTAATATATTTTAATAAACTATCTATTTTTTATTATATTTTTCATATACATGTTTTTCATATAAAACATAATAAATTATTTGATGACATCATATTTATTGTTATACAATTATATTGCAATATTTCAATTGATATATAATGTAATACAGAATATTATTTGTATTACTACTAATTTTATATGTGCATTATTAAGATATTTACGAAATACAATGATATGGTTTATAATATAAAGTAATATTAGAATATAGTACCTACTTTAAATCAGCACTGTTTAAACCTTTAATTTAGTTTAATTAAATCGGATGGTTTTAATTAAGTTAATAATGAACTATAGATAAACTAAAATAGTCTTACTAAATGCCGACTATTAAAAATGCACTACTAGCCACACTATTGCAAGTTAATAATACAGTAAATAAATAATTTAAAAAATTGCAATAGAATAGGTCAAATCAAGGATCTTTCTTATGTATATTTCTGGAAACTTTTATTTTACGAGTGAACAATGTATATCATTACGGGGTGGGAATATATATATATGTGTGTATTTAATATTATGATATAGTATGTGTACCTGACAAACTTCCTGCTACAAACATCACACCATTAGCGATATAGCACAGAGGTATACGCCCCATTACACGTGCTCCCACCTATAGGAGAAGAAGAAACAAAGCATATCAAAGCTACTGGAGAACGTAGACGATTAAGATGATGTAAACAATCAGGATACCTGCATTGATAACCCTTACCTCTGGGAGATCAAGATGCCTCGTATTATCGACATCTAAGTGGTTGACCCTCCCCCCACAACTTAGTTACCAGTCTTCAGTGGCAACTATGTTTAATATTTTTATATGATATATTATATAATAGTATTTCACAATATTCTTATATAACGGATACCATAACAACAGATTTGTGTACGTAATATAATTAATGTAAATATATAATATATGATTTGATATATTCATATATGAATATGAATCGATTATCTTACTTTACAATGTAAATATCTTACTATAATTCTTTATATCAAAAAATAATAAATTGTTATATATATATATATATATATATATATATACTAAATATACTTGGTAATATTATATTAATTATTGGTAGTAACTGACTTATACATATTACTTATATAATTCTGAACTATAAATGTATATAAGTTCTCTATATAGACATATCTATGGTATAATATAATATATAAGTAATGGATCAATGAAATAGGAACTACATACCAATTAGTATTTGTAATATTAATTAACCATCTTCTATTATCTGTTGGTAGGAATTAGTAGGCTAACTTGGAAAATAACTAAAGTATATTATATATCATTATTTATTAAATACAATAAATCTACATTTAAATATAATATTTATTTACTAATTTGTATAACAACAATATATAGTATGATGATGATCCTTAATATTCTGAATTAAAACATAATTAATTAATAAAACACAGTGGAATTAATTTCAATTTTATTGTAATATATATTTGGTATACTTTAATAGTCGCCTGACAATACACAATCCTCTGTTGGTTATGTTATGAATTAGTATCACATTTATTACATAATATTATATATATATATATATATATATATATATATATATATATATATATATATTAGTGTGTGTGTGAGTGTATGTGTGTATGTGTGTGTATTCCAGTGAATATAGTAGAGTTTCTATAGAGAGAAAGTGGTCAAGAAATATATACAACGGAAACTCTTGTTGTTATCGAATGTATTAATCAACAATTAAAGGAAACAAATATTAAAGGAAACAAATATAACTAGAACAGTTCTATAACGTATGAAAATAGAATAAAACTTGCGATGATATATTCGCAGTTGTTAATGATATGATATATTAATATCAATGTGTTATAATAAATACAATAACCAGATATCAACACACAATAGATGTAAGGCGCATGCGTATGTTTACCTATATCGAAACAGGCTTTCCTATAGGCTTCTTGCAGCTTCTTCTGGGCTTCATCGACGGGTGGCGGCAACCTTAGCCTCTCCTCATGACTTCGTCGCTTTGCACCTTCAGGCTTCGCTGATTCTGGTCGGGGTCGTTTCAGCGATGACTTTTGACTAGGTTTAGAGAGTACATCCATCTCCATATTGTTACTCAAGTGATGTGAAGCCTGAATAGCATCATTACCTGTAAGGGTTGTCATCATAGTTTTAGTCATCGGTAATCACGTATATGTTTATTTAGTACATTTATATGTGTAAATGTAAGTATATATAACATTTATAATTATAAATACACACACATATAAATATATATATATATATATTTAATTTTTAATTTTTATTTATTTAATTTTGTTGGTGGAGTCGTTTCATCCCATCCAGGAAATTAAATGAAGTTTTCACTTATAACCATATTGCTCAAATATCCTTTCGAATAAGCTTTCATGTTAATGTATCCATGATTTTAACGAGAGCCGATCATTTATTTATACACAATTATATACAATCATTTCTAAATATAATTTTAAGACCTATTTTAATTGTCTGGACTAGGCTTGAACCCGTGTCATATTGCTTGTATGCCTTAGCCAACTGAGCCACATAGTCAGTTTATTATATATATATATATATATATATATATATATATATATATATTAATACTAAAAAGATGCGAGGCATTCTAATATCTCCTATGAACAAATATTAATGCGTGGGATACTACAATAAACAAAACCACAATACCTCACTAAACATAATCACAATAGATAAGCCATATACTATTTGATCTGAACACTTGAAAGCAGGGAGTTTACAATGTTATATTAACACTATAGCGTTATAAACTTATAAACACGCATCATGGCAATCACATATCATACTTAATAGTTCTGGTTTGCTCAAACATATTTGGTTCTATTATGAGTATACCAAAGCAATATATTTATATTTATAAAAGTAGCCTACCTATATATATAACATCATCCGTATATTATTTATAAACTCTGAAAATGTTATTCATATTTATCAAACGGTTCAAACGGTTGAATCATTTAAATTTTAGAAATTGTTTAGATATACTCTTCAAAGGTTTAATATTCAAATATCACATAATAATGTGTACTCTATTGTATACAATAGTATGTTAATAATGCATAAATAATACATTTATAACTCTTGAATGACATGTTGTACATAATGTTAAAGATAATGAATTATCCCAGCAAACTTTTTTTGGTAAGATTTGGTAAGATTTGGCAAAAAAAAAAAGTGGTTAAACCTTTCAAATATACTCTTATTTTATAAAGGGTTCATAATTAATAAGTTTTTTGTAAATTTAAAAATAAAAAAAATTTCCAAAAAAATCCAAATAAATCCAGATAAACTTGGATGAAATTGGAAAATAATAAATCCGGATATTTTTTTTCCAAATAAATCCAAAAAAATCTAGATAAATTTGGATGAAATTGGAAACTAATAAATCCGGATATTTTTTTTCCAAATAAATCCAAAAAAATCTAGATAAATTTGGATGAAATTGGAAACTAATAAATCCAGATATATTTTTTCCGAATAAATCCAGATAAATTTGGATGAAATTGGAAACTAATAAATCCGGATATTTTTTTTCCAAAAAAATCCAAAAAAATCTAGATAAATTTGGACAAATTTGGATTTTACAAATCCGGAAATATTTTATCCAAATAAATCTAAAAAAATCCAGATAAATTTAGACAAATTTGGATTTTACAAATCCAGATATATTTTTCTACATATAAATTCCTTATATTCATTTATATTGTTTGGGTGTTTTAATCCTACAGATTTTGTCTTAATAATATCTTCCACAGGAAACAGAGATTGTATTTCTTCGATCCGATTTATAATCTGCATTAATGGATTTTTGCCGGATCGAACCATTTTACTTATTTTGGGTATAATATAAGAGTATGTTATTAATTACTATAGTATTTCTACTTTTACATATATGTATATGTATGTATATATACATATCCCAGTTTAATTCAAGTTATTTTTTTAAACTGAGATCAACTTGGATTTATCTCATCTATATTTCGTAATATCCTCGCATGATAATATTATATTTAGTTATTATTTAAATTTTCAGATTAATGATTATGCTGTAAAATTATGTGTCTTGAATATCTATTAACTATTATTACTATTTTGCATGCATCTTTTTTTAGATTTTTATTTCATATAATCATTTCGTATGATAATATTATATTGTATTATTTTTTAATTTTCCGATTGATGATTATGTTGTAAAATTATGTGTCGTCAACATAGAAATAGTTGGAGGAATATATTCGAAAACTGCCGAGCAAGCTAAACATGGTAAGGGTAAGGTATATTATTAATTATCTCAAGTATAAATGTATACTATTTTATAGTGTATTTTAATAATATATGCAATTATTTATATTATATAAATTTAAGAAAAAATTAATTTTCATATATTTTAAATTATCATATTATATATATATATATATTTATGATATTTTATTTGTAATCAATGATACAACCTAATACATCATCATGTATCATTATAAATCATTATATACATATATAATGATGTATTAATTATAATTAATGGTACGAATTATTTATGAAAGCACTTAGGCTGCGGTAATTATATAATGTTACCAACTACTGTATATCGTTATATCAAAGATTATATATTTGTTTTCAAATTATCTTTGGCAAATTATATTATATTTCAAAATTATCCAAACAAAAATAAGAGGTAAATAAACTAAACTTTTAAATAACCGCATTTAAAATATAAGAGTTAACATTTATCATTCTATATAGTTTATATTTATATATTAATTAATATGAATAACATAGTTAATTTTACATATTTAGACATATAATTATACTCTATTTATTTATAATTCGTCAATGAACGATATTTAATATGATATTAAATATCATAATTATTTAATAATAATTATAATACGGTATTATCATAATAAGTATGATAATACATAATTATTATTTAATTTGTATAACCGTTATAATCGTTATAATAACGTAATTATTAAGTTAAATTGAATACATAAATATTTATATAAAATGTATGGATCAACAGAACTATTGGTCCACAGGTCAATTCCACGGTCATTGTATTACCGCAATACGGTCATAACTATTGGTCCTACACCGTAGGACCTACGGTCAATTCGATTTTTATTATCTAATATATATTATATAGATAATATATAATGGTTTAGTTATATTAGAATATAAGTATTATATTTGGATTATTATATAACTTATATTAACTGATAACATATATACTACGGTCATTATTTTTATAAAAATCGAATTTACCGTTGTACCAATTGTTATGAACGTATAAATGACCGTAGTATATATGTTATAAGTTAATATAAGTTATATAATAATCCAAATATAATACTTATATTCTAGTATGGTTACTGCACGAGTTGGGAATGGTTTTCAAAATGTTACCAGCAAGTGAGGCTGTCGGCGAACGTGTATACACTATGTCATTTTAACTGTATAATACAGTTTACAATAGATTATATGTTTATACTTACTCATCAATGCCTACCGATATTGATAAAGCTTATATAAAATATATTATATTTGGTGACGGGTTAAAACTATAGCGCAACAATAAAAAAAAACGCGTGAGGCCTGAGTTTTATTTATATTATATATTATATTTATATATAAAGTGATGGGCACGATCACGATCACGTCTTTTCACGATCGCCGATCGTCGATCATTTTCTAACGATCACGACTTTTCACGATCGTCGATCATTTTTATCATAGTCGATCGTATAATTATTTTGATCGTCGATATCGATCGCCGATTGTGGATGTCGATCGTATTATTATATAAGCGTATCAATTCCGGGCTGCTTTAAGTTAAATTGGTTAAGTAATTACATAGAAGAAAAAGATATGTTGTTATATACATTTAAGAAATATGTTAATAGACATATCCCAGATAATGAGGTTTATATAACTACACCAGAACAAAGCAAAAATAATTCAGATGAATTCTATGTTATTGATGATAATGGACCATCCACTTCTAAATCAACGGTAGAAATAGAAATACTTAATTATATAAATAGTAAAAATACTAATTTAGATATGCTAAATAATTATCCTATTATAAAAATGTTATTCATAAAATACAATTCTATACTCCCATCATCCGCGCCGGTGGAAAGAATGTTTAGTATTGCTACCAATATAAATAAACCGAAACGTAATCAACTAAATGATACTAACTTTGAATTGTTAGTTCTATTGAAAGCAAATTCATTATATTAATATTATTTCATTATTAATGAATTCGTATTTCAACATTTTCATAAATAAAAGTTATTATTATATCCACTATTTTGTTATTTCTTGATGTAAATATATATAAATTATGTTTACATTTTTTTCACGATCGTCGATCGCGATTAGTTGCTGACGATCGTCGATCATTTTCAAACGATCGTCGATCGTGATCGTGCCCATCACTGTATATATATTATATTAAATTTTATAATTTATATATAGTATACATATAATATATATAGCACTATGCGCGCTCGCCGCCGCCTCAATTGCTGATAACATTTTGAAAACCGTTCCCAACTCTTGCATACCCTCTAGTATAACTAAACCATTATATATTATATATACTATATATTAGATAATAAAAATCGAATTGACCGGTGGACCAATAGTTCTGACCGTATAAATGACCGTATTGCGGTCATACAATGACCGTGGAATTGACCGGTTGACCAATAGTTCTGTTGATCCAAATGTATTACAATATAAACAGAGTATTGTGTCCGTAACTTGATGTATTAACATCGGATAATCTGGTACTATGAATATTTACAAGGCAATTTTGAACTTTTAAAGCGTAGCTTAATTTAAAAATCGCAAAGCTTTTTAAATCATACTAAAAGTCATATGTTTTTACAAATGTGTATTTAAATAATAATTATTATCAAAATATGTAACAAATGTAATTGGAATTGTAAATTAAATTGTAAAATATAGTATGTATCATTTATTTAGGCCAGTGGGATGGGGGAATACCGATGGTAACAAAAATTAAAAAAATTAAATAACTATCTAAATAGCAAAGTTCACGTGTGGCGGGCAAGGCGTGCGTTACGCACATTTATTATACACTTGTGCACACGAAAATAAAATCTAAATAGAACATGTATATATGGAATAATGACTATAAAAATATACATATATACCATAATTGAGACCATTCGTTTTAATTGATATTTTGGGTTATTTGATTTATTTTGTTTAGTTTTATTCATCAGTTTTTTTAGCTTATTTATATCCCGAAGTGATAGTAATAATACAAAGTAATTAGTAACTACGAATAATGTATTCGCTCGACGAACGCCTTGAGAGACACCAATAAACTTTTTTATTTATAGTTATTTAATTTTTGCCTACCATCCGTACTATCCGTGGTATGTTCGTAATATAATGATATAGAATTTAACCATATATATGTATATATATAAAAACTAACATGTAATAATTGTTACAATATACAATAACATGCTATATTGCCAACTATATGAAATATGTATTTGTATTTTTATCTAAAAAACCTATAATAAGTATAATATTTAAAATTATACCAACTAATACAGCATTGATACATACGTACCTGACTGGGAATCCTGCCTAGTATACAACAGAAAATTGAACAGTATGCGCTGAATATGCCGTGATCCGAGTTAAGCTCTAAAGAAGTACTGTGCAACGAACGCGCTGGATGAAATAACACCAACTATGTCTTAACCAGGTTATTTTTTTAAACGTCACTCTCGTGGTATTGGTCCATTAACCATTAAAGCTGATATCACAACAACTACAGCCCGATATCGATCTGATATTTATAGCCAGATATCGGCTGCTTCAAATTATTTTAAAACATTTACTAGATATCGAGCAGATAAAAGTGTTTTTATAAACAATTATAAATAATTTTGTAATCTATTTAGATCAGCCACTATCACTATTATAATTCTCAGATAATTATATTTTTAAATATCTGCTACTATAAATCTGATTCCCAAAAGTTATACAAAATAACTTATCAATAAAATCACATATCATATTTATTATAATTATTATATTTTATAATCAAATTTAATATTTAAAATTACATTAAATGTATACTACTAGTTATACACATATAATTAAATATATGTAATAAAGATTAATGTAATAACTAAGTTTTAGCCGCAGAGATTAAAAAATATAATCACTTGATCTTATAACTCACTAAATAATGATAATTTTGGTTCAAAATATATCACAAAATTGCAGGTGGTGGTGAGTGAGTGATTTGAATTTTGAACAAAACATGTATTAATAGATAGGAGCTAAGTAAATATCATAGACATTGATTACATAGAGAATATCGAATATGGCCTTTTTTGTTTTGATTACGATTGCCTAAGTCAAAATATTTTAAAATTATAATAACAACAAATGTATATAATTCTTATAATATATACTACATGTACATTTTCCATATAAGTTTATCATGTATACTAGTGTGTATAATATCGAAACAAGTATTTTTAATTTGACTTTATATTCAGTAATCAAAATAAAAGGGTATCATATTTGATACAGACCGATAATACTCACTAATTGATATTAAATGATACTAAATCTATAAATATATATATATATATATAATCATTTGGCGCCGGTTATCTGTATTCATATTTTGTTTTAATTTAATTTTATATTTATATTTGATTATTTATGAAAAATGTATTTGTATTTTATCTAAAAAAACCTATAATAATTACAGTATAGTCCGAATATTCCTTGACCCGAGCTAAGCTCTAAAGAAGCAACACTGCAAGGAAAGCACTGGATGAAATAACACACCAACTATGTCAACCAGGTTTTTTTATTGAATCGTGATAAATAATAATAAAAATAACAAAGATTTAGCGTATCTACGTAATGTGGTTAGTATGTATACTATCAGCAGTATCGAAATAGATAAATCTATAAATTTAGGTTTGGTGCGATTGGCAAACTACAATTTTGTCATTGCTCTATTCAATTTTATATAAATTAGCTTTACTCGCTTTTTAATATAATTTTATTTTATATGATCTTATATTAAAATGAGTACAAGAGTATATAGTAGCACTTTGTAGGTATCTTCCTACACTTTTATATTATAAAAATATCAATTAATTATAATACTGTAATATTAATTTTTATAAATAATGTATTTATGAAATTATTTATCATATGTTTATGATATTTCATAACATAATTGAAAATTGTAGATAAAAAAATTAAAGTGTATTCATCTATAACCCAGGAAAGGGATATATGTGACCTAAATATTACACCAATACCCTACATTATTGTTATACTCCTATACCCTAATTAGGGTATAGGAGGGTAAATGTTAATTATGTGCTAAATTTTTCTTCACTGTACCCTAAATTAAAGTTTATTAGTACCCTAATTTTTAACCGTGTTATGTTACTTTATTACAAAATGTATTCTGTTGATGTTTATATTAATTGTAAATAATTACAGATAAATATAAGTGTAACTGTAAAGAGATGACGAATGGTGAAATTGATAGAAACATTGCGGCAGCCTTTACATCGATTAAAGTGTGTTCTAATAATGGTTAATATTACAATTAAAATTATATAACATTTATTTTATGTATAAATTAAATTAAAACTTTATAATATAATTTGTTGTAATATACTTCTCATATCTATGGAATATATATATATATATATATTATAATAATAATATTTATTTATTAGATATTTTTTTTCAATAATATATCAAATATAAATAAAATATTCACTTATTAAATGGATGAGTGCCGTTCGTTTTATAAATATATTTTCTATTTAATAGATAGAGATAATTATAAGTTTTAAATGCTAAAGCATATGCCACACCAAAAATTACCTAGTATTTCGATGAGGATATCGACGGGGATATCGTTGGTGATTTAAATGAACAAATTATTAATATGTTTGAAATTTTAATTATTTAATTATTTAATACTCAAAAATTAATTAAATATATTAAATAATAAAATATATAAACAATATATAACGAATAGACGCAAAATAGTATATCAATAAAAGCAGTGAACAATAATATTGGAAGGATATCTGGCTAAAGGAGCGGGAAGTGGATAGAACTGGTTTATTATTAAATGATTATTTATGTCTGGTATAAGTAAATAATTATTTTGTGACTTATATTTCAAGATTCTATTTAGAATAAGTATATATATACCTACATTTTATATTGCTACTTTATTCTCTGTAGAGTATATAGGTGTTGTAAATAATGTATATAATATAATGTAGATCAGGGATAAATCATATAAATATCAAAATCAACACCTATGTTCTGTGTTAGATGACAATTATACAAACATATTTATATACATATTCATTGGTTATTGTTATGCCTTGTAGTGACTCCTGTGCTTATATTCATACATTAGTTTAGGTGTAAATAGAGAACGTAATGCTAGTTTTTAAATGTTTATATTAATATTATTTACAATTTTATTAGATTTTGAAAAATATATAATCCATTTAATATATAAATCATTAGATTTATATCATAATATTTAAATGTAGAGATGTATAATTAATCAATTAAAATTAAATTAAATACATATTTTATTATAATAAAACGAATAAAGTGCTCATCCCCTTAAATATTCTAAATGTTTCCAAAATAAGAATACTCTTTTTATAGTTATCACCTAGCCAATATATATATATATAATCTTATTATTATCACTAATTATTATAATAAAATCACTAGATAAGAATAGTGTATATGAAGAAGATGAAGAGGAAGAAGAAAAGGAAGACGAGGAAGAAGAAAAGGACGAGGAAGAAGAAAAGGACGACGATGAAATGGATGATGAACCATTGCAGGGGGATCCTCTTTATTAAAATAAATATATAAATTTAATTCTTATATTTTCTAAACCGAATATTTCTAGATTATATCTTGTCGGATATTTCTAGATTATTTACTTGTCGGATATTTCTAGATTATTTACTTGTCGGATATTTCCAGATTATTTACTTGTCGGATATTTCTAGATTATTTACTTGTCGGATATTTCTAGATTATTTACTTGTCGGATATTTCCAGATTATTTACTTGTCGAATATTTCCAGATTATTTACTTGCCGGATATTTCAAGATTATTTACTTGTCGGATATTTCCGGATTATATCTTGCCGTATATTTCCAGATTATTTACTTATCGGATATTTCTGGATTATTATCTTGCCGTATAAATCCAGATTATTTACTTATTGGATATTTCCGGATTATTTTCTTGCCGTATATTTCCAGATTATTTACTTATCGGATATTTCTGGATTATTATCTTGCCGTATAAATCCAGATTATTTACTTATTGGATATTTCCAGATTATTTTCTTGCCGTATATTTCCAGATTATGTTCTTTGCGGATATTTCTGGATTATTTTCTTGCCGTATATTTCCAGATTTATTTCTTGCCAAATTAACCACATGTTGCCGGATTTTTTCCGGATATTATTTGCCAAAAAAATCCGGATTCTGTCCAAAAAAATCCGGATATTGCCAAAAAATAGTTTGCTGGGATATTAGAATATTTTAAAGTAAAATAATATGTTATAACAAATCTAAACGTTCCCCAACTTACCGCTGTTATCTATATCAATGATAAAGTGTACTTAGCTTATTATGAACGCTTTCCTATTATCCTACACTATATCATATTTCTAATCATGATTAATATCGTATATATGTATGAAATATCGTATAATAAATGATTAATATCATGATAAATGCATTTATCATTTAATACAATTATTGAAAACAATATTCGATTAATTATTTCAAGTAATAAATATGATTTTAAACTATTAAAAATAACGATGTCAATTAAATAAATATATATTATGAAATTTCGAAAAACCAAAACATAGAAGTTATTTGTAATTCAAAATATCCCATGGGAATAATTGTATGTGACATTTCGAATACAAATCTAATAATTATAGGATTACAAAATAATGAATTTGATCTAGAAATGCTATTATAATGTATATCATAATTCTATAATAATATATTATATATATATGTATGTAGTACTCTGTGGTAATGTGTTGTTGAAGGTTGGATAGTAGTCCCATTGTCCGGCATTAGCGATGTAGGTTACAGGCTCCATACTCGACGCTGATTGGTCAGCTACTGGGACGGCATATTCGAAAGTAGAACAGTCTGCCGATTCTGGCTGATAGCCGGATGTCGTTAGTTCTGGTGATACGTCTATAGTTGCGGATATCGTAGGTTAATTTAGGTTATTAGGTTATTCATATATGAATAGTGGAAACAGTAGAAACTATAGTTGGTTATTCGCGAGGATTAGAATTTATCCGCGATGTAAGCGGATTCACGGTCTTTAAATTTCAATGTAAATAGATAGGACATTTTTTTTTGAAATTTCATAATCTCATGAAATAATTAAGATTTTTACATAATTTAATTTACATAACATTAATAAATATAGTAAATTATTCTATAGGATTTTTAAATGATGAGAATATTAGTTTTGAAAATATTAAAAAAAACGTAAAAAATTAATATTTATTTTTTAAATTTTATTATTTACTCTACATCTAATAATAAATATTTCCTATTTAATCTATAGTATAGATACAATATCATTTGAAAATGTGATTAAGTTTGGTTAAGGGGATGCCGCATAGCTGACATTTTATAAAATCAAAATTAATTTTTTTAATTTTTTTTATAAAATGTACATTTATAGAATCTTATTTAGTACCTGTCAAAAAATAATTAACGAAATCGAGTTAGAACTGCTATAAAAACCAACATTTATGAACCAACTATATAAAATATATGTAAAATAAAAAATGTAGGACCTATTCATGAAAATATTAATTTATTTATATTCATAACTTATATTTACTGAATTTCATATATATCTTTAATTTCATTTTATTAATTTATATAGGTATATATATATATATATATATATTTAATATATATATACATATTTTTATAGGTACTTTTATTTTACATATAAATATTGTTTATTTTACACATATTTTTCAATTAATATATATATATAGAATATAGGATATATGTAATAATTTATTTATATATTTTGTATAAGTACTTATTTTATATGTAAATATTGTATATATTATATATACAGTATATTTGTAATACATTTGTAATTTTATATATATATATATATATATAATATAGTATATATGAAATAATATATTTACATATTATATGAATATATATACAGTCAAAGCTCGATAACTTAACATTGACGGGACGGAGTTTTCATGTTGAGTTAGCGAGTATGTTGAGTTATCGGATGTATAAATTAATGACTTAATTAATGTTTTGTTCACATAAATGCATTCAAAATAGTACTCGTATGATAATATAATAATTGTAATTGTATTTTTACGTTTATATATTTATATCCATATATTATTAAATAAAACCATGTTGAATAATGTATGTTGAATTATATTTGTTGAGCAATGTAGTTTTATTACATGTAAAAGATACGAATCCAACAACATATGTTTGTGATATTTTGATTTTTCATAAATGTTGAGTTATCGGATGTATATTTACATGTAATGTATAGGCTAGGATTATAAAAACGATGTTGAGTTATATGTATGTTGAGTTATATTTGTTGAGTAATAGGGTTTTTGTTAACATGTAAAAGATACGAATCCAACCAAATATTTTTTGGATGTTGAGTTATCGGCAATGTTGAGTTATCGGCATGTTGAGTTACCGAGCTTCTACTGTATATATATATATATATATAAAATAATGTGTTATAAGATTTATATATATATATATAATAAATATTGAATTCATATGTAATAAATATAAAATACTGTGTTTGATATATTGAATTAATATAAAAATTAATTTATAAAAAAAATGTTTTATTTATAGAATTATTGAATTTATAATTGTAAAACTTTGAATGCAATTTACACAGAATAATTATTTATCACTACCTATAAACTTCAAACGCTATCTACTCTCTGAATATGAAAAGAATCAACCTAATTTTTCTTGCTATATATAACTAGTATTTATAAGAAAACCTCCAAGAGAGGATTTTTTGTTTTTTTTATTAATTTCATTTATATGGTCAATTATATATAAAAAATGTAGAATTTAATGTTTGAATACATATTAATATATAAAATAAAAAAGTATTAGGTAATGTGAGCTCTTAGTGATGTAGCTATATATACCCTTAGTATCTTGTATACATTTCACCGGTATTCATACATTAAACATAAAGTAGATAGTCTTTTAATAACCCTATCTATTTCCTATATAATACATGTAAAATAAACAAAATGTCGGCGTTATGGGGCATCCCCATAATTATTGACTAAGAAGTAGTAAATTTCATAAGAAAAATAATAATCTGAGATACTTGATGTTAAAAATTGACTAGGGGAAAGTCCCCGATTACCGACCCCCTCCTAATACCGACCCCCTATCTTATCTCAGTAACTATAAGAGATATCAAAAAATAATATATACACGAACTGTTAGTAATTTAATGATACATATGAATAAGTATTTTGTTTTAACAAATATGTAATCCTACAATTGTTATTTAATAAAATGTAATATTCTGTTTTTACTTTTTAAATATTAGAATAATAACTTTTTTTAAATCATTGTAAATACTTTATTAATTAAAAGAAAACTTAATACTGCACATAATATTGTAGATCAATAAAATGTTTATAATTATTATAAAAATAATTCAATTTGAATAACTATTAACCAATATCTTAATTATAGCAACCCATATGATTTTCCTAATACCGACCCCCTAAATGACCCTAATACCGACCCCTATGTGATTTATAATATCCAATCAAAATAGATCAGTATTTTACTTTAAAATATGTCATAAGTTGTTTGTTTATCATTTATATAGATTAAGGATTCATGATTCCATTATATTATATACATACTGATTAATAACTAAATATTAAATAATAATATATACTATTTTAATGTAATTACTATAAAGTTTAAATTTAAATTTAATATTACTA
This sequence comes from Osedax fenrisi, assembly GCA_964019155.1. Classification (NCBI taxonomy): domain Eukaryota; kingdom Metazoa; phylum Annelida; class Polychaeta; order Sabellida; family Siboglinidae; genus Osedax; species Osedax fenrisi. Next base: position 63,457,642 of record OZ025239.1, on the reverse strand, counting down.
TTAAAACATAATTTCAATAACAAATAATTGCGTGCATGTTATAATTAATTATATTTATTAATATCTACTATGTTGATTGGATATTATAATACTAAAAGTATGTATACCACGATTATTTTAGGGGGTCGGTAATAGGGGAAGGGGGTCGGTATTAGGAACAGGTATCCGATTACCGACCCCCCTGTTAATTCTTGTAAATATAATTATATCAAAAATTTAAAATAGCCACATTATTCATTACTGTAATATTACCCTATTTACAAAATTTCAAATAAATATATTTAATATTGAATAAGTTATTACAAATAATCATTTATGGGTCGGTAATCGGGGACTTTCCCCTATATTATTTATATATATATGACTATATTACCTATATGTTATCTATATATTATCTATATTATATATAAAATTATAATGAAATGACACTATGGTATTATTCTAGAATAACGCCAACTGCCAATCATATACATTATATCATATTTCTAATCACATCATTTATCATTTAATATAATTATTGAAAACAATATTTGATTAATTATTTCAAGTAATAAATATGATTTTAAACTAATAAAAATAACGATGTCAATTAAATAAATATATATTATGAAATTTCGAAAAACCAAAACATAGAAGTTATTTGTAATTCAAAATATCCCATGGGAATAATTGTATGTGACATTTGGAATACAAATCTAATAATTATAGGATTACAAAATAATGAATTTGATCTAGAAATGCTATTATAATGTATATCATAATTCTATAATAATATATTATATATATATTTATGTAGTACTCTGTGGTAATGTGTTGTTGAAGGTTTGATAGTACTCCCATTGTCCGGCATTAGCGATGTAGGTTACAGGCTCCATACTCGACGCTGATTGGTCAACTACGGGGACGGCATATTCGAAAGGAGAAGAGTCTGCCGATTCTGGCTGATAGCCGGATGTCGTTAGCTCTGGTGATACGTCTATAGTTGCGGATATCGTAGGTTAATTTAGGTTATTAGGTTATTCATATATGAATAGTGGAAACAGTAGAAACTATAGTTGGTTATTCGCGAGGATTAGAATTTATCCGCGATGTAAGCGGATTCACGGTCTTTAAATTTCAATGTAAATAGATAGGACATTTTTTTTTGAAATTTCATAATCTCATGAAATAATTAAGATTTTTACATAATTTAATTTACATAACATTAATAAATATAGTAAATTATTCTATAGGATTTTTAAATGATGAGAATATTAGTTTTAAAATATTAACATTTAAAAAAACGTAAACATTTATATTTATTGGTTTAATTTTATTATTAACTCTACATTTAATCACAAATATTTCCTATAGAATCTATAATATAGATACAATATACATATAATTTGAAAATGTGATTTAGTTTAATTAATTTTTGACTAAGAAATAGTAAATTTCATTTCAAGAAAAATAATATTCTGAGATACTTGATGTTAAAAATTGGCTATATTATTTATATATATGACTATATTATCTATATATTATCTATATTATATATACAATTATAATGACACTATGGTATTATTTTAGAATAACGCCAACAGCAAATTAATAGCAGTTATACAATAAAACAAACAGGTGTCGCTAGTTGAAATGAAGATAATATATTATTGATAAATTATAACTATTGAAAACAGGGTTATATGTAAATATAATATATGTAAACAGTAATTTTTGCGCAATTTTTATAATATTGTTTTATTAGAAATAGGTAATGTTCTAAAAGTACGTTTTTATGCTTTATATATGTTTTTAAACTATAATATTTTGACATATTATATATTATACATGTACAAATCTAATTTTTAAATAATAAATTTGTTATCAAGCAAATATTTTTATTTTAAAGACCGTGAATACCCTTAAATCGATAAAAAAGTATAATGTGATTAATTTTGAATATTAATCGTATTACAAAATGAGAACTATAGTTCTAGAACTATAGTATACTATATGATTATTATTTTGTATACGTGAAAAAACACCTGCTAACTCAGACTCTAAGGGATATGTTTGGTATATATTGGTATATATATTGGTATACATAAAAACCGATGTTATAGCTAGCGGTATTCTCATCGAGATCACTTTGGAACAACAGTAAGGTCCATTCTTTATTATCTTCGTTCTCATCAATCTATAGGTATGGCACACGTATATATATATATATATATATATATATATATATTTATATATATATATATATATATATTTATATATATATATAATAATAATAATAAAATCAGATTTTAAATTGCCTGGGTGAAGGAAGAATCATATTTACCTATATGTTTAAACCATATAATAGGAAAAAACTATACAACTAAATTATAATAAACATAAAAACCTTAGATAACAAAAAATAAAAATAAAATATAAGTAAAAATTAGAATAATAATAATAATAGTATTATAACAAATTAGTCAGTTACAATTTTCAATAAGTCATTTTAAAAGTAAATTATATTATAAGTCGGATAAAAGTTAAATACAATTATGTCATGAGTCAACTAATAGTTAAAGTCATAGTTTTATAAATTAATTTAAAAATTAATAATATTAATATTTTCATAAGTAAAATTAAAAGTTAAAAATATAAATTTAAAAGGACAATTAAAAATGTAATATTACCATATGATAACTATTCAATACATATTTTGTTAAAGTTGATTTAGATAAATAAAAAAGTTATCATATGGTAATATTACATTTTTAATTGTCCTTTTAAATTATATTTTTAACTTTTAATTTTACTTATGAAAATATTAATATTATTAATACTATAGTATATATATAGTAATGTATGTTCATCATTATATAATTTTTCGGACTGCAAACTGTGCTTATAAAGCAACCGGCCTTCCATATAGAAGTTAATGTTTCAGATTAAATAAATGGGTTTTCAGTAGTTTCTTGAAGTTTGGAGTTGATGGTGTAGTACGGATGGAAGTAGGGAGAGTATTACTGGAGTATGGGACGGATATTGCCCAGGCGTTAGTTGAAGGTAAGTTATGTTTAGGAGGTAGTTGAAGTAGAAACGTATTGGTGGAGCGTGTAGTGGTACTAGTTGGTAATTTAAGTGTTAGTAGGGATGCTAGGTAGTCAGGAGAGTATTGTGGATTGCTTTATGTGCCAGTAGTAGAGTTTTATAGTGGATTATATTTCTTACAGATAGCCAATGTTATATGTATATATGTATAATAGCATATTATGAAGCGGATGTTATGAACATGTTATTTGCCCTAAAGAACTCGTTATTTCAAAAGTTCTATATTCACACACGTATTAGCGGTCAGCATTTATATCACACAGTTATTATCATCTATTCGTTATGTATTGCTTCCTTTTAATCTAGAAGTATTCACATCTAGATACTCTATAGTTATACTCTTCAAACAACCTATATTATTTATAGACTATAAAATAGATGTATACTATATTTGATCTTAATCTTTCTTAAATATTATTAATTTTTGTAGATGATATTTTTTTTCAAAATAATTATTAAAAGTACTTTTATTATATATTAAAATAATGTTTTTCCACTTAAATTGTCTAATTTGCAGATTGTGATAAGTATATATATATGTGTATTCGAATCCATATTCTAATCATAATAATGCAATGTGTTATACATAAACACATAGACACGAGACTACACTACGCAGAGCACACGCACACGCGCGCTTATCTCTAACCGAATGCGTGTCGGCAGTAACAGATGTGACCGAGTATTCGGAATCAGATGTTCCGATGCTCTGTTGTGACGGGCTGTTCTTGTCGAGTTCATGGTCGTTTTGCCCCGTGTTCTGTTTCAACGAACAGGTGGCCTTCAACGGGGTCAACGAGGTCGGGGGAGGTCAGTCGAGAGGGGTTATAATGTAAAGCGGAATATAGAACGTTATTAATCATTACGACTTTACTTTATAAGGACTGTCTATATAACGCCAGTATACAGTGATACAAAATGCTACAGTATAAATTCGTATTAGGTCATATGTAGTATCATGTACAATATAATATTATGTAATAAATAATCTTTACTGGAATGAGAAAGAGTTACAATTCTGTTATTTGAGATCAGATAACTTACGATGAACGTATGAATATGTATTATTGATAACATCTACATCGTAAGTATTAATGCGTTAGACTCACGAGTAAACTATGCATCTATCGTATCTAATGTTATATTTTAATATTAATATTAATGACTCTTAAACAAAATAAATCCTAGAAACTAGTTAGGAATACTATTATATTTGAAGAGAAGGATGCTAACATTACACATATATATATATATATATACATATCAGATACGAATATAGTACTTTTATTAGATAACTATAACCAAGAAAAAAGTCTCCCGGATATACTTCAGCTTACTCGAATACAAAGAAAAACGCACTCATAATATGAAACTTTGAGGTTGAAATTCCAGTAATTCTCACATGTCACAGTTTCCCATGTGAGTTAAAAACCACTTAGTATACGATACCTTGACGAGGTTAAGTGGCTCCTATTTATAGGTCCAAATTCGTATTAAATTGTTAATATAGTATATCGAATTACTTATTACATTATTTAAAATTGATAAATATATTTAACTACTTAACTATTTAACTACTTAACCTACTCCATATATTTAAACATTAATATTAATATATACACTACAAATTATATAAGTATGTAATATTATGAAATGTGTGGCCAACTTCGGATCGAATCGTGTTATCATTTATCATATAACGACACAACGGAAAAACCATCACCCGAGCGAAGCCGGGCCGAAGCCAGCTTGTATATATATATATATATATATATATATATATATATATATATATTTATATATATATATATATATTACGTTATATATATATTATATACGTTTAATATATTTTCTTTTATTATATTTTATTTAGTTTGGTTCAATACGATGATGAAGAGGTTGACAAATTCAATTATAATATTCAATTAATTTGTACACCCTTCTGAGTTATATATAAGAATAGTGTAGATGCACTTTTGTTATATAAATAATGAATCTATATTTAACTAAATGGTTCTATATCATTTTTTAAAACTCATATTCTCCTTTATTTGTTTCAATAAAGTCATTTGAAATCTGTATTGCTATCAAGTATGTATCAACTCTGCAGAGTTACATGTACTTTGGCTTATATATTCGCTTACATCAAAAAACAATCATTTAAACAAATGAATATTGTGTGTAACTATATACGAATATGAACGAGTTTTACTATTATGATTATTATTATTATTGTTTAACTAATACGATCATCGACTATAATGAACACGTGGCGAAGTGAGGTAACGTATGAGTTATACGGTATGACATAATGCATGATGTAATGTATGACGTAACCTATTCACGTGTACTATATATAGACTAACCGGACATATAGTGGGCAACGACTCTTTCGGAGTTACCTCTTCCTTACTAATTGCTTCATCCTTTACAACATGATGTATATGTGATGTATATTAATGTATGTGACGTATATATATATATATATATATATATATATATACACTACTCAGTATTCGTGTTATGACAGGCAGTCTAAATATTTATCGCAGATACTGCTGCAATGGATTATTGTAAAATACTTAATTATCTGGCCTCTCCCTTGCCTACTTCGTCATATTTTTATTAATATGTTTTCTCTAATAAATGGGATAATTGGCTCTGGTTATTAACTAACCATTGTCCGAATAAATATATTATTCAATATATAATATATATATATATATATATATATATATATATATATATATATTATATACAATATATATTATATATTATATTATACATGTGATAACATAATAGAGCATATCATAATATATATACACTTAAATCAGACTACAACTAACGCTACCAACGTACAATAATAATTAACATATATGTATTATAGTACATAACCCTGACCGCTAGGCTAACTACACATGTGACTGCACACGTGACTAGTACCTACATCAATAACGGTAAAGTACACGTAAACAACTTCTACTGAACATAGATATTCTTTACTAGATAATCACGTGACATTTAATAGTAATACAACATATTGTAATACACATGCACTTACCTATAAGGATATCTAGCATACACACACACACATATATATATATATATATATATATATATATACATTTAAAACGATGACTCATACTAGTAATCATATAACTATTTGCCAGCAGCCAGATTTATCAACTAGTTGGATTATATTAATACGATATAAGTTATTTATGTAATATATATATAACTTACCCATGTACCCTCTTCTTTGTTTTGTTCACTCATAACAATATAGTCCTATATAAATATGACGTTATTAAAAGAAATATAATATTTAAGCGTTCTCTATTAGATAACGGCAATTAATTTTAATGATTAAAATTAAATTCCACAATATTAATTTAGAATTATTTATCAAACTGTTTCCAAAATATTTAATTTAGTTTTTGTTTTTATTTAATTTAATTTAACTTTGTATCATAAATAAATATATGTTGTTATGGTTATTGTTATTATTATTCTATTTTTGTTGAATCCTTTCATCTCATCAAGGAACTTAGATGAAGTTTTCACTTATAACCATATTTATCGACTCTAATATCCCTTCAAAACCGCTCTCTAGTTAAGGCATCCATGGTTTTAACGAGAGCCGATCATTAATTTATATACAATTATACAAGATCACTTCTAAATATTATTTTAATATCTATTTTATTGGTCCGGACGGGGTTCGAACCCGCATCCTTCTGCTTTTGTGTCCAACTGAGCTACATAGGCATTTTTATATATATATATATATATATATATATATATATATATGACGAACTCGCGTCATATTACCTGTGTGCCTGACGCCTTAAGGGGGTATCCCACTACAATTATTCTCTAACTTGCCGGAAATATAGTAAATTTAAAACGATTTTCAATCAAGTTTAAAACAATTTTAGTGGGATACCCCCTTACTTTCCGGCTACTTGCTTGAAATATAGTAATTTAACGGGGGTATCCCATTACAACTTGATTGATTGATTGAAATTGATTAAAAGTTTATTTAAACACTTAAATAAATCATAAGTGATTTCTCAAAAGTGTATATATATAGAATATAAATAATAAAAGTAGGTAAAACAATAAATACCATTAATAATAATACAATAAAATAGAATAAACCCTATTGAAATTAATAAATAAAATTATAATGACAAACAATATTAGTATTACAAGTTGCCACCTGAGCTAAATTGTTGTATATATTTCATGAATGTTTTATGCGATTTTATGGATCTAATAAGGGTGGGAGTGAATTCCATAGCTTTGTTCCAATATAACTCAGTTCCCAAGTATTCATTTTTAGGAACGGAGAATAGGGCTAGATAGAATATGAGATGCATAGTTTCTGAGAGATGGGAAAGAAGATCTTTGTACTAGAGAATCAGAAATATAAGAGGGCAATTAGAAGAGTATATTTAGGAATGAACAATAGATAGTTACGTATATGATTGATAGAAAATCGTTTAAAGTTAATATATTTCCGGCAACTTGCCGGAAATACTGGTAGTTGGATACCCCCTTTAGATAACTAAGCCACCCGCTAAATATTATAATATATATACTTATATATATATATATATATATATTTGAAATACATCAACTTTACGTAGTGTTTTTATTATTATTAATAATTTATTACTGATTATATGATATTTCTGAATGAGTTTTTATATGTTTATAGTTTATTTATTTACAATACATAGTGTTATATCATTTAGATTAATTGTGATTTATTTTCTATTTTGATCGCTAATGACTCATCAGTTATGAGTCATTAATTATAATAGTGTGTCACCAATGACTATTACACACTTATTATCTCATGAACTAGTTGTAATATCATTGATTTATATATATATATATATATATATATATATACATATATTAGGTATACCATATTACACTCTTACCCTTATTTACTATTAAACTTAAACTTACCTTATATCGTCTAACTACATTCATACATTATTTTATCTTATTCTTAGTTCTATTTATTGACGATATAATATTCTTATAGTTTTGTTTTTGAGTTATACTTATATTTTTTGATGTTTAATCATAATTATTCCCACAAATATAAAGTATAATAAATAATATAGCAATGAAATACAGAGTAATATATTAACCTTAAAATATAAATGGGTAAAATATTATTTAGGTATCTTAGAATTGATAATCCATAAATTATGGACCATACTACAGTTTAGATTTAAACATATTAGGGTGTAATTTCCAATTCATGTTTGTATCAAGTATTATACCAAGAAGTTTGATTGCTTTTTTTTTGAATAAATACAGTACTTTTTAATATAATAGATCATTTTGGTTTATTATTATTAAATATTAAATAGTTAGTTTAGATTAAATTAATTATTAATTAATTTAATGATAGCCATATATCAAGATGTTTTAAAGTTATATATTAGTATTATTATTATAGTAATGAACATATAATTAACTAATTAATATATAATAAGACTAATAAACCTAAACATGTTTATCGGCGTCATCAAATAGATACTAATAAAATAATAAAATAGAATATCATAAAAGAACGAAAAAACGTACTAATGTATATGAATAATGCATTTATATAGAAATAAAATAATGTTATAATGTTTGTACGAATAAATATCGTAATTTAGAGATCTGCTATCAGATGGTAAGGCGTTTCATAATTTCGGTTCTGAGATAGAAGAGACAGCCTAGGAGTATACGGTTGAGGGTGGTTGAGCAAAATGGCGGATCCGTTACGGTGAGGTCAGCAATGTTATCGTATCGCGAGATATATACGTAGATAGATATATAATCATAATTCTCGATGGGTTATAAAGGACATGAACCATACATAAACATGTCCTTGTATGCCGATTTCACGTAATCTCGTAGCAAGGACATCGTTATTAAGTGTATCAAATTCACTTGATAAATCAATAGGAACCATATTGCAATCATTATTAGTATCAAGTATGATATGAATATAATTTAACACCAGTTTTAGCACGGTCTCTATACTACGATGAGGTAAATAAGCACCCTGCAAGGGTAGGGTAAGGATTAATAATGTCATCGGTTGTTAGATAGGTAATGAGTTTACAGACAAGTTCAATAACTTTGGATATTGCACTACCGACCCATATCGCAATTCTCTATAGAAAAGTTCGATATGGGTTGTCAGTAATCTGTTAACATTTCAGGTTCAAGTGATGATTTTTTAAGATTCAGTGTTTTCACTTCATATATATGGGGAGATGCGGTAATACGGGAGTGGTGGGATATGTCGGTGACATATTGAATAAGTTATAGATAAATAGATTTAAGGAGCTATGATGGTATTGGGGCAAGGGGAGAGTAAGATGTTGAAGATGTTATAAGTATGATAGTAGGTAGTACTAAACATGCCCAGTGATAGGTGGTTGTGTTTCGTGGACTAAGAGAAATAGAAGAAAAACAGGTAGGAATACACTCAAGAATTATAGAATTTTGGCTGAAAGTAATTAGATAGTAAAAGATAGAGCTCAGAATCAGTTTTATCAGGGAGTTTATTGGAAACCTTTCTGCCAATAGTATGAAATGCTAATGTATAAGCGACCTTACTATTAAGTCGACTTAAATATATTCACGTAAACACTAGATCGTGAACTCGCTATCATGTGTCTATGTGAAAATGTTATAGATCAAAAGTTGTTGAAATCATTGCATAGGTACTAATGTTGATCGTTCCCAAATCAATTGTAGATATCTAAGTGTATGTCTAAAATAACATAGTTCGCAATTAATCCAAGGAGAGGAATGATTTCGATTTGTGGGTCATAAATCACACGTTATTTAGGTAATGTAAGGGATAGTCAGTATTTGGAAAATCATATGGATTGTTTTAATCGTTTTACCTATTGTTATGATAGTTTATTGTTCTAACTATAACGGAATAGATCTGGATGCAAAGAATGGCTAAGTTACGAGTTTATGCTACGAAGATTTGATATATTAATAAAACACGTCTAACTAGATATATATTTATTTACAAGAGGAAGTTAATATGAAATATGTCAAGGGTCGCAGGTCATATTCAATGACTATAAATAACAATACAACATCCCCCTTTGTTAGTCAAAGTCAGGTCTGTTGACATGGGGGTACATGCTAGGTTGTCATAGCGACACCGATGTAAGTATAATAATAATCAACCTCAGGACTGTGTTTTGTCGTGAGGGATACGTAGTTTGGGTGATGTGCTATTGCGCATGTCATAGGTCAAGGCGACTCGGTGGTCGGCGTTGGCGTGATGGTCGCTCGTATGCGACATCGGGTTGTGCGATGACCGGTGGGTCTTCGCTGGTAGTGTCGTCTCTACGTAAGTCTGTCAGGGTTCGTCGGAATCTTGAGCCGGTGAGATCTGAGTCTACCATGTACGAGTTCGGGGACGGGTGTTCCGCATGGATAGTGCCGGGACTCCATGTGCTGTTGATGGGGTTTCTGATGAACACGCGTTGTCCACTGTTCATTGTCGGTTTGTTTGTTCGTGCCTTGGTGTTATAGCGGTCGGATGCTTTCTTTTGTCGGTCGTTGAGCAGCTTGTCTTGTTTTGTAGATGCTGGTACTTTGGTCTTTGGTAGCGTCGTTTTGATGATCCTTCCGTATAGGAGTTCGGCTGGAGAGGGGTGGTTCCTTTCTAGGGGGGTGGCTCTCCAGAATAGTAGGGCCTTTTCTGGATCGTCGGTCTTTGTCAGGATTCTCTTTATGGTTTGTATCTGTCGTTCAATGAATCCATTGCTTTGTGGATAGTGTGGTGAGCTGGTATTGTGCTGGAATCCCCAGCTCGCAGCGAATTGTGCGAAGGATGTTGCCGAGAATTGTGGTCCATTGTCGGAATGGAAGTGTCTCGGTATTCCGTGTTCTGAAAATATCTCCTTTAGTGTCTGGATGATACTGCTGCTGTGGGTGCTTCTTAGTTTCCTTAGGATTGGGAATTTGGTATAGATGTCGGCGACTAGCAGGTAATTTTCTTTGTTGAGCTCGAACATATCGGCTGCAATCGCCTCCCATGGTTCTCTTGGTAATCTTCTGTCGACGAATGCTACGGGGGTCTGCCTTCTTTGGTGGGTCTGGCATTCGCTACATTCTCCTGTTAGGTCTTGAATGTCTTTGTTCATTCTTGGCCAATATATACAGGTCTTTGCGAGTAGGTTGGTCTTTACGATTCCTAGGTGTGGAATATGTAGATCTTTTAATATCTCGGTTCGTAGATGTGTAGGGATCAGTATTTGATTTCCTTTGATGATCATGCCGTTCTCTATGGTAAGCTCGTCGCGGAAAGGCCAATATTCTCGTATTGTCTGGGGGATATCTCTCCTTTCTTTGGGCCATCCTTTGATGATCATGCTGCTTAGTTCTTGAAGTTCTTTTTCTTTCTTTGTTTCGTTCTTGATTTGCATTATTCTGGGTTCACTGAAGCGGGTGTAAGATATCTGCTTGTCGAACAGTATCTCGTTATTCTCTGGCAGTGGTTGTCGCGAGAGTGTATCTGGTAGTGGTAGGCATTTTCCGGGTATGTATTCTATGTCGATATCGTACGATTGTAGTCTGAGGAGCATTCTTTGAAGCCTAGTGGGGGCGCTCGCGATATTCTTGAGGATTATCATCGAGAGCGGCTTATGGTCTGACTGGATGGTGCACCGTTTTCCGTATATGTAAGTATGGAAACGGATACATCCGAATACAACGGCGAGCATCTCGCGTTCTATGTTCGCGTATCTCTGTTCGCATTCGGTGAGTTATTTTGAGGCGTAGGCTATGGGCTTCCCAGATTGGGTCAGTACTGCTCCCAAGCCTCTTCCTGATGCATCTACTTGGATGACGATTTCTTTTGCGGGATCGAAGTATGTGAGTTCGCTGTCTCTGCAGATCAAGGTCTTGATGTCGTCGAATTTCTTTTCATGGGAAGATGTCCAGGTGAAGTCGGTTTCTTTTTTGAGCAGGTCTCGTAGCGGCGCAGCGTGTGTGGATAAGTTTGGTACGAATGGGCTCATGTATGTGGCTATGCCCAGGAATTCTTGTAGTTGGGTCTTGTTCGTTGGTGATTTCATGTCTCTTATCGCGTCTAGTCTTGCCGGGTCTGGTTTCGCTCCAGTTTCGTTGAATATGAGACCAAAAAAGTGTATAGAGGTCTGTTTGATCGTGCACTTTTCTTTGTTGAATATGAGTCCTCCTTCTCGGGCGCAGGTCATTAAGTGGTGGAGGTTTGCGTCATGTTCTTCTTCGTTCTTTCCGAAGACAGCTATGTCGTCGGCTATACCGAGGGTTCCAGGGCAGTTTTCAATTATTATGTCCATCTTGAGTTGAAAGACGTCTTGGCTAAGGTTTAAACCGAAGGGTAGCCTCAGGAATCGGTACCTTCCGTGTGGGCTGTTGAACGTAGTCTTCAGGCTGGATTCGTGGTCTAGGTGTATTGCCCAATAACCTTGGCGGGCGTCTAGTTTGCTAAATATTTTTGCACCCTTGAGTTTGTAGGATACGTCTTCCAAGTTCTTTGTCGGGTAGTGGGGTCTCATTATTGCCTTGTTCAGGTCGCGTGGGTCGAGGCATATCCTTAACTTGCCTGATTGCTTCCGTGCGTATACCAGGCTTGAGACCCATTCTGTTGGTTCTGTGACTTTCTTGATCACACCGGTTTCTTCCATCTGGTCTAGTTCATCTTTAATTTCTTGTACCATCGATATCGGGGGTCTTCGCGGGGAGTGTATTACTGGGGGTACCGTGGGGTCGGTCACTATGTGGTAAGTGCCTTCGAAGTTGCCGATCCCTTCGAATCGGTCTGGGTACATGTTCTCGAGGTCGTCTGAAGTCTTGATCTTGTTCGTCTTGACGTTATTTATCGTAATAACCTTCACCTTGGTTATTGATGGTAGGCCCAGTATTATCGGACCTGGTGTCTCAGCTACATAGAAGGTAGCTCGTGTTGTCACTTTCTTTAGCGTGATGTCGATATCGATTGTTCCGTAGTGGACCATCTTGTCTCCGTTGTAGACGGTCAGCGTGGTTCGGCTTGGGTTTAGGTGACCAAGCGTTGGTCGTGCGTTGTTGCAGTGCTCGGGATACATTCGAAGATACGTACGTAGTGGAAGGATGTTTCCTTCCGCGCCTGTGTCTACCTTCGCCTTCATGGTCGCGGGTAGCCCTCTCAGCGTGAAGCGTAGGACGGTGTTCAGTACTCTTGTCGGGTCTGCTGCGATCTCGTCGAGTTTCAGGTCGTTGAATTTCAGCTCGTCGAACGTGCGGTCGTATGAGCGGTCGTGTGTGCGGTCGGGTCCGCGATCGTATGTGCGGTCGTGTCCGCGATCGTGTTTTCGGGCGTGACCTGTGTTATTATGGTACTGGGCAGAAAGTGGTTTAGATTTTTGGCGACACACCGCAGCCCAGTGACCAATTTTGTGACAAAATCGACACTCGGACTGTGCGGCGGGGCACTGGGTACCCGTGTGTTTCAGGCCGCAATATTTACAAGTAACATAATAATTAGTAATCTTATCATTATGTGATTTATCGAGGCGATTATTGGTCTTCCGATATGCGGTCTTAGGTTTATTTTCACTAAGTCTATTACTAACATGATCGATATGGGTGTTGGAGCCGGCTTTGAACTCCTTGAGCTCGCTCTGTAGTGCTTCGTAGGTACGGGCGATTTTCATGGCCTGGTCGAGTGTTAGGGTGTTGTCCTTGCAGAGTATATCTTCCCTGACTTTGTCGTGAGCGCCTCCTCTGATTATTTGCTCTATCAGGCGCGTTTCTATCTCGGTTTCATCACGGAATTTGCATTTCTTCGCTTGGAGCATGCATTTAGTCATGTATTCGTCTACTAGTTCGTCTTTGGCTTGTTTCATCTTTTCTAGTAGTAGTCTGGCCAGTCTGTAGTTAGACCTTGGCTCTAGGACCTCGCTCAGGTGAGCCCAAAATTCGATTAGAGTTTTGGTTTCATTGTTCCACGTGTTATATATTCTCAGCCCTTCTTCACCGATCCATATGAGGACGTATGTCATCCTCTCTTCGCTTTTCAATTTTGATAACGGGCCCTTGAATATTAATGTAACATATTGTTTAAATGCCATTAATTCATGGGGTAGGTCTCCTGACCATACCATGCTCGGGGTCCTTATTCCGTCCATAATTATTATTTTTTTTAAATTTGTTAAAAAAAAATTTCTCCGTACACGTGCTTTTTTTTTTAAAAAGGCTTTAAATGTCTGATTCTGGCGTTCGTTTTTTTACCGCTGTCACCATGTTATGATAGTTTATTGTTCTAACTATAACGGAATAGATCTGGATGCAAAGAATGGCTAAGTTACGAGTTTATGCTACGAAGATTTGATATATTAATAAAACACGTCTAACTAGATATATATTTATTTACAAGAGGAAGTTAATATGAAATATGTCAAGGGTCGCAGGTCATATTCAATGACTATAAATAACAATACAACACCTATCATTGTACTTATTCAATTTAAATTATTTGTATATAGACTTTTATTGTATAGACATGAAATGTATCTACAATATTATGCATAACATTATATTTTCTTTGAGTTAATGAAGTATTTACAATCATTTAAAAAAATTATTATTCAAATATTTAACAAGTAATTACAGAATACAACATTTTATAAAATTACAATAGTAGGATTTTATATCTCGAAAAACAAAATACTAATTAATATTTACATGAGAAATTATCTAGAGGGGTCTGTAATTGGAGACTTTCCCCTACCGATCACTATAATAACTACACTGTTAACAATTAGGGTACAGCGAATGTCTTTTTTAGGGTACCCTAATACATATATATTGTGTACCCTAGTGCATTTAACAGTCAGTTACCCTCATATGTAACATATGTGTACCCTAATAAATATGTATATTGTACCCTAGTAAGTTTAAAAGTCGTGTACCCTATTTATGGTATTATAATGTTGGTGATATTTTAACGATCTGTAAGCTATAAATTGAATTCGCTGTACCCTAATTTTTAGCAAATTTTGATTTTTTTAAATTAATTTCTGAAATAAATTACTTTAATTATAATTATATATAATCACTTCATATTACGTAATACACATTAATGTAAATTATATTATACCACATTGTATCAAACATGTATTTTAATTTATTTAAAATATATAAATATTTTCTAATTTTGTTCTTATAATCCCCATATTTTATTTTTCATACTATATATTTATTAAAAATAATTATTTTGATGTAATTCAGCTTCTGCGTATATGTGTATGTGTGGATAGCGTGTGCATCCATTATTTTATTACTGGGAGTCACTCATGCGTGAATATTATCATATGTCAATAACCTTGGCAGGGAATGTTATTATGCATTGAATACAGTCGTATGTGTATGTCGAGTTAGATACGTAGATTATATACAAGTTTAGCACGTTAAAATTATACTTTATCCGATATGAAGCAGTAAACACATACATAGGTACACATAACCTACATTAGTTACAAATGATGGTGTTGTTGACGTTAACTTAACAAGTTTCGCTACTGCTTATTGTAAGCGAATAAGATTAACACATATTGTTGTCTAGTTAGGTGGAGTTAGGCAATTGATTACTTATTAAAGCTTGTACAAATGTTGTATACCAACGATCTGGTTTGTGTTTTTATGCATATTTTAATATAAATGGCGTGGTTATATATTGGATGTTGATAGGTAGAAGTTATACCCGCCATCACAATAATTTACTAATAATGTATACACTAATAGTATATATATATATATATATATATATATATATGTATATATACGTGTGTATCCTATAGGATAAGGGGCGTGATAGAAGTATGTCAAGTAAACAGGTTGTGGTCACTTCGAGAAGTATCAATAGAGGGCGGGTGTGTGTACCACGTGTACGCATGACAACGGAATACTAGGTGTGACTATAGGGAGTGCACTACCTATAGGCACTACACCACGTCTGATGCTGGGCACTGAACACACGTGGTTCCCCGTAGTGGTGTTCACTCTTGGTATTAATACCATTAATTACAATTGTGATGTATGAGGAGAGCTGTTGGTTAGATTGTATCGGAGTGTTGTTGTTGTTGTTTTGGTTGTACTCTAGTTACTTCTCTACGGTGCTATAGTACTATAGTACTTCTGTACTATACCTATATGTAGAGTATACTAGCACTGCTACACTGTTAGAAATAAATGGTATAACATTGATTAAAAAATGGTATAACCCCGTGGCGTCCTGGTATACCATTTACGGTATAACTAAAAAAAACAAATGTTATACTATATAATTTGTGATCTTATACCATTTACATTAAGCTAGCTTATAGCTATATGGTATAACTAAAAAAACAAATGTTATACCATATAATATGTGATCTTATACCATTTAACGTAATTGTATGGTATAACTCGTATTTCCATATGTTATACCATATAATTCATAATGTTATACCCTTATTTTTAACAGTGTATACTAGACCTCTACTAGAACTGTTAATAGTACAACTGGTGGTAGTATCGGGAATAGTGTGACGAACTTACTGAACAGTTACTTATACTGAGTTGCGTGGACAGTTTCAGAGGTAAATATAGGACTATTAAGAATATCGGTTAAAACAGCCCAGCAAACCATAACAGCAGATTTAAAATACTTATTAAAACAGTTTATAAAGCAATTTTAATCAGATTTTCGATAATTAAAATAATTAAATCCTGATGAAATGCTGATTTAATAATCTCCACATATAAGATATATTTTCATATCAAACAATAATAGCAGATTTAAATACTTTTTAAAACAGTAATAAATGTGGACAGATATATACCTATTAAGACAGATTTAAATATATCTTAAGATATCGTAGATTATTAAATTAGAATTAAATCAGGCTTTAATACTTAATATTTAAGCAGTTGAAAGATGTTTTAAAAACGTTTAAATCGGTTGAATTAAAGCAGATTTTAAATCAAAATGTTCGAAAATCTGATTAAAAGTGCTCTATAAACTTCTTTAATAAGTATTTAAATCTTCTGTTATGGTTTGCTGGGAGTGTTCCTTACTGGGTGTGATGGAACAGGCCCTGTTCAACAGGGTATACCCTATATGCCATAGCTAATATAGCTATTGGTATACCATATATATATGACCCCGTTGGAAGAACCACATTAATACAGTTGTATATTCAGTTGTATATACAGTATGATATAGAGATAATATTTAGAGATTAGTTTTAGACAACTGTATGGCATACATGGATGTTATAAGTTCCATATTATACATTCATAATTATAAATGATACTATTGTGCTTTATTTATTTTATTTATTTATGAAAGGATTCCTATTAGATTACGTTACTAACAATATGTATACATGATGATAATAGGCTTAATCATAAGCATATTAGTTAGTGTAATGCATACTAAATGGAAGTTGGGGTAATAATTCAAATATTCTTTATTATATATATGGATTTAATTAATGAAGAAATGTTAATTTAAACGTTCATTGTTATTACTATATATTGAATTCAGATATAATTGTAGAATGTAATAGTTTATGAGCACAATTTTAATATTTTGTCGTTTATCAAAGATTAGCATGCTAATAATGTGTACACATACATACGAATATATGTTATATGTATATGTATTTATATATATATATCAATAAACACCATTTGTATATTAAATATTAAAAAATTACTATATGATATATAATTGATTTTTACAAACAATTTTTAAATAAATTCTATTATCATTGTATTATGTAAATATTCGTAATAAATATTAGTTTCCGTTATAAACACAGAATCAGCAGCGTCATTAAGATTATCAACATGGCTAACGTAATTAAGGTTATTATCTAATGCAGTAAACGTATACTATCATTAATACAATACATGTTTGTTATAATATGTGTACTATATCATATAGTATATTATATACATTTATATTATAAACTAGATAACCTATATTCATGAATAGTTATTTAAGTTAACTTAATATAATTATTATAATAATATGTACTGAGATATACTAATTATATCTCAGTTTAATATAATAATTAAATATTATTGATAAGGTATATCCCATTGCTATTTTTGTTAATATATTTATTCTAATAACATATATACAATGCTTAAATATTGCCGATACTATATATTATCCACTAGTTAATAATGGAGTTATACAATTTAATAATATGTCACACAACCTATTCGTGAAATTCTCGAAACTGTTATAAAGGGGTTACCCACTACACATATCAGAATCACAAACTCATTCTCAATATACGCTTAACAAATCTAATATGTAATAGTAAAACTATTTTACACATAAATCATCAAGGGATGGTTACTTTTATTAACAAATAATTAGTTAAAAATACCAAGAAAAAGTATATACAGAATATAATGAACACTATTCAATACCACAACAATTATATCCCTATATTTATTAAACATACCATTTTCCACATCTCATACATGTATAAATCTATTTATAGATTTAACTGCGCTCGTCCCCTTAATAGGTCATACTTTATTGTCATTATTATAGTTCATATTGTGTGTAATTAGCAATTAATAATTACTAATAGTGTACTGTATGGTAGATGTATTAGTTCCCTACGTTATTCTGTACTTATCAGTATCGTGTGTGATACCATTTACGCTAACTAAGAAACATACTTCATGTATCACCCTTGAACGAAGTATACTGTATTACATGCATTGTACCATGTTATATACGTAGTGTATTTATACATTCGGAGAACATTTCACATTATCCTTCACAATATATTCATACACATATCGTATATATAAATATATATATATATATATATATATATATATATATATATATTATTTATATTAAATCATTAATATTATCATTAAACATAATATTACTTTTCATAAATAATAGTCAAAAACATATATCATATGAAATACATGACCTATAGGGTATATATGAATACACATACCAAACTGTATTAATACCCTATACTTATATCTAGTAATATATCTACATATCCTTCAATCATTATTATGATATGATATTTAAAGTTTAAACCTAGAGCTAATATATATATATATATACTATATTTCCCATAAAATAATGAATAATTTGTAACAAACATTCTACACTCATACATACAATACCTATCTGTTCTGCTATATACCTACGATATTTTGTTCTGAATACAGTAATTCTTTCGCAGCTGTAATCTTGAAACAATGGAAATAATAAATCTGTTCTAAAAATGTATCTACTATACTATAGTACATATAGTATACTTAGTATACTATAGATTATATATATATATAAAACTATAGTATACTTAACATACTAATATAGTATACTATATATAGTTAATATAGTATTGTATATTAGGTACTATAGTATTTAAAACTAAATAATATTATATTAACTTTATTATACTTACAAATTGTAGTTACCATATATAATAAGTTATATTGACGATTTTAAAATATAACTACTTCTACTATAGCATAATTAAAGCAAATCTTGTCACTTCTATTAATTCACTTTAGTTCATTTTATATTAATAACATAGACAGTTAGGAGAAAAATACATTATTAATGGCATTCATATAACCACTAGGCAAAGGAAGAAAATATAGAAATCGTTGAGAATGTAATAGATGGAATTATTGATATGGTGGAACAGTTGGCAATTGGAGTTAAACTTGAAGAAATACATCCTTTACAAAATAGGTAACTACTATGCTATACTTATATCCTACGTGAATAGCCTTTTCTGTTTGATTACATTATTATTGATAATCTATTATATGAATGTAAAATAAAGTTTAATGTAGATTTATTATTATAGCATATTGTTATAACATCAATGTCTACTAGATTAATAAGTTATCGTGTTCATATTAATAAGTATATGTTAATTTAACACAGTTACATGCCCTATATATGTTTATGTAGGAATATTAATTACAATAATATTTCATAGACTTAAGTCTTAATAATAATTATTATAACTTATTATAACCTATATCAAAACGTTAATATGTGTACACATTTTTAACTCAAAACACATTTTTTTGGGATTACAAATTTGATATTAATTAACTATTTAATTTTATAATATCTTTATTATAACGTAATAAATTACAAAAATAAATAAAATGATTTTATACTTATATTTTAGATATTATTATAATACATTTATCCTTAGATGGACATTCTATTATTTCAAGAGTGGCCATTCTGATAATTGGAAAGATAATAACATGGAAATAAACACAATTACATCTGTTGAAGATTTCTGGCGCCTCTTTAGCCATCTGTTACCAGTAAGCAAGATTCCACAGATGTCTGATTATTCATTCTTCAAGGTTATTCTATTCGTAAAGCGAAACACGTAAATCTAATGATAACATCGATAACACAGGAAGGCATAAAACCTGAATGGGAGGATATAAGAAACTACCATGGTGGGAAATGGACACTTCTTTTAGAAAAGAAGCGAAGGACATACGATTTAGATCACATGTGGCTGTCAGCTGTACGTATTATCTCACACAAAATACTAACATCCTCATAATATCATTATCACGTACATTATTCATCATCTAACTTAGAAAAATGATGTTTTTATGATGAACTTCAATGTAATAATAACACATTCGATATTGAATGTTATTTCCTTAGGATATACTAATGTTGTAGTTTTATAAAATTATGATGTTCTGAAGATATGAATAATGTTATTGAATGATAATATGTTGATGATATACTATATATATAAAATGATGAATTTCCTAAATTATTATGAATGTGTTATTGAATGGTAATGTTCTGATGATATTTTAGTATTTCATTATGTGCTATAGCCTATAGACTATTTAAAGATAACATTAACATTGCCATTAATTAATCTTCTACCTCGAATAGATACTCATGGTTATCGGGGAGCAGTTTAAAGAGTTAGGATATATTATCAATGGCATCGTGGTGAATGTCAGAAAAGGACGTGACAAAATATGTCTATGGACATGTAAAGCTAACGACGAGCAGTCCATCCTGACAATTGGGTTATTTATATTTGTGATAACATGACTAATATTTCCTTTATAATTATTATATTTAAAAAGTTGTAAATACATATGAATAATTAATACTTAAACATTATATATCAATATTTAATTATACTTAACATTATTGATAGTTTATTTATTCTTCGCTTTATCTCAAACACAAATATGTATTAGCATATGTACATATATATATATATATATATATATATATATATATAACATATATTATTCAATAATATAATAACCTATAGGTATATATAGTTATATAGTTACACAGCTCATAGTATACTACTGTATTACTCATAAACAGTGCACCTTAATGTTATACTAATAGTTATCTATATTTTTTTAAATGTCAATAATTTAAGTAGCTTAAATATTTATTTAATTCTCATTTTTTTTCTTTTTTAAATTATTATTGTATAGTTAATTAAATAAATATATATATATGCAGTAAAAGCCTCGTGTATCCTCAGCATATCATTTACAATTTTATTTTGATACATCAGAATGTTATACCTATACTTTACCTATAATTAAACCTATACTTTAAAAGGGTGTGGATAATTATTATAAAAATGCATTTTTTTAAATAATTTCTGACTATAATATATATATGGTTACAAATATCACTAAGTAGAAATTGAATTTAAAATATAGTTTTATTTAATATTTAATATTTAATTATGATAATAATACGATTCTATCATTTAAAACATGACATATTTTCTCTATAATTTAATATAGGGATATTTTGAATATTTTAATCTTCTTAATTTGTATTTTGTTTAACTGATATGATTTATTATTATGTTGTCTTATTTTTAAACTTACAATTTATTCTAATTGTGCTGGTAGGATATTTATCAATAGTTAAAATTGTTAATTTAGAAATCTTTACGATATTTGTTAAATGATAAATTTATATTTTATAAATATTATAAAAATCATAAACCTATATCTTTATTCATCGGATTACTGATAACTTAGATATTTTAAGACATCAATATTGTAGCCATAGTGCCCTAAACGTCTAAATAGCTACTTATCACATGGCTTTTACATATTATGAGCGTGAACAATACATTAAATATGAAACATATTTATCATTTAAAATATCAAAATCTCGGTTCAGAAATATTTTTTTGAAAAGTGTAATTTACAATAAAAGTCTAAAACTTTAGCCGGAATTTCAAATGAAATCATAAAATAATGTTGATATATCCAAGTTTTCGTTATTAGCGCATTGTCGATATATTCGATTTATCAGTAATACACATAGGTTTAATAATAACATTATTATACATAAACATTTGTTATTAAAGTGGTAATCACTATAAGCGATTTGTATTGTATACAATTTTATTATATACCATATTTATATATAGGGGATTACCGACGCCTAAATGATTAGTTGTAATAACTTATTCAGTATCAAATATATTTATTTGAAATTTTGTAATTTGAGTAATATTGTGGCAATGAATAATGTGGCTATTTTAAATTGTTGATATAATTATATTTACAATAATAAACAGGGGGATCGGTAATCGGATACATGTTCCTAATACCGACCCCCTTCCCCTATTACCGACCCCTAAAATAATCGTGGTATAAATAATTGTAGTATTATAATATCCAATAATAATAGTAGATATACATAACTATAATTAATTATAACATGTATGTATATAATCAACTGGAATTATTAATCCTAAATCTATATCAATGATACATAAACAACTTACGACATATTTTAAAGTAAAATACGAATCTAATATGATTGGATATTATAAATCACATGAGGTCGGTATTAGGGTAATTTAGGGAGTCGGTAATATGAAAATAATATGGGTTTCTATAATTAAGATATATTGGTTAATAGTTTTTAAATTCAAATATTTTTATAATAGTTATAATCATTTTATTGTTATACAATATTATGCATAAAATCAAGTTTTTATTTAATTAATAAAGTATTTACAATGATTTAAAAGGTATAGAATATCAAAGTTATTATTCAAATATTTAAAAAGTAAAAACAGAATATTACATTTTATCAAATAACAATTGTAGGATTAAATATTTGTTTAAACAAAATACTTATTCATGTTTATCATTAAATTACTAACAGTTCATGTATATATAATTTTTTGATAACTCTTATACTTACTGATATACGAGAGGGGGTCGGTAATCGGGGAATTTCCCCTATATGTAGTATATTATATTATATTATAGATTATATATATATATAATTTAACATTATAATATACGTATAATAATTGGTATGCACGAACATACAAACAGACGTATACTGCGAGAGTGCATGAGCTTGTCAAACAATGAAAGAATAACTTATCAAGCCCATTCAGATAGCTACAACAAAAAGGGATACCTCGTTAAGAATCTGTACACTCTTTGATATAACTTATTTAGTCAAATTATTAATATAAAGTAGTGATTTAAATGTTTGATCAAATTATCTTTAATAAAATATAATCATAAACTTTCTAATATTTTTCATTGCTTTAATTAACAATCGATAATAAACTAATATATATTTCTTAATAGGAGACATTCCTATATATATATATATATATATTTATTTAATGGTTAATCTGCCTATAGGTTATATATATATCTACTAAATGAAACCAACCGGTTATACCGACATATAATCTACCCCTAATCGTCAGTACACGACTACTACATCAAGGTTATGTGCATCTCCCAACAATAGCAGGCCTGCTATTATAATGGATATATACATCTACACTGATTAAGAGTTATATTGACTTATGTAGTCAGTAACCAATACTAGATAATAGTGTTTCAATCTTCAATATGTGGCTATCTATACAATTAATGAGAATATTAGTATGTATTAGGACATCTTATAATTTAGAATTTTAAATATCAAGTAATATGTCAGGAGATATGTACAGAAAGTCAGTCAATATATTATTATAATTTATAATATTATTTGTGGAAATAGAATTATTTATATATTGTGTTCGTAATCTTAATATTTTATAAAGTAATTATTTAGTTAGTTTGTAGTAGTAGTAGTAGTAGTAGTAGTAGTAGTAGTAGTAGTAGTAGTAGTAGTAGTAGTAGTAGTAGTATTAGTAGTAGTAGTAGTAGTAGTAGTAGTAGTAGTAGTAGTAGTAGTAGTAGTAGTAGTAGTAGTAGTAGTAGTAGTAGTAGTAGTAGTAGTAGTAGTAGTAGTAGTAGTAGTAGTAGTAGTAGTAGTAGTAGTAGTAGTAGTAGTAGTAGTAGTAGTAGTAGTAGTAGTAGTAGTAGTAGTAGTAGTAGTAGTAGTAGTAGTAGTAGTAGTAGTAGTAGTAGTAGTAGTAGTAGTAGTAGTAGTAGTAGTAGTAGTAGTAGTAGTAGTAGTAGTAGTAGTAGTAGTAGTAGTAGTAGTAGTAGTAGTAGTAGTAGTAGTAGTAGTAGTAGTAGTAGTAGTAGTAGTAGTAGTAGTAGTAGTAGTAGTAGTAGTAGTAGTAGTAGTAGTAGTAGTAGTAGTAGTAGTAGTAGTAGTAGTAGTAGTAGTAGTAGTAGTAGTAGTAGTAGTAAAATATCATAATAAATTATGTCAAATAAATTAGTTATTATTATATTACAAAATATCATATTTAATTTTGAATATAATAATATAACAAGTACATATCATAGGTAATTAACATTACAATTACTAAATATTTAATATAAATTAATAACATATATACATAATATTGTATCGTGCAGGGGTAGCTAAGTTATAATATGTATACGTGGATTCGATAAATAATATCTATTGATATCAATATATTTATTAACTATATTTGATTAGATAACAAAGCTTTATATGAAATAATAAAGTATATTTATTTAAAAATTATTATTATTATTACAAATCAAAACAATTTACTTAGCAACCGTGATATTATTTATAAATACCATTTATCTATAGATATACGATTTATATTTAAGTTTATAGGATTAATTATCGATTAAAATATCAAATAATAACATTATACACACACATACATGCATACATATAATACCCGAACACGTCCTTTACGATAATGTCGTCCTCCAATACGATGTCGTTCATGGAATGCGCGTATTCCATGTTGCTGATCACCGTGCCTAGCGTCTGTTTGGCAGTGTTGGCTTTCAACTACTCGGAGAAAAAGAAGCTGCGACTCCTCGAACAGGAATCATCACGTGAGATAAAACAACTAAATACAAGCGTCATCAACAATAGAAGATTAAGACAATACCGCACTGTTCTCGCCAACATAGAAAACTCAGCTGATAACCAGCGCCAGCTACAATTTAGGTATTAATCATACACTATAGAGTATATACAATACAATTATATATATATATACTGTATAGTTGTATAGTCGCCTATAGGCGATCATTGATTTATAATATAACGTATCATGTATGATAGTATACGTATCATACTATGATGTTGTTTTATATAAATACAGTTTTGCATCAAGCACAACATCGAATCTAGACAAACTTAATTAAAGGCCCTTATATTTATAAAATGTAACATAACAATATATACATAATCCAAAATTACCTATATAAGAGCGTAGTTAACATATTTAGCTGACCTACATATTGATAACACAATAATATTATATATATAATTAATGAGATTTATTAAATAAAATGTATTATACAACATATTTTCGAAATATTTTACATACAAATTTATCAATAATATCACCGATTAATATCTGTTAATTTATCCTGTTTTATGGGTATTATTGTTAGATTACAAAGTTAATTATGATTAATTAAATTTCTTAATATATTGTTGGCGAACTTTATTAAATGTATAGCCAAACATTAATGTGATACATACATACGAAGTATTGCGGGTATCAGACCTACAGTTTGATGTGTTGTTAATTCATATTATATTAATAATAATAATGTTGTGTATTTCGTAGGTATTAAGAATAATATATAATTCATATATTGATTCAGATTCAAAATTACTACCTAATTGTTGCATAATGTTATAATATATAATATATATATATATATATATATATATATATATAATTTTATATATTAGGTATATATAGGCATATATTAAAGTAATTATCTAGATACCTTTTTATTCAAGAATGACCCTGTATCACTCTGATAATGAATGTAATACTTATAATTAAAGTAAGGGTATCGCAGTGATTTCGAAATTGAAAATAATAGAATATGAAAATAATATAAATTGACAATAATAATGTCGGGAAAATTAAAAGAGAAAGTGCAAACGATACATTTATATGGGATCGCATCTCCCTTTCCTTGTCCCGATCTCCTAATTGAAGTAAACTGATTTATTTAATCTTTCAATACATTGTAATTTAAATCAATGTTGTCAAATATATATAGTAAACATAATTAATTAGTATAGAATTACTTATATAATTACAAACTATATCATTTACAAACTATACCCAACAAGGTTAGTTGCCACCTTCATAAGACATTCATCGAAGTTGCTTGCAAATAGATAACACAACCTTAAGGTTCGTTATTATAATGTTTACATGTATGATACTATCATCTAACCTACAATGTTAACTTTTGTTATTGTTATTATTATTATTATGTACTACTATTTATTTATCGGTAAATAAAATCGGTTAGAGTGGCATGTGCTATAATGACATGGTGTTGTAGTGACACGATAATATAGTGACACGATAATATAGTGACACGATCTGTATTGATAATGTCTGCTATATATATATATAGATATGCTATAGCATCATAAGGAATGATATATTTAATAAGTATGTCCACATATACTTAATCATACATGGTATTGTCGGTTACAACTGTTGTACACCGGTATAACTATGTGTATACGTGGGTGACGGCATTTAAAGTACGCAAGCTTTTCCTTTCATTATGACATAGCTACACTATATCAATATGCCAACTACAAATGTGTTGGTATTAATACCAATATACATGCGTACTAAATGCCATATATTATGTATCCCATATAATGTAAGCATGATATATATATATATATATTAGAATGTAGTATGTGGTAAATTAGTAGTACATTTAATTTACAAATATATATAAGGTTAATAGAAATTAACAAGTAGACTACATATGTAATTAGGTTAGAAGTTAACTTACAACTCCGTGTTGTATACTTGCTAGCTAGTTAGCTATGTGGAATCTATAAGCTATAAGCTAGTTAGCTATATGGAAGATATTAATACTTAGAGAAGAATAAATAAAATGGTTATTTAGTAGAATAAGAGGAGTAGCTATTGAGAAATTAAACGAAATCTCGTGAGATAAAAAGGGGCGTGTGCTAGATAGAGGTGAATGTAAAGAGTAGTGTCGGTGTTATGATATTCAAATATATATTTATAGATAAATATTTAATAATTATAGTTTTAGTGATATAATTATTTAAATAAAAATAAACCATTACATTTTATTATATAAAATAATATTAATGTTAGATTTTTTTATTTTCCCTATTGTTATATTATAGTTATTAAATATATTGTGAATTATATAATTATAAATAAATACAATATTCCATTAGGTTATATAAAAGATGTAAAGTTATCAAATAGAGAAATGCGATTAAAGAAAATAATCTGTATTCGACTTAATAAAATTTTAATTATAAATAACACATATTTATAAACACAAATATATATATATATACCTTAGCTTAACTTTCATTATTCGTTGACAGTTTCTTCTATTCATCCCATTATCCTTCAAGTTGGCCAGTTCTTCTAATTCGCATTCAGTATTTTGTATTGTTTTATCTATGAATTTCTTAGCCTGTCTCCCACGAGAGCATCGATAATGTTTGTAATCCATAGTAGAGCATCACTGACTAATTTATTTCTGCTTGTCCAACAGTGTCGTGCGAATCGCATTCTTTGTTCACGAATTGATTCTTGGAATGTTGTTATAAAGCTATTTATTTATAATATATAAGCATAGCTCTCTCCAATACAAATTTAGGGCGCCTCTGAGCATGCGCGTGTAGACACCACGTGGGGCCTCGTTATCGATATCGATCTTCTTCTACAATGTTGATACTTCTACAAAGTTTCTATTCAAGTTTTTTGACAGTCTGGATTTCCATATATGATTCATCTGGTTTAATGCTGACCAAGCTTTTCCAATGCTGACGTTTATATCGTGTTCTGTAAATGGGGTATAGCTGTCAAGATATTTAAAATAGTTAACTTACTTGATTCTTTAACCGTTCTGACTAATCATTACATCTCTTATAGCATTATTTCAGTTATATGTACTCGGTTTTATCGACATTAATGTGGAGTCGAATTTCTTTAGTGGACTTTTCTATACTATGTAATAGATAATTTGTTTCTCTGAGGTTATTTGTAGTAATGGAAATATCATCTGCGTAACATTGGTCTGTTATGTTAACTACAGGGTGTATTGTACTCTATCTTTCAGTAATTGTTAAGCCTACTTCTTAATTACAATCAATGGATTTTCTTGGTACGTAATCAAGGCAGATAATAAACACAAATGGTGCAATATTATCTCGTTATAGGACCCCGGTTGTAATCTTAAAGAGGTTGTAATCTCCATCAGGTGATCTGAACATTGAACGTGTGTTGATATATATTATAATTATTGCGCTGACAACTTATTTTGATATTCCATAGGCGAGAAGTATTTCTCTTGTCTTATGTATGTCGATTGAATCGAACGCTTTCGAGAAGTCAATGAAAGGTATTAGGGAAGGTTCTTCGCTTTTACTCCTTCGATTATACGTCGTACGGTTAGTATTTGACCGTTTGTGAATCTGTTAGTTCTGATCTGTTTTGTTCTCTAAGAAGATGATCTATCATCGGTCTTATTCTATTTATTAACAACAAATTGTATATCCTCGTGGCAATTGGTGAAATTAGTGATATACCTCTGTAGTTTTTAGTAATGGCTAACTTTCTATATATAATGATATATATTATATATTATATAATAACATTATCTTACCCTACATCAATTTCCTCTATTACATACATTCATTCACTAACCATAGCCTATTTCCGAATTGTCATTATTAATATTAACATTTATTTATTATTAAGTTGTTCAATTCTTCATACATACTTTACAACAATATATATATATATATATATATATATATATATATATGTATATATATATATATATATATATATATATATATACCATATACTATATAAATAATACATGTTAGTTTAATTAGATATATAATTAAATAATTAAATATTATAGTTATAATATATGAGAAGTATACATTACGTAATACTATTACAGTTGTTCACAAAACTACCTGTATTATATTCATACATACACACATACACACACACATACACATTTACCAAGCTACTAATAGTTAGTTATTATCTAGATAATCTATTAACACACATATAAGGTATATTGTATGTAAAGCAATACATGCATGCGTGTATATACTAATTATGTTATATATATAATTATATTTATATATTTATATTAAATTAGATTACAAATAATACTATAAATAAGCACACTAATTGACACATTATTCTAGATTATAAGTCAAGCAGATATAGATTATATATAAGCGATATTCATGCTATTTAAAATAATTAGTTAGCTTGTATACAAGCATATATGTTGCGTAATAGGATATCATTAGTGAAATTAACACTATTGTGATAAGTTTGAATGGTGAAAGTTAGCGTCACAGATGTAGTAATAATATGTATTTTTTTATTAATAATTAACTATTTTAGAATGACATAATATTTACAATATTCTCATTTTTGTAATTATTCTTTGAATGTATATGTTTGAACCCATTATTATAAACTCTACATATATTTAACCTACTTGAATATGTACTTATATTCGGGGTATTGCGTCATCGAACATATGCTTCAATAAGATAGTATTACATCTACGTATTATAGTAGATCATTGTACTTGCATAAATACAATTAGAAATATAATTTAAATATAATTGTTAGCAGCCTAATATCATAGTATTGAAATAGTATACGTATAACATTTCAGTAGTACGACTAGAAAATAACATTTAATCATTGTTATTTTGCATGTTGTTATTTATTTTTAATTACATTCGCTAACTTTAAAATTGTTATCATTATTTATAAAAAAAACGTTTCAATTTGATCTATCGTAAATAATAACTTAATTCGTATCTCGATATAACAATAACATTCACGTTTACCGAAATGTCTCGATTCTTCACCGTCAACCAGTTCGATAGTTTCGAACCTAAGCTATTGGTGAACTGGCAACTAGGTCGCTCGCACAGAGACAGAGACTACCCGAACACAGGTTTCACGAACAAGTTACCCAACGACCGAGGAAACCTGCTTCCTCACATCCAACGTCCTATTACGAAACCGCGCCCCAACTTAGAGGACTCGTGGATGCTAACTAAACAAGTAGCGGGGGGTGATTCAGCGGACGCGTTCGGGGGCATGCGACGCCATCTTAAGTTGGCGTCGCTCGCTAAAGAAAGGAAGTACGTCAAATCAGGTCAAGATGAACACCGTCGAATTCGCATCGTTAGCAAGACGTCTAATTTCGCGGTACTACCACCAATCAAAACGGAGGGAAGTGGACCACAAGAAGGATCCGTAAGAGATACATATGTGGACCAAGGTTTGAATAACAACACATGTTGATAACACATATATACCCGATCTATAGACACCCTATCTATAGTTACCAGAGTAGAAACAGGAGAAAACATATTACCTGTTTCGTAAATAAATGAATTAAAATATGGTTTAATATTAATTTTACATAATAATAATAATAATAGTAATAATGATGATAATGATGATCCTGATGATAATGATTATGATGATGATGATGATGATGATGATGATGATGATGATGATCCTGATGATAATGATGATACAAATATAAACAAATAATATTATAAAGTTATTCAATAGTTAATACTAAAGAGATCTAAACATTCAGTTAAATTTAAACTAAAAATTACACTTATTAATTAAGTATATATATTTACTTCATCGTTATATTGAGTAATTTTACTGATTTAAAGTACCTACAATTCTATTATTTATTAATATATAATAATAGGTATATAGTATATATATATATATATATATATATATATATATATACTATATACCTACATTATTACGAGTTATATTTAACCAGTTTTATTGTAACATATTACATTTATTTAATAGGATTGTTTGTTTGCTTTTTATGATACTTTAGGATTTTTGTAATGTGTAGTGCTATTCCATCAGAGTGACCGGAGTTTATATGTAAGTAAGTGTAACGTACAGTTGTCTATACATGTTACTGGGTGTAATGAGGAGACATGCAATGGTAGAAGTTGTTCAATATGTGCTGTTGATTACAAATCAGGCATTTAGAAGAAAAACAATTGAATACATATTCTATTGCATACAAAATATATTATATATTATTAATGCAATAATGTGCAAAAAATGCAATACTGTATTCATTTACTCGAATAGAGTGAATAAATAATAATATATATATATATTATTTTAATATATAAACTATATATATTATATATATATATACTATATAATTTGTATTGTCATTAACGTATCTATTTATTTAGAAAACAATGATAACATATATTGCATAACAATAAATAGAATACTATGACGTAAGTATATGTAGATACGTTATTTAGCGCAACAGTGATATCAATACGCGATAGTAGTAGCATTCTTAGGAGCATCAGTAGTAGGCTGTGTGCATCGCATCCAGTAGCTATTAGTCATGGTTTTCTCGGATAACTGTTCGTAATGGAGAATGCCGTTTATAACGAGTAATAGGTATAATACGTAATTAGTACATTAATATTAATTAATATAACTTAGTATCGATTAATATAACTTGCTATAAATAAATATAAATGTAAGTTGATATTTCTTTTTAAAACAAGGAATATCGAATATTAAACACACACAGATAAGTATATACACATACACACGCACCCACATGCATACACACACATGCATACACACATATGCACACACATACTCGAATGCAGTACACATATCACTAACGGTGTCGGCTCCGACCAGCATACTGTAGTAGGCCTTGCCGATGAACAAGTTGACGGCGAAGTTAGGGTACTCGAACGCCGCTTCGATGTGATGGGGTCCTCCGTAACTGTTGTACTTGAACGGACAAGGTACCTGTTTAGCCCTCTTGGTCATCTCCGTTATGGCGGTCTTGTAGTAGGTGTTGTACTTGACGAAGTACAGGTCGTTCTTGTAGGTGAATATGGCGGTTACGCTGTTGGGTACGCCCGGGTAGGTGTCACTCAACGCTTTAGGATATCCAGCTACGGCACGCCCCTTTTCTGAGGCATATACTCTATCTTCCTGTAGTAGTAGTAGTAGTAGTAGTAGTAGTAGTAGTAGTAGTAGTAGTAGTAGTAGTAGTAGTAGTAGTAGTAGTAGTGGTAGTAGTAGTAGTAGTAGTAGTAGTAGTAGTAGTAGTAGTAGTAGTAGTAGTAGTAGTAGTAGTAGTAGTAGTAGTAGTAGTAGTAGTAGTAGTAGTAGTAGTAGTAGTAGTAGTAGTAGTAGTAGTAGTAGTAGTAGTAGTAGTAGTTAACTTACTTTGAACATTAAGGTCTTGGATCCAATTTTAATAGCAGCATCTATATGTGTGATATCTACTCCATAGCCTTTCTTTATACTGAATGCCTTAGGAACTCCGACAGTGTAAGACAGATGATAATACTTGCTACCTGTATTGATTATATTAAACATTTTAGCTTTTTAAATGAAAGATACTTGATATTATAAAATAGTTCAGTATATGATATATAGCTTGTTATTAATGCTATGACCTATAGGTCATAGATTATAATCACACAAGTATTATCAGTAATGTTAATAATGTTATTTCAATGGCATGGTAGTATCTAGATGCTATTTATTTTACACTCACGCAACGATGAATAAATTATATTATATAATTAGGTAATAGATAATAGATATTTGATAAATAGGTGCCATATGAATATATACTAGTAGCTATTTCGAGAAATATGTTAATTACACGAATTAATTCATGCATTCATTAATATAAATATACATATAAATAGTCTATACAAGTGCTATATATAGTTAATATATTAGTAGAGTTGCGGTTTATGCCGTGATACCGTTAACACTTATCATTGCGGCCCACACACATACATAACAATGCCGCTCTGTAATGTAATACAGGTATATAGAGGTTGGGTTGACCTCTATAGATGTTGACCTCTGACCTCTGAAGCCGATGAGTCCTCCGCGTAGACTGAAGGCGAAAGCGTCGAACACCGGGTTCTCGCAGACATCTCCGTCTGTAGGGCTTGGTCTCTCGGTTGTAGTGGTAGGCGTAGTAGTGGGCGGTCTCTTGGTGCTCGTCGTCGTGATTCGGGGCTTGGGATTCGGGTTAGGACTTCCTACGCCTATAGGTGTTAGGGGAGTAATAGTGTTAGTATATTAATGTTTTAATAGTATTATTTATATATATATATATATATTATAGTTTATTGATTATATGCAGACTAAACAAATCGCAGATATTCGACATTATCCTATAGGACATACTGTTCATTAAGTATAGTGTATGGTGTTAAGTATGGTGTATACTACACACTACACCACACTACACCACACACTGATGTGTAGTGGTGGTACTGAACGCACATACACAACGGATACACGGTACACCGGTACGTATATGCGACACACTGTGCTGCGCACGCTGGCTATAGCCATAAGTATACTTATTCTATTACATAATTCATTTTTTTCGTCTCGAATTGTTACCAAAACAATGAATATATTGTTTTAATTAGGTAATAAATAATATTGTATTATACTAATTATTATAATAGATTAATATACGAATAGCTTTGAAACTACATGGCTAACCGTATATCGCCTGAATGCCGATGATATCGTCCTCTTTAAGGGCTAGGTTGGGGTCGTACTGCCTGTAGAAAGGGGCCATGATGGCGCCCCTACTGTGGGAGTGGTCTAATCCTAACACGTGACCGAACTCGTGAGTCATCACCTGCTTGAGATCCTTGTTGCCGTTACCGTAGTAACCGACGCCCCATTCGTCGGCGTCGAAATGAGCCACACCGCGGCGAGGTTTGTAACTATGTCCCAGAATGCCACCGGGTCCGTCGAAAGGGGAATCGTCTCCGTGGTCTCCCTGCGGAGTTACGTCACGGTTAGGAGGTTACGTAATGGTTACGTCATCGCAAGAGATGACGTCACGCTAGCGAATATACGCTCGATAAATCGCAGTTGCAAATATTTTCAAATATTTTGCATACATCTGACATTTCAATATATATAATCATGTATCATATATATATACATTATGTATAATACATATATATATATATATATATATATATAAACGATGAATAGTATTCATAAATAGTGTAGAATATTCGCAAATTTTAGCAAATATTTGAAAGTGTGACATCCTGATTATGAAATCGACTTTTTTTCAAATTCCTAATTTAAAAAATAGTTCTTTTTAATTTTAATAAATATTCAAAATAACCCTATACATTTTATTTTATTATCTAAATTAATTATCTAATAACTAATACTGTAATTAAGGATACTATAGATAATATTTACTATATATTAAAGTTATCTATTAGAAGAATATAGTATTTAAGAAAAATACTCATATGTATCATAAACATTTAAATAAATATGAGATTATTTTGTCTATTTTTATTGACTTTAAATCACTTTTTCATTATTTAATTAATTGGTATAATTAATATATATATATATATATATATATATATATATATATTTATTATGAATAAAAATTAAATATAAAATCAAATTAATGAATATGAAAAAATAAAAATTACTTGATAACTAAAATAACAGGAAATATTTGTTCGAACATAATTAAGCTTTACATTAGTAGAATGTAAGTGTAGTGAGTAAAAGAGGCTGAAAAAATGCCAATTATTTGATTCGCTGTTTCTTTAAAGTCATTTTCTTTCTTTAAATGTTGATAAGTCTTGCAAATGACGGTCAACATTAAAATATGTAAGTAGATGAAGTGTAATCATTGTCTTGATATTGAAGAGATCAACAGTGATCTTATTATATAGATACATTATGATGAAATTCAAATAAAATGTACAAAATACAAATAAATGTCCTTGTTTATAAACATAAACAATGCGATTACATATGAGAAGCGAAATTTCGAGATTTTGTTATTACATTTTTTTAAAAACCTTAAACGCATAACCAATATTGAACCAACATTTATTTGTATTATCAAAATAGTGTCATGAACTAAATAGTATCATAGCTATAGAATATGCACTGTAATGATATGATCTGGAAAATAAAATTACTCTTAACGTAGGTTAAGATGAGCTGGTTGTCTCAGAATTGTATGTCTCGCTCAGTAAATAAAGTATATACCATTTGAAACATAGAATAATTTTTTATTTTGATATGAATATGTTTTGGCAATTTTACCATTTGAAAATTGGCAAAAAAAATACAAAAAAATAAACTTTTTTCTATATGAATTTCACGTTAGGTGTCGCTAATTATTATTATGTATATGTCTATAATTTTATAATATAATCAAGAAATAATTAATTTTAATTATTACCAATAATCAATAATATTTATAAATTTATTATGTTATAAATATACAATATTTTTTTTAAATAAATATATTTGAAAACAATTTTATTTCAAAAGTTAGTATATAAAAAAAATTTGGTAGTATTGATATAACATATATTAGTGTTGAATATTTTTTTTAAATTGGGAAAACAAATCATTGGCAAAAAATTGTATTCATGATTTATATTAAAATATATTAAAAATGTTTGAACAAATAATTATTAAAATTTTATTTTTTTATTATTTCATTTGATTTTTAATAAATAAATTGTGTGTATACACAAATTTTTGAATATAAATATATACTTATACATACTATTAATAATTGTAAATAGAAGTTTGAAAATGTTCTACTTTTTAAAAAAAATTATAAAAATAGATAATATCGTCCATTTAGGAAATTAAAAAATTAAAAACATTTGTGTATAATAGATAAATATATAATTAATAACATGTTAATAAATTGTAATCAAATAAATCAAATACTATTAATATAGAATTATATAATTGTTTCAATAGCCTATGTTAATATATATCTATAGATGTATATGCCTAAATTCTATCTAGAAAGGAACTAACAAAATTGTTTAATTTAACTTTATTGAACCTAGATGTATTTTTTGAGACAGCTTCCATTTAAATAAGCACATCATAATTATGACTCATTAATGACTCAGCTTACTATACTAAGCCTGTCGTACGACGTATGTAGTATTCTATGGATTAAATAGAGAACCTTCTCGAAGCGGATGTCGATATCAGCTTTATCAACGATCTGTTGGAAGTCCAACGGTATCACATTTTCCCACAACTGTTTAGGAAAACAACGTATTAATACCCCGCATACGTATGTGTGTATGTGTGTGTATGCGTATGTGTGTGTACTATATATAGGAGTAACTTAAAATAACATAGCACAGTCTATAGACAGTTATCAATATGTGTTGTGCATTGAATATAAGGAAGGACATGCCTATATTCCCTATGCACTATAGTCTAGTTTATTATCACGAAGCTTGAATGCCATTAACGCTACATATCTTCACACTATTTTCTATTCGCTAAATACACATAGTTATATCAATCAATATTATATTTAATATTGATTTTATTTATTTAATATAATTATTTAATATTATACTCAATAATTATAATATTAGTATTATAAGTATATAATTATAAGTATATATATAGTGTATACGTAAACAGTTTGCGAGTATTGATTAAATTGATTAAATATATGATCTTAACTAAATCACTAAAGAAGGTCATGCCCTGACCTTGAAAGCAGCCGCTGCGGCGTCATCCACATCTTTGCTAGGGAAGTCTTCCGGGTATTTGGAGATAGCGTAAGTGATGCTCTTATGGTTCCATCTGGTACCGTAGAGGACGTATCGCTTGACGATGTTCTTCAAGGACGCCATTCCACCTCCAGAGGTCATACTGACCTTGAGGTCGTGGAAACCGCAACGTGGCATTCTCATCATCTCTAAAGTCGCCTCGTCAACTTTACCTGTTACGTAATATTAGCGTGATGTCATCATAATGGCCGCCAGAATAAGCATATATATAATTTTAAAGATATAATCTAATATTACGGTAATCATAATTAGATAAATAACTTTGACGAACGTTTGCACACGATACACCATACATATACTACACACATATTACTATTACATATACATTATATATATTACTCATAAACAACTAAAAAACACACAAACACAAACACATATAATTCGTATAGTTGTTATTTAATTACGAGAATACGAAGGACATAATGAGGGTAGTACGATGTCCTCGCATTTAACCTGTTTTTTCTACAGAAGCCATGTCCTGGAAGCGGAGAATAGCCTCCTCCATATCGATGTCTGATATTTCAGTTGCGGCATCATTATTCAGATATCCGAATTTCTTGAGGTAGGACTGAACAACAAAGGGGAGGTCAGGATATATATCATGTATAACACGCTCACTTTCAATACAGAAACATATACTTATTCTATAGGATATATATATATATATATATATATATATATTATACATGAAGTACAATTATAATGTGAATATAATACAGCCTTTATAAACTAAACACTATTTAGAGTATTATCTATTCTGTATAACAAAATCACAAATTAGTCGTTTTTTAGTTAACTGATACTACCAACAAACTGTATTGATGAAGTTACTTATGGTTTTGTATACAATTGATAGCTTAAAAACTGGGTGTGGTTTTCTACAATATATATATATACAATGTATATATACAAGGATATATTTACAATGTTAATAAAATACAGAAATAATAAACATATACGTAACACTATATAATTATTGTACACTATACAATGTATATATTGTACAGTTTACAATGTACAATATATATCTTGTACAGTATACATACTATCCGAGTGAGCTAAATGAAGTCAGTCACACACTCATGAAGTGTAAGCATTCACGTGTGTGTGCACAGTTATACCAGTAAGTATATCAGTTAGTATACCAGTAAGTATACCAGTAAGTATATCAGTTAGTATATGTAGTATATGATTATTAAAAAGTAAATCTATAATCTACTTTAAATATATTATCTAGACACCTATCGATATATATAGTATATATCGTTGTACTATATATATTATATATATATATATATATATTCTATATGTAAACTTTATAAAGTATATACACAATATTCTATGTTATGCCGAAAGTGTACAAACGTATGTATATACTATATATATATATATATATATATATATATAGTATAAACTATATAGTATCAGGGAGTGCTCCCTGATACTATATCAATTATCTATAGATAGTTAGATTCGTTATATAACAAAGTTTCTATAGTATATTTTATTCCTGTTTATCTATTATGTGAATTGTGTAGCATATACAGTTAGCCATTGTGGCTACTTAAGCTATCAACTAGGTGGCTAACTGTCCTTGACTATATTATAGCCAGTCTAGCTAGCGTTAACCGCTGAATAACGACACACTCCATATATAAACACGCCCATATTATATACGTCAATATTAGTCATGATTAAATCTAAAAATAAATTATCAACGAAATGTATTCACAATAAAATTATATAATTAAAAGTGTATACTCTTTATACTATAGATACACGAGTGGGTTGTTCAACTTGCCATGTCACGGACACATTACACTCAACTTTCCATCTGTACTGCTAACAAAATCACACACAAACTCACTAATATTTAACTAACATAAAACTAGACTATTATATATTAGAGGAATAGAAAATATATATAGATAAATAAAGATAGCGTTAAGAGGAGATACATAAAAATAGAGAAATAGAGAGATGGAGAGATAGAGAGATGGTGAGATGGTGAGAAAGACATGACACATGTTACATTACGTGCATTTAAACAGGATAGAAATCGTGTAAATTAAACTTGGATAACATATATTCTAAGTAAACTATGTTTTTAGCAATTCCATCATAACTTATTATATATATATATATATATATATATATATTTCTATATATATATATATTAGTATATAATATAATTAATAGATAAAGAGAAAGATCGTAAAACTGATAAAATAAACATCCTATTGTCATAACGTTATCTTCCAAATAAGTCTTACCGACTCCCAATATTCTTAAGAATTATTTAAGTATCGCAAACTAATCCGAAATTATTATTTCTTTAAACATAAAACAATGTATATATATATAGGAGTATATGAATGTTAATTAAATGCTATATTTTAATATTAAATGTTATATTTTTGCGAAAATAAATTCGTTGATAAATGGAGTAATACGTGGTTGCTGAATAAGGGTGACATACCGGAACCTAATTGACCCCTTCGTTCGTACGGGGCTGAACTAATAATAACATGTAAATAAAATTAATGATGTTTGAAGTAAAATAATATGCTAAGCACAATAAATTACAATAATAATTTGGATGAAAAAACATTATAAATAAGAGAATATGTTATGTAGGTATTGGAGTAAGATAGGAGACAAAAGTAAGGTATTACACGATTATGGGAGATAATAAAGCAGGTGGTAAGAGGGTGAGAATTTCTGATAATTGGAAAGTTTTCTAAATAATATTTTCTAAAAGCTCTATAATTTATGGATATTTGTCTGAAGTTCCAGGAGATAAGGAGAGGATAATCTTGATAGCGCTATGAAGGTATACCTTATCTTAACCTATGGGATGGGCTTAATCGATACAGATCAAATATATAGCGAGGGGTAGAACAATATATATAGATATATGGGTTATTAAGAAGATACGGATTTATGTATTGGAAAAAGTATACCCATACGAAATATTATTGGTAGTCGATATGATCAAAATAGGTAGTTGTTATATCATTATAGTGATACACTATATATAGTGGTATATAAGTTATAAGCTATAAGCTATATAAGCCTGAATAATGAGATGTAGGGAAGTGTAGAGTTAACAAGAAGTATGTTCATTAGGGATAATAATAATAGTCAAATAGAGTTATCTCCCTATCCATAGTTAATTATATAATGTATTAATGTATACGTAAGTTTCGTTGTGAAATCCGTATTAATGCGTAATAGATGACGTTTGGAGGAGTTTGTAACGGATAAGATGTGATATGTAAAGGATAGTTTGTCATCAACGACTATATCTACATTTTTGTAAGAATTTGAGGAAGGTATAATCATATTAATTAGAGTACAATTTATATATATATATATATATATATATATATATATATACTGGTTACAATTTCGTTAAGATGGATTATTTGATGAAGATATAAAACACAGGTATGTGTACTTTTACTACATCTAAACATAATGTAAACAATATATATGCCTACTATAATATGTATTTATAAGTGTACATTATATATATATTTAAAAATATAATTAAATACAAATAAAATAAATCTAAGAATAACAATTAGTGTAAATTAAGGAATATAATATAATATAACATATATATATAAATATATAAATTTATCTTTACATAATTATGTCTTACTGGAATGTTCCCTTGAATCACATTGTTTACCGAGAATTTGAATATAATCTATAATATATCATATATAAGTATAATCTATAATCAATAATCTATAATCATACTTATGATTGTTGTAAGGATAATAGGATTATTAAGTATTAATGATGAACTAGACAAACCTGAGGGTCTACATCGCTGATCACGAAGGTCCTGGCTACAGTGACCACTACGGCTAAGAGCAGGAGGGCCCGAACAATAGACGACACCATCACGAGTAACGATATCTTACTAGTGAGGTTTAGCGAACTTCTCGGCGGAATCCCCTAGCGGCGAGGGTGTGAACTTCGTGACGTGATCTATTATCGGCAGCGGTGGTCGTAAAACTTGCGCCTCGTTCTTATTTAGACGCAGTCGTGATAAACAAGCGAGGTAATACGGCGGCTGCGGTGGTGGATCGTGAAATGAGAGGCAAGCATCTACAGAATCATGTCGTAGTAAAGATTAATCTACCCCCCTCCCAGTAAGGGGATGGAGACGAGGCGACAATTATCCGGGACCACCGATTCTGTTCACTTTTAGGCGCGTTCTTTACCTCATTTCTTAGCCAAATCGCGCAACTAGTTAAATCAGGCGTTCTGACGGTTCAGTAGATGCGTGTATAGGATATAGGTGTATTTATAGATATCGTCTTTATTTACGACTTACTTTATAGGGCGCTCTTCTAATGGTATTTACTTTTAAATACAATTGTTATCAAAAATAGAAAATTGATAATATTTATAGCGACAGATTTACAAGTATTACTCATCGTGATATCGTGTGTGTGCTTTATAACGTGTAGAACATGTGGCAATGTACTACTATAGTAAATGGTACCTTTACACTGTAGTATTACTATACACTATATTACTATACACTATATAACTATACTTGCATTATGATTATATTTACCTGGGTTCATGTTGAGATTTACATATTATATATAGATGGCCACATTACCCTCCACGGAGGGTAATGTGGCCACTTTAATAATTTCAATTATATATGCTAAATGAAAAAATGATTAGGCAGTCCTTTTGAATATCATAAGACGTATCTATATTGAAAATATTATCGAATTAGAACGAATATTTATAAATATATACAACATTATCTAAAATTGGCTACATTACCCATCTTTCCCCTAAATTAAGATATATTAATAATTTAGAAGGAATCGCTATTAATAATATAAATATAGTTGTTAAGTGACTATTTTATAATATGCTCTATCTAATAATTAAATGTTAATATTAACAAGACGAGTTTTTATTTAATAATAAATCAACATTTATAAAATTGGAAACAAGGTGTAGTAATTAAAGAGTTATTTTAACAAATAGTTTTAATTTTATGAATTTATATATTAATAATAAGATTAATTGGAAATTTATATTAATCATGATTATATATGCATATATATATATTCATATTTTAAAACTGAAATTTATATTTTATATAATAAGAAATAAAATAAGTTCATATTCTTTATTATCATTTAATAAATCACTTTTATGATTAAATTAATGTATTGTAAAGTATTTATTGATACCTATAGGTACCTATAGGTATCTACTTATAAATCGAATACTAATTTTCTTAGAATTATACAAAAAAAGTATTAAATGAATATTCAATTTACCCAATGTATACTTATTCTATATTATAAGATAACATCAATAAATATATATTCTTCTAAAATCTGATGATATTTATAAACTTTGAAATATGATAACGAACGATATTTACATGTAGTCTTACTTAGATTTTATATATTATCCATAATGATATAATGAGTAGAGGAACGTAGGAAGGTAGGTTGCATATAGTAGGCCTAAAGGTTAAGTCCTATATAAAGAAGATATGATTAAGAATATTATATCTTACTATATCGAATATAATAGTAATTCATTAGGAGGTATCTCCCTGTTCCTCTCTTTTAAATTAAATAATGTCACCCGTTAGAAGATGTAAACTAGAACTTAAAATATCTTATCTAAAGTTATATTGATTATAAACATGTGTATTATTGTAACCATTACTTTTGTAAATATACCTTTATATTATTATAATTATATTATTATTCATTTCAGAATCTTAATTTATTTGTAATACTATTATTTTTTTGTTAATTGTATGTTGTTGTGTTAAGTTGGTTTCTATATAAGTTAAAGTTAGGTTAAAGTTAGGTTAATGTTAGTTTAAGGTTATAACCTTAAGGTTAAGGTTAGGTTAATATAGGTGGTGTAGTTAACTGTATCTTTTATTCGTAATGATTCAATAATTCCGTTCTATATTATAAATATATATGGTTATAAGTTATAACCATATATATATATATCATATATACATATATTTATATATATGTGTGTGTGTGTGTGTGTGGTATACCACATATATCATATTTAATAAAAGATTTTCTCGAATGCCCAATTTTCTTCTCAATGTTTACTAATAAATTTAATCCAGTTAATTCATATTTTTACTTTACCTATAAAGGTTGTCTTTGTTTAATTATAATTATATTTACTTGATCTTTACTTTAACATTAATTTTATCAATTTGTTTTTAGATTTTATTTACATATTATTTTATTATATATTTTTGTTCGTAAAGTTAAATGTACATTTACTCTAATTATAGTATTATTACCTTTATTATTATATTAGTTATATAATTACTTATTCCCATATAAAACTGATATCAGTGGTTCGATAATTTGACACTCTAACTAATTGTCTCGATCTATATTATTCTTAATTTATCTTATTTACTATTACTACATAACCTTATAAAATAAAATATTCAATTAAAAACTCTAAAAAAGTAAAGTTATTCAATTAGTATGATAATAAAATTTCACATATACTTATTAATAAGATAGAGAAAAAAGTAAAATATTAGAACAATAATAAACTAGATCAGTAATATTTGGAATTCATAAGATAATGAATTATAAATCTATTTATGTATAATATCTTAAAAATAAAATAAAAATTAATTATTTTGTTTCATTCATAAAATGTCTGTTTTTTTATATATATTTTTCAAATATACTATTGTACCCACTATTTAAATATTATAATATAAAATTAATAATTTTTTATAATTACAGTTTATTAATTAATTATTATTTGTTTATTTTGTATTATTATTGTTTTTATAATTTTTAACATTACTTGTTCGTAATATTTAATATATATCATTTAAATATTATAATATATAATTAATAATGTATTTCTATTAAAGTTTACAAACTTAAGTGTAGCATTTATTTAAAGTTAGGAAGGAATTTTTCAAATATTTCAATGCCTTTATTTTCAAACAATGTATATTATTTCTATTTCACTTCATTTTAGTTAATTTTTACAGTAATTAAAATAATTTTATATTCTATATTATTTAAATAAAGTATGTAATCGTTTGTAAAGATGTAAACTTTAAACTCTCGAGCGTATATTTACTAATAGGTACTAATAGGTTTACTATGTAAAAGTAATCAATAATAAAATATGTTGCTATAACCTTATAGTTAATAATATTATATTACTATAATCACGACAAACATTTATTTATATAAAGACAGTTATGTTGAGTCATCATCCCGTGAATCATCATT
Source organism: Osedax fenrisi (assembly GCA_964019155.1). Classification (NCBI taxonomy): domain Eukaryota; kingdom Metazoa; phylum Annelida; class Polychaeta; order Sabellida; family Siboglinidae; genus Osedax; species Osedax fenrisi. The sequence goes on along the minus strand of OZ025239.1, from coordinate 63,412,996 downwards.
CCATAATATCACTAACTATTATGAACCTGTAACATCATAATTATATAACATTTATAATATGTGGTAATATAAAGTAATATAGAAGTTCAATTGTATACTTTAAATATCATGTATTTAAAATCCATAGCATGTAATAAACCACACTTCATTACAACTATTACTACTACTACTACTACTACTACTACTACTACTACTACTACTACTACTACTACTACTACTACTACTACTACTACTACTACTACTACTACTACTACTACTACTACTACTACTACTACTACTACTACTACTACTACTACTACTACTACTACTACTACTACTACTACTACTACTACTACTACTACTACTACTACTACTATTACTACTACTACTATTACTATTACTACTACTACTACTACTACTACTACTACTACTACTACTACTACTACTACTACTACTACTACTACTACTACTTCTACTACTACTACTACTACTACTACTACTACTACTACTACTACTAATACTACTACTACTACTACTACTACTACTACTACTACTAATACTACTACTACTACTACTACTACTACTACTACTACTACTACTACTACACTACTACTACTACTACTACTACTACTACTCAAGTTACGACTATGATAACAAATACGCATATTAGTCGTCCTAATAAACAGAGGGATGATACCATATAAGGTATCCTATAGAATATCTCTTCGTAAATCTTGCAGGTAAACTGTAATGAATACGAGTGCTTGTACGGCGATAGGTAGTGAGTGATATGCGCGCGCTTGTGTGTGTATGTGGGCGAGCACGTTAGTGTTGTTATGTTCTAGTGTGAGGTGTCGGTGTGTACGACCTTTAACAATGGCTACGGGTATTGGGTATCTGTTATTAATTAGGCGTTGTGCGGCGTCTGCGATGAAATCCTTTGTGTTCGCTATAATTAAATCCCATTGTTGAACTAACGAATATTTAGAAAAGACGTTTAATGCGTGTCAGGGATTCTAATAATAATCTATAGAAACGCTATAGAAACGCTATATAGAGCATCGGCACCTATTATTTATACATGGTGATTACATAATATATACGTGAGGTAATCTTGTTATCCGAGATACATAATTGCGCAATAGCAGGTGTAAACATACTCATAACGTCACTAGCGATGTCGTTGCGTGACCGATATAAGTAACAACCAACCGGACACTCATCATTATGGTAATGTGTACATTATATTAATCATCATAATTAATCACTTCATTATAATGCGGATATAGTAGAGATACTCCCTATTGTATAACGAACGAACGAACGAACGACGAATACAAATGGTAGTTAATACAAATATCATATACTATACATAAATAAGTCATATAACAATTACAATCGCACCGGCAATACCCAGAATGCTCTCCCTTATAAACAACGTACACATTATAGTATATCTGATGACATCGCTTTAATGATATGTTCGTATCATCTAGCTTACCTGACCGACCTATCTTCAACGTTAGTGATGTCACGTGATAATCACACACATGTGACGGTGAATAGAGGCACGTGATATATTCGAATGATAACGCCAATGCATGAGAGTATTACGCAATCTTTGTGTTCCCGTCTGTCTGTCACCGATTCCGTACCCCGTCTGTCTGTCTACCCGTGTGTTTGATTATAAATCTCAGCCGCGTCTATATTCGCATCAGATTGCGATCGATAATCGAATATGCTAATATGTTTATTGATAACGTATAGTGTACATTGTACCACTATACACATAGGCTTTGATTATCACTGACGTGTAGGCACTATAACCCATAGTGTTTATGTGTTACGGCTTTAATTTTAGTTTTTTACACATTTATATTTATAAAACGTATAATAATCGTTAAAATGCCATGGTATCAAACAATAGATAGTATATATAGTATGATAATCATACTATATAACAGTTGTTATTAATAAGTATTACGTACTATAATGTGTAACATATGTAACCCTATTTATAAGGGCATGCCATAGTGTATTCGGCTATGTGTTTTGTTAAATTTATATAATTTTCAGATTATTATATTCATTAGAAGTTATCGAACAATTATATTTTATATAGAAGTATATTAGAAATTAAACTTAATTAGTAATTTTCAAATTTATTTTAGTCATAATAATTAATTTTCGCTATAATCTTCCACAAGGTTCAATATTGAATATTTAACTCTACACTTTCTATTATATAAAGGTTATATGTTATGATATAATTTCCATATTTTCTATTTGTATTATGTTGAATAATGTTTGGTACGTATTTATTTTACCAATTACTAATTTAAAATTATTTCTAATTTTCAACATATCATTTTATATAGAAATACATATATACATTTTAAAAACCGGTATTTTATTAATACATATAATCCGAATATAAAATAGTAACAATGTTGGCAATTAGCCAAATAATACATTCTAGGAGCTATTTATAGTGACATAAGTGTTTCCTATCAATTTACATGTAGTGGTAGCGCGCTAATGTCATGTGATACTGGGATGCCCTTAGGGCTTATATTCAATGGAAAATATCTCTAAATTAAAATATGACCCTCACTATTGCTTGTTATAATATTAAATATCAAACTATTTGAGAATTTGTAAAATAATGTTAAATATCTACATATATGTAGAATCGTGAAAATAATAGAATATATATATTCTATTATTTTCACGATTCCTATATATAGGTATATATACCTATAGGTATATATCCAATTTATGATTTATAATTTGTTAAAATCATTATAATTTTATTTTAATAAAATTCATAAACTATATAATTATACTACGCAATACTACGATAATATTAATTCATGTTAAATCATGTGATTCTATGATGGGTTAATTTCTATTTTGTTATTCGTTTTCTATTTATTTTTGTTTTTTTATTATCTAATGACGCCTATAATCACCGTGTGTTTTTGAAGTCATCATAATCTATATTTTATATTATATTATATATATATCGTTGATTTTAATTGAATTCAGAAGAGTGGATTTATATTGAAGATGTTATATTCCTAGTTGTAATACAGAGTTAGCTTGTCTACTTGGGTTAGGTGTATAGCAATGTGACTACGTAGTCGAGTGTGTTATCATGCAGATACAACTGATGTAAGTTAGGGGTATATTGTAGGTAGTACGTAGTGAGATAGATAGCCAGTACGGTATACTAATAGGTACTTCTAACGGGTGTATGTTATTCGAAGTATGCTGTAATATTTAATATTTGTAGAATACTATATTCCGGATTGGTTTTAGTTTTGTAGAGATGCTATATATATATATATATATATATATATATATATATATATATATATATGTGTATAGAGGTATATAGGTATAGAGAGATATATGTATAGAGGTATAGAGTTCTAAATATTATGATGGTCATTGAGCGCGTAATTTCAAGACCCCTACAATGTAGGGGTTGAGGACCTACAATCTATGTTTTAGGTGTTGAGGACCTACAACCTATGTTGTAGGACCCTATTACGTAGTAGTTACTGGTAGTTTACAACGAATTGTTAGATCGTAACTATGGAATTTGATCGGGATCGATTATACCGATCTTTCTACCCTGATCATATTATAGTGAATCATTAGAGTTGTATTAGTGTTGAAAGTTTGTGGTTGGGATGCTCTTAGAAGTTTTTCAAATATAGTGTTTAGGTTTTAGATAGTTGTTAGATAGAGAATTGCTTGAAAGATGAGAATGTATTTCAGAAATATTAATTAAATTATCGTTGTTGTGGTGAATGCAGATTATCGAATAGTTTGGCCCTTTAAATGCAATGGCAATCCATGTATACATTGGTGACTACATAATTAAAGATTTTAGGAATGAAGAAATATATTGCATTTAGGTAAATGTGGGTGTATCGCTAATTTTAAGACTAATATTTATATCTATTTATATTATTTTGACATTATATATATATGATTAATAAATATAAAAATATTTTATTAAACATTATTATTCATCTAATATAATATTGATATTGTATAAGAAATATATGCAATATACATATATATATATAACATTATCATTGATTGTATTTCAATTTCAAAACATTATATAATTAATTTCTATTGATCCACTGTGTAGGTTATATCCATGTAGGTAGCTTCAATATACATAAACTATAGTTGATTATATTATTACTAAAGTTCATTATTTGATCATGTGAAATAATTGTAAATAATGGATTGCCACCTAGCGATTATATGTTCAACTAATCAATAAATTACATATATAGTATTGATATTTAGTGCAATATATTTACTTCGCAACAGTTTTGACATAATGTTTGATTCTACTTTATTTCATTTAAACCATTTTATTTATATTTTTATTTATTCATTCTTTTATGGTACTTATTATTTATTTATAAATAATTAAATGATAAATTCATAATTTATGGCAAGTTCAAACAATTTATATTATTTTATATTGTATTCATTGTATTGTATATATGTAAACAGGAAGTCAAATGATATTGTATTATCTTTTATGTATATAGTTTATTTGGACTTTAAAAGTAAAGGTTCTCTAAATTGTCTCTATAAGCTTTAGATTCTACAAAAACCCCGGTGCAAACCTAAAATCTGATAATAATAATAATAATAACTAAATAATGAAATAAATTAAATTATACATATAAATAATTAGTGTAAATTAAAGTAAATTTAATTAATTAATCTATTTAATTAATATCATATTTAACTCTAGTCATATATCTAGTTAAATATCTAACTTATTTATATTCATGATAATGTAATAATATCGTTGTACTTACTAACATATATTGTAGTCACGTGGTATGGTCGCGTGATACAGTCACGTGGTACAGTCACGTGATACGGCCACGTGGTGCAACAATAATACACGTGTGTATGTTCACACGTGTATAGGCGCCTATTTTATTTTGGATATATATATATTATAAAATAGCAATGATATGGTAAATATATATATATATATATATATATATTTAGATACGTAGTATTGCTTCTATAGAAGCAACAATACGTATCGAAATAATTAACTATTAATGAACATAATAAGTGGTTTTATAAACAATAATAATATATAAATAGTAATGTTATAATAGTATGAGTTATCTGTTTCTTTCTCTGTCACCTTCCGGTGAACCTATATATATATATATATATATATATAAGTTCACATTCGTAAAGTTGAGACACTATTAGTAACATGCATGTGATATTGTTTATCGATTTATGAAAATGTAAGTTTTATTTTTATATTTACGTGTATTTAGAACTTGTAACAGCAATTTATATATAATTTATTTTATTATTTGTATTGTATTTACTTAATTCATTGTATATTATTAATTACATTCGCTTATTGCTTTCAGTTATTACAATCGTTCTCTTCGTTATCTTAAATGAGTGAAAGATTTGACAAGCCATGTGTATCCATTAACACAAGCTTTATACCAAATATGACGTTATTATTATTAATATTATTATATATATATATATATATTTTATAATAATAATGATATATGATAAAAACAAATAATATGTGTATATGCTTGAGTTTGGATTGGTATATATATATATATATATATTTATTATTATCAAATGTAGGCAATTACATGATAATTATAGAATCAATACTGCTATCGAGACAATTACCTCTTTATCATAATAAGTTTCATTATAAATAATTATAATATATAAATATTAATATTGAAATAGTATGAATTCCTGTCTATATATATTATATGATACAAATAAATAATATATATATATATAATAAAGTATATTGAAACGTATCATGTAATTATTTAAATCGTCGTATAATAATTCAACCATGTAATATATATATATATATATATATATATATATATATATATATATGTATATAAATTATACAATTAAAAAGATAACAAATACTAAAATAATGTACATATTAATATAACATAAAAATTACCTAAATAAGGTCAAAAATGACAACTAAAAAAAAGAATACAAATAACAGTAACATTATAAAGGGTATACCGTGCAGTTGTAACATATGTTAAACCTCGTTAACCCTCGTTAAACCTCGTTAATATACGTAAGATCTGCTTCGTAGGTCCGTCG